>CM053622.1:441206518-441252544 GCA_028646595.1 Phalanger gymnotis
ATTTTAAGTTTTGAATGTAATTATCTTATTGAACGCTTAGTTTTAGACTTGAGTTCTTTGTTTTGCATTCAACATGTACAGTATGTTATAGAGAGGAATAAATATATCCAAACACAGAATGATTTTTAACTGTGTCAGATATGTTATGCTATAGTTGTGTACATTGAAAAAGGAAATATACCCATTAATTTTTCCTGTTCTTTTAGGCTAGCACTACTGTTCGAGTAACTAACTCCAATGCTTATGCTGCTGGTCCCTTAGTAGTTGCTGGTTATAATGTTTCTGGGTCTGTTCGAAGTGATGGGGAGCCCATGAAAGGTGTTAAATTTCTCCTTTTTTCTTCTTCGGTGGCCAGAGAGGTAAGGAAAAGTCAGATACTTAGAATAATAAAGAAGATAAGGGAAAATAGGGGCTAAGAAAATAGTGCTAATTTCAATTTGTAGACTTCATTGATAACTGTAGCTGAGCTACTGTTCAAAGAGAAATCTAAGTAATATGTGTAGATGCATGTGTATAGATGACTGTTTTGTATTATCTTAATTTTTCCTGAAATCGTAATATTGAAAAATAATTATAATATTGTGCAGTAGTATAGTAATTCTGATGGAGACAGCAACTACATAATTTTTTTTTACAATGACTTTTAGTGAGTGTTGGGATATAGGAAAGTAATAATTTTTTCCCCCACAGGATATACTGGGTTGCAATAGTTCTCCGGTGGATGGGTTCCAGTCTCAGGATGAAAAACTGTTATTTTTGTGCAGCGTTATCTCAAAAGAAGACGGCTCCTTTTCCTTCTTTTCGCTGCCGAGTGGGAGATACGCGGTGGTAAAGGATGATGAATTTCATTTACCTGATGTCATAAAACATGATCTGCTGCTTCAGTGTTAAAACAAGTGTTTCAGTTCCTCGTTTCACGTTCCATTCTCTTTTTCTTTGTAAATGGAAATGATGCTTTTTGTTAATGCCTGTTCATACTAAAAATGCTGAAACAGTACCTCTGCCTCTATAACTCAGTGAAACTTGTTTTATTGAGTTAGGTTGGGATTCCGGCCACTGAGTAGCTACTATATATGCATATGTAGGCTACTGAGTAGCTAATATCTGGCTCTGTCTCTCTCTGTCTATACGTACACACACAGACGCGCGCGCGCATGTGTGTGTGTGTGTGTCTGCTTTTTACATCTGAAGCATTTCTCATGGCAACATTTGTTGCTGTGACATTTTGTTGGGAAGTCTTTTGGTTCTTTTGTCATTTTCAGTTGATAGCTTGAATGTTTTTGGTGGCCATGGCCTTTTAGAAGTAAAATACTATGCTGAAGCTAAATTCAAAACTTTGGTCTTGTTTCAGGTTCCATTCTACAGAGGGGAGAGGATTACCTTTGATGTTGCCCCTTCTAGGTTAGACTTTACTGTTGAGCACGACAGCTTAAAAATTGAGGTAAGAGTCTCATATTAAACTCGAATATAAGGCCCATGTTTATATTTCATGGCTCTTTGCAGAAATGCAAACATTCTAGAAAATAAAAATTTTGACTAGAGGGTTTTTGGGGAGAAAACAAAACCTTATTTGGTTGAGGTTTTTTTCAGGACCTCTTGTACCTTCCTTCATTATTAGAAGAATTAGTTACTGTAATGATAATAGCATCATACATAACACCTTTTCAGTTGTCATGCATTCAAAATTAGAGGTGAATTCTCGGAGGTCCTGGGCTAAAGTATTATCAACAATAGCTTAAGTGCATGATAGGGTTCTAAGCTTTCATTGGAAGAACTTTTTTCTAAGAAAACTTGACAAAGTCATTGATATGCAATTTTAGAAGAAGTCCATAGGTCAGTGATCTTTCTGCTTTGATTGCTTATGAGTAATGAATTCTCTGTCTCCTGCCTGTTCTAGCCAGTTTTCCATGTCATGGGCTTCTCAGTCACCGGCAGGGTTTTGAATGGCCCAGAGGGAGAGGGTGTTTCAGATGCTATTGTCATACTGAATAATCAAATCCAAGGTGAGTGATGAATGTTGGGTTCTGATAGTTTCAATCAAATGAAGAAAACAGAACTTATAAATGAAAAGGAAAGTTATTTCTAACTTGTGATATGAAAACATGGAAAAGCTTACTTGACTGTCATTTTCTTGATTTGTGCAGTATATGTATGTATCTACACAGGGCTGATTTGCTTACTTTCTTTTTCCTTGTGTTATAGTAAAAACAAAAGGTGATGGCTCTTTCCGCCTGGAGAACATAACCACAGGAACGTACACAATTCATGCTCAGAAAGAGCACCTCTATTTTGATCCAATTACAGTCAAAATAGCACCTAATACTCCTCAGCTGGCTGACATCATAGCCACAGGGTAAGATTGCGATTCACTTTAGTGGAAAATGCTAGGGCAAATAGTCTTATATTTGGAGAGTTCCCAATAGAGAAATAGGAGATTTTGAAGGAGCTTTTTTCTTTAAGTGATCTGCATTGAGTTTTGCTTTAGGTAGATGTGGAAGAATTCTGGATGACTTTCAGTTTTGAACGTTGACCTAGTAGTCTTTCTGAAAAAGCAGTCGTTTGTTGGATGCTTTAAAAAAAATTATTTTGCTGTCACATTGAATGTGAATTGGTGCTTCTAAAATTGGCAGACCATTTTATAATCTCTTTAAGTAGCTGTCAAGGATAGGATTTTGGTCAATGTTTATTTATTTAACCCTTGTGTTCTTCTGAAGGTTATACTGTTAATTGAGAAACATAAGATGTTTTTGAGTGATTAGGTCAGGGTTATTGCACTTCATTCTGCTTTGTCATCAGACAGCTTCATAGCTTCACTATCCCATAATTGGACTTCAATACCACAGTACAAAGGATCTGTGATTTTGTTAGCATGGGGAACTCCTGGCATGGGAACTCATCAACAGAAACTGTAACTTGATTGGGGCCACAAGACTGATAATACATGCCAGAAGCAGGATTTGAGCTCAGGTTGCTCAGCATTTATTGATGATGCTGTCTCTTGGACATAAATAATAATTTGAAAAGCAGTGGCCCATAAGTTTAAAGAACTCTTAAAAACAAAAACACAAAAAGGTTGCCCACTTGTAGACTATATGGTGCAAACCTATTCATACCATAAGGATGTATTTTTCAGAAAAGAGTTGCCTATCAGCTTATCCTTTTTTCTTCTATTTTGCTGTATTAGTTGTTGTTTTGATTCTTAAATTTCCATTTTTGCTGCTCTTTAACTTCGGCTCTAATTGCCTACACTGTTAACTGTTTTGAACTCCAGGCATTTCCAGTTTCTTTAGTGAAAAGTGGCAGTTTAAAAAACTTCTTGCTTCCCCTCTCTGGATTTGCCCAATTCTAGGCTGCTTTATCCTAATGACAAAATATCATAGAACCATCTCCTCTTATTTTCTTTTGCCTCTGACTTCTCTTTATGCCTTTTAGCATGTTATGTTTTGCAATGCTGTGTTTAGTTTCCACATGATGCGCCAGCCCAAAATTCACTTGGAAGATTTTGGGAGAGTTGTAAAATTACTAAAAATCAAAGTGGAATTTTCTAGAATTCTTCACCAGTGAGTGAGAAAATTAGTGATCACTAATTTGTTTTCTTGTCTTTGGCCAAATGTTGGGGGCGGTAGTTCTGGATCTGTGATTTCACCAAAAAAAACTACCTCCACCAAGGCAGGTCAGCAACTACTTTTCAGCATATAGTTGTGTCTTCTCAGGGTGCCTGAGGCAGCTTTCTGAGGGATTGGCGTTCCACCTTTCCAATCTTATACATTTCTCCCCTCAGTGTACTCTGTGATTCAGCTGTGTTGACCTGTATGCCTAGAATACTCTTTCCTCCTCTTCCCCTCTCGGTGTTTCTGGCTTCCTTTCTCTAGGATTTAGCTCCTTCTGCAGGAAGCTCCCCTCTTACCTCCCCCTCATCACCCCTCCCCCTGCCCCAGTCCCGTATCTTCTCCGAGATTGTTCTCCAGTTACATTTCTATTTTATAGGTACCTAGTTATTTGCATGTCAGGGACCACGTTTTTACCTTTTTTTGTATCCCAGCACTTAGCACAGTGGCTGGTGCATCAGAAACACTTCATGAATGTTTGTTAACTGGCCCTTTGACTTTGAGGCTGTTGTTTCCTGATTGGCTTCCTGCCTCTGCGATCGTTCCTTTTTAGTGTCCTTTACTAGTTCTTCCTCTTTTAAACAAGGACCTTTTCTCTTTCTTTTATATACTGCCTCTCTTGGCAGTTTCACCTACTCCCATTACTTCATATGTCATCTCTATGGAGCTCACTTTCAGATCTGTCTCTAGTCCCACACTCTTCTTAGAGAGCTCCTGTCCTTTATTTCCAATATTGATTGGACACATCCTTCTGGATGTTCTGATGTTTATATGTGACATTGAATGAACCATCTCACGTCTCCCCCCTTTTTGACTTCTTTGTTTCCGTTGATGGTAATATTATTCTCACAGTTACCAAGGGTTCAGTCCCTCATTATCTCCCTAATTTGCTCTAGTTTTATTCTTGCCCCTCTTCCCCCTTAAATTGGTGACAGCTTCCAGTGTCCTTCTTCTCAATTCTTTTCACTGCTGACAAGGTGATCTCCTAAGGTACAAGTCTGACCACATCATTTTCTTTAAAAACAAAACTCCAGTGGCTCACCATTGGTAGAATACAGATTGTTTTGTTTTTTGGCTTTCAAGGCTGTTCATAATCTAGTTCCATCTACCTTTCCTCTTCTGCCACACTTGTCCAGGAAACTTAGTTCTTTCAGTTGTAAAATGAAGGGAGTGGACTAGATGTTTCCTTGATGCTCAGATATGTTCCCTTCTTGTTCAGAACCTATAATCCTGTGAGACCTAACTTTTGAGTCCTGGTTCTATCACTTACCAGCTATTCTTTGTCTCCCTTAGTTTCAATTTGTTCACTTGCAGAATAGAGTAAGTAACAGCAGTTTGTTATAAGTGTGAGTTTATGGCCGTGTCTATTGCTAAGGAGTCATTCTTGCAAGTAAAATAAATATTAATAAGTTATGCATATTTATATACGGATTCTGTGAGTGGTGTTCCAAGAAAATAAATTTTGTAAGCAGACTAAGTTCCTAAATTTGCAATTTCAACTTGTCATTCTCCGTAGTGCTGTTAACTTTGCTTGGAGATCTGAATGCTGTGTTATTTAAATATTATTCAGTTATGTTCCCTTGTGTTTTCCAATGTTTTAATATTTCCCATAGGCTACGGTTTTTTGTACATACAGCACTGTTAAATTTGCTACTTATTCATTCTTAAATAATTTTTTAGCTATGCATAATAATAAGTATAGAGTATAAAGCCTGTTGGAAGCATTTTAAGAAAATAAATTCAATCCATCCACTCTTTTCAAGAGATGTTTTAAGTCATTATTATGATATATTGGTTTAAAATAATAAGCTATGTATTATATCTTTTCTTATAGAAAACCTCCAAAACTTTTAGTATAACCTTATCACAGAAAGATGATTTACTGTTTATTATTATGGTTATTCATTATTATTTGAAAACACAAAATACTATGAAAAATACAGAATAACTTATGATTTGGGGAATCATGAAGATTACCATATCGAGGATTTTCAAACATTAGTGATATTTATGCTGTCTAGCTCAAAAAGTAGTTGTGATATCGAAATGAGATTTTACATTTAAATTGTTTTCTAAACCTTGTTGTTATGTAGAAGATATTATTTCACACTTTATATGTAGCTTGGATTTTTAGCCGTTACCCAACATTGTCGTGACCTCTCTGCTTGCACTGAGAATCTTAGGTTGTATTTTAAGAGACAAAATGTTTAGGGCTAGTAGGATAATTATTTCACCATATCTGCTCTTTACCATGTGTGTTGTTAAGCAAAATGGGTTCTTAGCACTTAGTTCAACAAGTACCCTTGAAGAGTTTGGCTTTTGTTTGCTTTGAGTAATTCAATGTATTTCATTGAGTCTTACTAAGTGCTGAGCCCCAGGTTCTAACCCCTATTAGGTGTTAATCTAACCTATGTGGATGTGAACATCCCAGAGTCCTAAGGGGAGGGGCTAACTCAAGAGCCAATCATAGCAGTGTAAGTTCTGGTCATTCAGATGACGTTTGATGACGTCTGAAGCCATATAAGAGGAGAGGACAGAGCCGGCTATTTGTGGGAGGGCTCTCACTTGTTCTGGTGTGCTGATGCAGAGACTCTGGGCAGCTGTAGCTAAGGGCCCTCCAGCTTGTAACCCAGATGCTGGGACTTTGTTAAACTCTGGTAACTATGTATTGGGATTTGAATGGGATAAGGTCTGTCTGTTGATGTTTGTACTTTGTATTTGTTCTGAAGTTCAGTGTGCTGGCTGATATTTGATATGTGAATGATATTTGTGTGCTGAATTAAAGTAAGCTTGTCAACCCCTTTAACGTTGCTTTCCTTAGTTAAGCAGATCAAAAGAACCTGTGCTTTCGCAGCGTGCCGGCAGCTTTCTGGGTGCTGGTTGTAGGTGGATCTTACACCCCCACAACAGCTACTAGCCAGATTGTTGAAACACCATGTCATATTCATATCAGGCTTCATCTAGAATGTTGTGGTAATACCGAATGCAACTGAGAACTTAGGCAATGTCTAGAAAAAGGCAAATGAGGTGGGAGGACAGCCTCAAGATTATGACTCACGAGATCTGGTTGAAAGAAATGGGGATATTTAGTCTGGAGATGAAAAGACATGAAGATTGTCTTTAAATATTTAAAGTGGGTCTGGACTTGCACCAAAGGGCAGAACCAGAACAATGGGTGAAAGTTGAAAAGACACAGATTTTGGCCTGAAGAGAAACTTCCTTACAATTAGATCTGTCCTCTTCCCTCAAGTTTTCCTCAGTTCCACCTAGCTGAGAGACAGAGAGAGAGAGAGAGAGAGAGAGAGAGAGAGGTGGTATGGATAGTTTAATGACTTGGGGCATAGTTGTGGATTGCTTTCCAGCACTAAGTCAGAGTTTTACCTACAGTGCTTCATTGTTCCTCTCCTATGTGCTTTGCACCTTTTAACTTGTAATATAGTTACTTTTATGTAGGCTCTCTCCTTAACTGTAAATTTATTGAGTTAGGGATGATGTTGTTTATTGTCGTTTGTTTAATTCAGGGTTTAAGGTATTTCTTGGTTCTGGGCCTTCAAATGTCAAACTTTAACAATCTCTTCAGGGACCTTGGGGTACATTATGTACAGAAACATAGATATATGGGGTAGTTTGAGGTGGGGAAAGAAAACTAACCATTGGTGGCTTTCGGATTTTTTCATGGAGGTTTCCTCTGGTCTTTGTATTCCAAGTGTCTTACATTTTGCTAGTAATAAGCATATGGGGAAGGGACTTAGGCTTGTGAGGTTTTGGCTGGCTTTTTCTGCATTTATGGGGTAAAAGGAGTCACTTAAGGTCTGCTGGGCCTCCAGGTAGAATTAGGTAATCTCCTGGGGCTCCAGAGGGGAGGGAGCATCTGTTTTCCCAATCTAGTAAAATCTTATGGGTTTTTATAGGATTCTTTTTTGGATCAAGCAGGACCAGGCACTGGGGCAAGGGCCTCAAAGCTCAGACCTGGGTACTGGTGCTGATTCATGCTAGTGGGGGGTTGGAATCTGGCTTTAGGCCATTCCTGTTGTTACTCTGACAGGGTGACTTGCCTTTCCTGGGGTTTCTGAATTCCAGATAGTGCTTCTGCCCTAGAAATGCCTGAGTAGCCCAGGTGCTACTGGATACTCAGTTGTGTTAAGACAGCAGTTTCCTGATGGCAGCTCCCTTTATTCTGACCCAGCTTTTTCCCTGCACAAAACCCCTGTTGTCTTCCTTTGGTCCCAGCTTCCCTACAGGTTTCCCTGGTGAAGCTTCATCCCCTCAGGAAACCTTACTGGCCCCGGCTTTTCTGATGAAGAAGCTCTCTGGCCTGGAGCCAGTAGAAAGCCCAATCCATGTGGGCACTGCATCTCTCAGACTTGGGTGCTCAAGACTATGCATGTCGCTATGTCCTGGTGACAGACTGGCCAGACATGTTTCCTGATGGGAGATGAGGGAGTCCGTGTCCGGAGGAGCTAAGTGTCAGTGTATCCTTGCTGTCTTAGGGCAAAGTAAACTTCCTCCTTTCTTAACTGTTTAGTGACTCACAAATGCCTCATTTTGTCCCAACATCAAATTTGAACTAAGAGGGTCCTGGCTTTGGAGCTGCTCCTACAATACCAACGTTGCTCAGTTTTTCCCTAGTTACCTTGTAGATAAATCATAGGATGTAGTTTTTTTTGGCATATTTGTCTCTCTTGGGATGCTTGTATATGTTGTTGATTATTAATAATAATATATGTATAAGAGTGTATAAAACTTTCAACTCATATATATAAGTATCAGCTATAGAGTATTTTATTTGATGCTGTATGGTAAGTGTTTCTCTTCATCTCCTCTCCACCTCCAAACCCCAAATGCTGAATGTTGCTGGTTGTTGTACCTTCAGTATGACATACTCATGCATCTGGGAACACATAGGTTGGCATTTATTGAGTGTCTGCTACGTGGAGAATCCTTTGCTAGGTGGTCTGGGAATTGCTAAGCTAAATAAGACACCATACTTTTCTTTGAGGAGTTCACCAGCTTAGCTGTACAAGAGACAAAAGAAAAGTCCTTTGGGACTTTGGAGGGTGACAAGACAACTGCTGACATGGTGTTTGGGTTGGCCTTAAAGGGTGAGCATGTGTTCAGTAGACAGAGATAATGGTGGAAGATTGTCCTAGTAGGAGGGAAAAGAATGAAAAAGATATAGTGGTTGAAAAGTCTGTGACCTATTTGGGGAAAGACAAGTGTCCAAAATTGGCTGGATTATAGGGTATATGAAAGAGTGTAAGGAGATAAGATCAGAAAGGTAGGTTGCATCCAGATTGTGGAGGGCCTTGAATGCCATACGAAGAAGTTTTAATTTTATTGAGTAGATAGTAAGGTAAGAAAAGTGTTTTAGTAGGCTAGTGGTATCAAATTAAAATTTCCTTATGCCTTCAAAGATATTGTATTGAGTTATACTGCAGATGGACTCTTGTCTTTTCTTCTCCAACATGGATAGATATATTGTCTCTAGTGTCTTAGAGAGCTATAGTATTGAAGCATTATTGAGGAACAAGTGACTGTTTGCTTCTTGGTTCCCAGAAAGCAGGTTTTGTTTGATTTCACCTCTAGTTCTCCTGTAATATCAGGAGTATCTGCTGCTTGCTGTTACCACTACTTTGAATTAATTGCTGACCCTCATGAGCTCTACCATCCTAATCCCTCCTTTTTACTTCTTTCTTTTTTCCTGCGCATTGCTTCCCCTTCCTTCATAACTTTAAAAAAAGTCTAACCTTTTATAGAAATCTTGCTAATTAGAGTATTTCTTTGCTTCCACAAGAAAAATTAGCCAGTTACAGATTGTGGGACCTTTGACACTTCTTGGCTATATGTGTTGGAGGATACATATGGGCTGCTGCTTCTCTATCAGATTTTTTTTTGGGTAGAAATGAATGGAGTTAGAATTAATTACTGTGTTTTTTCTCTGAAGTCTAGGGTCCAGATAGACAAATTTTGACTGTACCCTACAGTTCTTTTCCTTTGTCAAAAGTTGGTGCTGATATATGAGTTAAGAATAAACGCCCACGATTTAAGTTTGTGAAAAAGCCCTTGATTTCCTTTGGACAAATATGCTACATTTTGCCACTTAGGTTGCTATCATTTCTTTTGAAGTTTTGATTTATTGATAGAATTACTAATACTGAATCTGCCTTTAAACTAAATCCAAGTGTTATATCATGCTTTTAAAGCTGAAGGTTTCCTCAGAAAGGGATGGATTTTGTGATTTGATGGGATTTCCCCACCCCTACCCCCTTTAAATTCTCACATTGGAATGAATGACTTTTTTTTTTTATTGCAGGTTCAGTGTCTGTGGTTACATATCTATAACTCGCTTTCCTGATACAGTCAAGCAGATCAATAAATACAAAGTTGTCATGACATCTCAGGGCAGGGAAAAATCTTTGTTCACAGCAGAGACTGACTCACGTGGAGAATTTTGTTTTAAAGCAAAATCAGGGAACTATAAAGTCCAGGTAAGATGAGAGAATTTTAGTCTTACTTAAACTGAGGAAACTCCTAGTTTTTATTAAGGACCAGTTAAGATTAAATTCAGGATAAGATCCTAGTTTTAGGAGGCCCTCTTATAAACTTTGTAATGCCATTACCTTTAAGCTTCTCAAAGGTGACTTCTACGTTTTTATTTCTAGTACAGTTAGAGGCTCATCATGATTTAATGTAAATTCTGATATTTCCTGAAGTGCTTTCGGAATTGACAACCAGTCCACAAAGTATTATGTTTTTGACCCTCTATATTGTGGATTTCTAGCTGTTATTATCAGACCGTTTCTCTCAAAGCTGGAACCAGGAGAGCATAATGAGAAATACATATTGCTTCTTTAAAGAAGAGTAGTTTTATTATGTGATCTTTTTCATATGAGTTAAAAATAGCTAAACATTGCTGCTAAACAAAAAGAAAAGGACTCTAGAAATAGAAACATTCCAAGTAGGATTCAGCCATAGGATGTTAAAATTCCCTGGTTCTCATTTTGTGTTAGTGACCTATGGCTACTGACCATTTTGAGGGCAGAGACATGAAATTGAATGTTTTTCAGGTCAGTAGGATGATTTGCGATAGTGAACATGCTTCTGTCATTTAAGTTAGTACTCATTTAAGATCATAGATGAATATGGGTTGTTTGTGAACATGACTGTGAGTGTCAGATCAGATTTCTTGAAAGAAATATGTGTCGTTTTAAATCTGTATTATGCTGGGCACAAACAAATGTACTTTGTGACAGACTAAATTACAATTTTATAATGTCGTTCTCTGTATTTACGTAGGTAGTTGTTCCTGAGGCAGAAACAAGAGCAGGCCTTTCTTTGAAGCCCAAAATGTTTCCTGTTGTTGTTGCCAGCAGGCCAGTAATGGATGTGACCTTTTCACAGTTTTTGGCCTCAGTTTCAGGGAAAGTCTCTTGTTTGGGTAAGTTGTGAATTGAGAGCACAAACAGATGATTATGAAAGAGCAAAAAGGGTGTACTAGTGAAATTCTCTTTATATGGGGAAGTATTGTACTGGTCAGCCAAATATAAGGATAGTGTTCCTGACAGCGCCTTAATTAGTACAAGACAATAGGGCCTTTGCCCCTGGATGCCGAAATTTAAAGGTCACTGTTAGGATATATTCTACTGTCTTAGGAACGACTTGGCTTAGCCAAGCTTAGTTAGCAAGTTAGTTAAAATAAGAAGATATCAGATGGCAAGTGCTTCCTCTTTGTCGGGCTGCCATTCCCTAAGTAGAGAATCTACCTTGTGCTCCCCACTCCTGAATTTATCTTAGTTCATTTTGAGGGTGGCTTATGAAACTTTGCTCAAGGCTCAGATTGTGAAACTGGCTTTGAAAAATACTGGTCGTGTCTGTGGTTCCTAGAGAGGATTTTGTGATGTCCTGTTTTTCTTAATACATACTGAATAAAGGCTAGCAGTAAGCCATTTAGAATGATTCTCAGGGGGATTTGTCCTCATCACCTTTGGCTCCCAGGGTGTGTTCAGGCTATTGGCTCTGTCTTAGTTCTTCAGAAAAGCTGTCTAGTTTATGACAGAGCATGGGTTGTTGTTTCCTTTGGGATTTCATTGTCTCACTTTTGTAATCCTTCACCAAAGTGGCATTTACTAGTATTATGGTTCTAGTGACTTGCTTGCTTGTTGAACAGAATGTGCTAAAGAACTTTTTTTTCTCCCTATAAGCAGGGATGAAGCAAGAATGCCTCTCCCTCAGTTCTGTAAGCTTTTGAGTTCCAAATTTTCTCGTCCTCCCCACCCCCAAGACAGCATGCAATCCTATATTGGCTCTACATATACATTCACATTAAACATATTTTCACATTAGTCATGTTGCAAAGAAGAATTAGAACCAATGTAATGAACTAAGAAAGAAGAAGCAGAACAAAAAAAGAGAGCTAATAGTATGCTTCAGTCTGCATTCAGACTCTGTAATTCTTTCTCTGGATGTGGATAGCATTTTCCATCAAGACAACTCCATTTTATAGTCTTAGAACCTTGCATTGCTGAGAAGAGCTAAGTCTATCAAAGTTAGTCATCACACAATGTGGCTGTAACTGTGTACAATGTTTTCCTGGTTCTGCTCCCCTCACTAAAGGCACTCTTACACTAATTTCTTTTGAAGAATGAAATTGTCATAAGTAATAGAGTAGAAATTTGAGGAGAGAAATAAATACTTTGGGTTTTTGAGACTTTAGCCTTTTGGGGCTTTCTGCTATACTTGACTTCCTTTTTTTTTTCTTTTTGGTAGATACCTGTGGTGACTTGCTGGTGACTTTACAGTCCATAAGCCGTCAGGGAGAGAAGCGTAGTCTGCAGTTATCTGGAAAGGTTAACTCCATGACTTTTACTTTTGATAATGTGCTTCCCGGCAGATACAAAAGTAAGATGCATTTGAACTTTGTTAGGGTTAGCTAATATACCTTATATTTCTTGCCAATCTTATTCTTTTAAAAGTTGTGTTTGGTCTTTTAAAATAAAATACTCAAAATCCAGTTTGAGCTTAATACCTTTACTTAATTCTTTCTTGTCCTTTTATGCTGCATATATAATAGATTATTAAGCATTAGAGAAAATGTTGTCATGGCACGAACTTGTTGCCATCCTTATGTGGGATAATATGTTCTTTACCTTTTAATAAATCTGGATTTCATGCCATTCCATTTCCAAATGAGAGAAACAGTAGTAAAATAGTTTCATTGTTGCATATACATTATGGTTTTATCTTACATTTTGTTAATGAAATGGCATTGGCTGCTTGCAGTTTTACTTTTTCAGAATACCGTGTTGCTTCGTAGTCCTGAAGAACTACAGGGCATATTTTCCATTTTTATTAACCTCTCAGATATGTGATTTCGTTGATTCGTTCTCTACAGATGCAGACCACATCCCTTTCATGTATTTGTTAATGACCTTCTAGGTGACAAATCAGAATAGATTTATCAGCATTAAGTCTAAAGAAATTCTTGAGCTAACTGCCAAAGTCTCATGGGTTGCCAAGGCTAAAATAACCCATCACCTAGTAGCTGGTTTCTCTGGATTTACCTATTCTGGTTCTTGTACAATATTCAATTGCCGGGCACATACTTTGAGAACTTTTTGACTTGGTAGGAGCTTCCGGCGTTTGGCCCCCATTGGCATAACGTTTGTGCTTGGGCCGTCTCAAGAGGTATAGTAGGTTCCCCTTCACGTGAAGTGTTCAGGTGGGTACGTGAAGACAACCGCTGGGGCATGACGTTATAATTATGCCTTGTCCCAGTTCTGAGATGATTTGATTTTTTTAGAAGCCAGTACTATTTCCATACCATAATGAGGCATCTAAGTAGGATTTTAGTACAACAATTTAATTGAAATTCATTGAAATGCTTTCTTACAGCCTGATTTTTTTTTTAACCAGGCCAAGTCTTGATTTATTTCTTGCTAATTATAAGGACAAAAGATCATCATCTTGGGTTTTTGTTTTTGTTTGTTTGTTTTTTTGCATTTTCTAAGAGTTTTTGCATTTTCTTCCCAAATTCTTGGGAAGAAAGATACTTCATTAATGTTACAGATACTACATTAATGTTACATATGCTGTTGGCTGCTATGCTTTTCCCCCTCCAGTAAGTATTATGCATGAGGACTGGTGCTGGAAGAATAAAAGTCTAGAGGTGGAAGTTACAGAAGAGGATGCATCAGGGATTGAATTTAGGCAGACTGGCTACATGCTAAGATGTTCGCTTTCTCATGCGATTACCCTGGTATGTATGGGATGTGGGAGACAGTCTCATTTCTAGTGGAAAGATCTGTAGACTGCTGTGGCTCAGTATTTTGTTACATTGTGTCCCAGTTTTATTGTCACGTTACTTACCTCTCATAGGTATTTTGAGAAATGACAATTAGGAAGCAGCTTAAGTTCCTTCGGGGCAAGATACCTATGTTAATTTCATATATTTTTACTTGTCTGGAGTTAACCTTCTTAGTATTGGGAGGCAAAATGTTTTTGGAGGTGGCTAGATGAGCAGCATTTTAAAAGCCAGTTAAGGGGCAGCGAGGTGCCACAGTGGGTAGAGAGAGCACTGGAGTCGGGAGGACCTCAGACACTTAACTAGCTGTGTGACCCTGGGCAAATCAGTCACCTCAACTGACTGAAAAAAAAAACAGTGGGTTAATACTTTCACTCCTTTTAAACTCTGAAACACTTTATTTGTTCTTAAAAGGTTGAAAAGACTCATTCTCCTTACAGACACATTCAAGTCATTAGTGAGCAATGTTGGCAGCTGTGGCAAATTTAATTCTGTTTTCATGATTCCTTTTGTGTAGAGCAAAGGCAGGTTTAAAGAGGACCACAGTGGGGTTTTTTTCCTCTGATGATCTACTTTCTGGACTAATGGACATTTGCAGATCTGACCCCGACTGAGAGAATAACGGCATTCCAGTTATGAAGCTCAGATTGGCCCAGATTCATTAACTTTGACTTTTTTTTTGACGCCAGTAGGAGTCAGGTACCTGAGATGTAAAAAAAAGTAAATAACTGGTCCCACCACACATTGCAGAAGTTGAGACTGGAAGCCAGCATTCTTAATTCTTATATGTTTTATTTCTCAAATTAGCAACACACTCAAAAATAGTCATAATTGTAGGAGTTAATAATGATAATTATTATCTGGCCAGTAGGGAATGATACAGATACACAAGAAAAGAGATTATATTTTTGTGGGAGTCTCTGCAAGTGTTAAGTTTGGGTTTGGCTCATGTGTTCTTCAGTGATAAATAGACGTGTTATAAACGTATCAGTAGGCCTCGAACGTAAAGGGTCTCCTTTCTATGTAAATATCACCAATCGCCTTAGTGGCCCTCTGTTTCCTGGTAAATCATTGTGTTGTCTTTGGTCCTTTAGGAATTCTATCAGGATGGAAATGGACCTGAGAATGTGGGAATTTATAACCTGTCCAAAGGAGTGAACCGATTCTGTCTGTCAAAGCCTGGTAAGTTTAGAAGGACTCATATTGCTACTAATTAGAATGATTGAAGCTCACCAGAGAGTGGTCTTAAAGGCAGCTTTCTTTCTTGGCTTTATTTGCATTTTAATGGTCAATTTTCAGTGACATTGAATTTGTCTGTTTTCTTCATGGAAGCAGCAATCACTTGAATGGATTAAATTAGATAGTTTGCACTGGATCCTTTTACTCACATAAAAATAGTCCTCGATGTTTAAATGAACAGAGTATTTATACATCATTCCTTCTAAAGGTTAACTATTCTGCTAATTGACTGACTGGTCAGTGTGATAAGAATAGTAATTTTGGTTAATCTTATTTAGGTTCAGGAATTGGTAACCAGGAAATTGGTTCTTGGTGGAGCAGGCAAGAAGGAGTTGCCAGATGGTTTCATCCTCCTAAAATTGGTTTTTAATTCTACTGCTGAGTCAGGAATTACACTCTACTGCTGAGTTATCTAAGATAGAAAACCTCTGCAAAAGATTACACAGTAAAAATTTGTCTTTGGAAATTGGGAAAAAGATTTTTAAAACTTAAAATTTGTTTCAAGCATTTTGCAATAGAAATCAACTTTTTGGTCCTTCTGTTGCCTTGTATAGGCTATACTAGGTTAGATTAAGTTATAGAAAATAAAAAGTGTATTACTGAACTACTACAGTGATCTGCGTCATTGGGAATACTAGTTAGATAGTGTTGGGATGATGCTTAGTTGGCATTTCTGATTCTATTATCACATCTGTAATATGTTGCAAGTTAGAGATACTGACTCTTGATTTAATATGTTGACTTAGAAATAGACTTATTTCTGAAAATAAATTTTTCTTTGTTTTCAAAGGTGTATATAAAGTGACCCCACGATCTTGTCATCGGTTTGAACATGGTTATTATACTTATGACACGTAAGCTTAACTTGCTTATAAAATATTTCATAGTTTGCAGGCATATTTTTTAAAGAGAAAACCATATACTATAATCTGCAACCTGAATCTATTAGCTCTTTATCTGGAGGCAGATAGCACGCTTCATCCTGAGTCCTTGGGAACTGTGGTGGATCATTATATTGATCAGAGTTGTTGAGTCTTCCAAAGTTGGTTTTTGTTCAGTGGTATTTCAGTTGTGTCTGACTCCTTGTGACCCCATTGGGTTTTTCTTGGCAAAGATATTGGAGTGGTTTGTCGTTTCCTTCTCCAGATGAGGAAACTGAAGGAAGCAGGAGATTTGCCCAGAGTCATAGAGCTAGTAAGTGTCTGAGGCCAGATTTGAACTCATGAAGGTGAATCTTCCTGACTCCAGGCCCAGCACTCTATTGAGTGCATCAGTTATTGTATGACTTGTTTTCCTGGTTCTTTCTTCACTTTGTATCAGTTCATAAACTCTTTCAGGTTTTTCTGAAACCATTCCTTCCCATTATCATTTCTTACCACATAATAGTATTTTATCACATTCACATAGTATAGCTTGTTCAGCCATTCCCCAGTTGATAGATATCTCCCCAGTTTCCAATTCTGTGCCACTACAAAAAGGGCTGCTATAAATATTTCTGCATGTATAAGTCCTTTATTATTATTTTTTTTGCATATAGACCTAGTAGCAATATTGCTAACTTACAGGCTACGCATAGTTTAATTGCTTTTGGGAATAATTAGAAATTGTTTCCTAGAAGAGTTAGGCAGTATATTAATGTACCTGGTTTCCCACAGCCCCTCCTGCATTATTGTTTTCCTTTTTTGTCAGCTTTATTAATCTGATGGGTATGAGATGGTGCCTCACAGATGTTTTAATTTGCACTCCTCCATTATTAGTGATTTAGAGCACTTTTTCATTATGGCTGTTGATAGCTTGAATTTCTTTCTTTGAAGATTACCTGTTCATTTCCTTTAACCATTTATCAATTGAGGAATTGTTCTTCGTCTTCTAAAATCTCTGCAAATGTTTAGAAATGAGATCTTTATCAGAGAAATGTGTAAGCATAACCTAAGAAGATAATGAACTGTGGTTCCCTGTTTCCATTGGGAATAGAAGGAATTGTTTTATTTTGAGTAGGAAGAATTTAAATCATATATCACAATTTTTCTGACAAAGGTTGTGAGACAGTCTATATTGCTGAGAAAATATCTGATGAATTTTCTTTCTTGGAGTTTAAGAAAAGGGTAGAAAAGCCTACAGGGTATGACTTAAATGCAGGCTTTTTTTGAGTCTGTTCAGTTGATGTCTACAAAACTCATTGGACAAGATTAATTCAGCTCTTTCTTTTATATACTTTCAGGTTGTTTCTGTGTTTTGGGGGCTGTTTTGACATTGAAAGAATTTTTATTTAGAATGCTTTTTATTTTTGCATTAGTATTTCATTTAAGAAATATTTTATTTCAAAACAAAATAGGCCAACAAGATAAGAAAGGACAGCTAAGAAGAATTACCAGAAGAGGGTTAGTCCTTTGGGAGTTACCAGGTGTTGCCATTTGGTTCAACTTTTCTTTCTGGTTTACAGGTCTTCACCCAGTATCCTGACACTGACAGCCATTAGGCACCATGTTCTTGGAACTATCACCACCGACAAACTGTTGGATGTTACTGTGACCATTAAGTAAGGCTAATGTGGATTGAGTGGTTGGGGGAGGGGAAGCTGAGGAGTCTCATATTTATAGAATTTGGAAGTAAAAGGGAGCTTTAGAGATAATCCCGTAACATCATCATTTTATAAATGACAAAAGTAATGCCTAGAGAATTTAAATGGCTTGTTGCCCCAAGTTACAAGTAGCTAGTAGCTTGTTAGAACCCATCTTTTTTCTCCCATATCCATTGTTCTACTACCCCACTTCTCTTAAATGGCATCAACATTTTTTCACCTTTTACGGACAAGTCATTTGTGTCTTACGTTTCTTCTTGAACTCTACTTGCACACAAAAATTGCACGATGTTTTCGTTCATTTTAGTTCAGGTTTTAGGCAGACGATCCTCTTAATTTTCCTTCCTTTAAACCTTTTCTTTTAAAGCTTGTGAAAGGGAGGTGAAGCCTCTGGGCTAAGGAAAATTTATGAAAACAAAACTAGTTTTACGTCCACCTTTCTGTGTTGTTCAAAAGGGACTGCTGGTTTATCTGCTGTTAAAGTGTTGCTATGCAGTCAGTGGTGCACATCTGATCCCTTCATTTTCTAGAGAATTTAAAGGCAATGAATCTTTGTCAAATGAAATTTAAATATCATTATTTTTGTCTTCCTTGGAAGCCTATTTTTGGCTAATACTTTATGCTTTCTTCTCAGTAGCAGTAGCAGTAGCAGTAGCAGCAGCTTTTTTCCCCTCATTTTCACTCCTTTACAATAACATATGTATATCCTCTGAGTTTTTTTGTAGTATGAGTTACATT
The DNA here is from genome assembly GCA_028646595.1 of Phalanger gymnotis. NCBI lineage: Eukaryota > Metazoa > Chordata > Mammalia > Diprotodontia > Phalangeridae > Phalanger > Phalanger gymnotis. The sequence continues at coordinate 441,224,985 of CM053622.1, forward strand.
CCAGAAGAGAAAGGTCAAAGTCCTACTAGGGTGGATGCAATATACCAAAGATCATGGTATAATTAAAAATGGATAGATTCAGTTAATATCAACTATAGTCTAGATGTAATAAATCACCAATATATTTAGCATTTTTTCTATTTAAAAATATAATAGAATTTCAGAGTTGGTCCATCCTGTACCCAAACCAGAATCCTTTCTGTAAGATACCTAGTCTGTGATTATTCAGTCTCTGCTTGAAAACCTACAATGTGGGGGCAGCCCGCTGTCTCCTGAGGCAGCCCATTCATTCTACTTTGAGGTACCTCTGTTTATGAGGAACTTGCTTTCCTCTCAGCCACATTTCTAGGAAAAGTTGTCTCCATTAATCTCCATTTCTTCTTCCATTCTCAACTTTGCAGTCTGGTTTCCAACCTCATTATTCAGTTGAAGCTGCTTCCCATCAGCTTTACTCAGTCCTTGACTGTTGAATTCCCAGTTCCCCCATTCCATTACTTTTTGGCCTCCTTGATGTTTCTTCTCCATGGGATTCTGTGATAATGCCTTCTCTTGATTTGTCTTTTACCTGACTGCTTCTTTCTGGTCTCCTTTGCTAAATCAGAATCCAGGTCATTTCTCCTCGCTGTGTGTGCTTCAAGGCCCTGCCCTGGGCCCTTTCTCTCCATTCTCTGTTTCAGTGATGACATCAGCTCATGGGGAGGGTGGGGAGAGGTGTTTAATTATCATCTCTGCAGATGACTTCTGGTTTTATATATATCCAGTCTTTGCCTCTTTTCTAGTCCTGACTGCCAACTGGACATTTCAAATTCAATGTCCGTTTAAAAGTCAGCATTTCCAAAAGAGAACTTACCATCTTTCCCACCAAACCCACCATTTCCCACATGTCTGTATTTTGTTCACCACCATCCTGTTAGTCACTCAAGCTTACAATCTCAGTGTCACCCCTAGCTGCACACTCAGCTACCCAACATGTTCACTCAGTTTTACCTTCATAACATCACAGTGTCTCCCACCTCCTTCCTTTTCATAGCCATCACCTGGCTTTTCATTCACCTGGATGATCATGATAATTTGGAATTGTTTTCCTGGCTTAAGTTTCTCCCCACTCCAATTTTCCACACAGCTGCCATGATAGTTATCCACTGGTTTGACTGTAACACTCCCAACTCTCCTTCAGTGATTCCCCACTACTTCTTGGGAGCTCATTTGCTGGACTTTACAGTCTGCCCCCAATCTTCCTTTCTAGCCTTTTTGTGCATCACCCTTCAGACATTACAGTCCAGCCAAACTGTCTTCTTACTGTTTTTCACATACCTGACCTCATTGCCGTCTTGGTGTCTTTGTGTGCCTGTCCCTATATCTGCGATTCACTTTCCTTACCTCTTCCTCTTGGAATCCCTAGTCTCCTCCAAAGCTCAGTTCAAGGGCTGCCTTTTACATATGTCATTCCTGATTCCCCTTCTCCCTCCAGCTGATATTCACTTCTCTCAGCAATTATCTTTTTTATATTTTGTATCTGCAGGTTAGAGTATAAGCTTCTTGAGAATAGCGACTGTAACCACTTTTCTTTATATCCCTAGCTCCTAGCATAGTTGCTAGTATGTGCTAATAAATGCTTGTTGATGGATTGAAGCCCTCTTTCCTAGTTATAAAACTTGTCAGCCACTGTGGCTACTTCTGACTTACCCAAGAATTAAACTCTATAGAAGCAGGCTCCCTAGGCAGTGTGCTGGTAAGAGACATTAAGTTTCTCAATATGGGTCCTGTTCTCTTTCTTTTTTCCAGGTCCTCCATTGACAGTGAGCCTGCCTTGGTTTTAGGCCCCCTAAAGTCTGTGCAGGAGCTCCGTAGGGAACAACAGCTGGCTGAAATTGAGACTCGAAGGCAGGAAAGAGAGAAGAGTGGCAAGGAAGAAGGAGGAGGGACAAAACTCCCAGTGCAAGAGATGGTGGATGACCTGCAGGGTCCTTTCTTGTATGATTTCTCTTACTGGGCCCGGTGAGTTGTTTTACTCTACATCCCTGTTTTCCTGCTAACACGGGGACGAGAAATGACCAGTGGTAACTGTCTTAATTGTTTTAGATCTGGAGAGAAAATCACTGTCACACCTTCGTCTAAAGAACTCCTCTTCTACCCTCCTTCAGTGGAAACAATTGTTAGTGGAGGTAAAATAAAACCCATTGGGCAAAGAATGCATTTTAGCTGCTAGACAGTGGATATTTTGCTTTATGGGAAGAGGTGATTCTTTTTGAAATTATCAATCAGGTGGTGCTAGTGGTAAGAAAAGCCACCTTTAAGAAGCAAAGTATGTTATAATTTACGTTCTTAAATTCTCTAGGATCTTTTTTCTTGGGAGTTAGTAGCAAATTTTGTTTAAGTGGAAAGAATAAATAATTCCTTTTTGTATTTCATCTATTCCTGTCACAAGTAGTTTCTTTTAGGGGATCTCATATGTTGTTCCTTCATACATTTTTATTCCTTGATATAAAAGTATAAATCGTTGCTTAGCGTTGTACTCTGATTAGGAGGAGGCTATATGTTTCAGTGCTCTGAATAGTTCTTTTCTTTCCATGTGGATCCTGACTTCACTTCTTTTGGACCTTAGGTTTTCTGTTCATTAAGTGGGCATGTTAGCAATGATCCACTTGCCTCAGGCTTAACAACTGTATAAATCCATCCTTGTTAAATTTGGTTGCTGCATTTCATAGATACTATAAAAGCATAGAATTGCTTGCCCTTTTCTTCTTTTCTTCCCCTTCAGAAAGCTGCCCTGGGAAACTGATAGAGATCTATGGAAAAGCAGGCCTGTTCTTGGAGGGCCAGATTCACCCAGAGTTAGAAGGGGTTGAAATAATCATTAGTGAAAAGGGAGCCACTTCTCCACTAATCACAGTGTTCACTGATGACAAAGGCAGCTATAGGTAAGCACCTGAAATGGAACCATTTGTATCTGTACAGTTTTTTTTTAACTGCTTTTCTAAAGGAGGTAGGAAGGAGAGGGTCCTTGGCTTAGGTCGTTGGCCTGAATCTCTTTAAGATTAAAAGCAGATCCTTATGCTTTTTTGTCTTTAAGTGTTGGGCCATTGCACAGTGATCTGGAGTATACTGTGGCATCACAGAAAGAAGGATTTGTTTTGACTGCACTCGAGGGAACTATTGGAGACTTCAAAGCTTTTGCCTTGGCAGGAGTAACTTTCGAGGTATTGTTCTGGTTGCTTGGTCTTGAGATTTCACGTTATAAATAAAATGGGTGACTCAACTGATACAGAGTGTATTTGTCAAGTTATTGAATACAGAATGTTCATATATTAGCAGAGTGGCTAAATCTGCAATATCATTGAATTTAGGATATTTTCTGTATATTTTTGGAAAGTGTGTCGAGTGTCCAGTCCCTCTGTGGCTTATAGTACCAGATTGTGGTTTATCTTGCCATTTTAATTGTTATTTTAATGAAGTTTGATATTTAAAACAAATTGTCCTTCATGTTGAATCTGGAGATCTCTGAGAGTACATTTCTTTTTGTATCTAAAGCTTTGAAACAACCATATTGTGTTTTATAACATATGCTTAAGGAAATTTCAGATACTCCAATGCATGCAGTCTCATCCATGAAGCAGGCTGTAATTTGTCCATTTGAGTGTTTCTTCTCTGTGCCTCCCCAAAGTTCTCTCCAGAGTCCACCCAACATGGTATGGGGCTTCTGCACCTTCTGATATATCAAGGGTATCGCTGGAACACTCTGGCTATTCATCTCTCACCTGTCTGTCTTGTCATATGACCAGTTCATCTTTTCTTCTTATTATACAATTTTTGTTGGTGAATTTTATTCTTCCTTTTCAGTTCTTATAGGTTTTATGTTGCAGTCTAGTCACACCCATCCAGAGTATGGATTGTTTCATTCCTTGTGCTTGTATTCCCAGCATCTGGCACAGTACCTAGCGAACAGTAGACACTTAATAAGTGCCTGTTCATTGAGCGATCAATCGTATGTCTCTCCAGACGATGCACATTTTCAGTTTTTTGGAGGTAGCCCTGTCTCACGTTTTGCTGCCAAATATCAACGCTAGTAGAAGTTCATTTTCAAAAGGCAGGCTTTGCTTTCATGGGAAGCTTGCGGTTGGTAGCAAAGAGCTTGGTGATTTCTTGAAAGCAGTCTAGCCTGCTTTTGTCCTCTTCTTCAACTTTGGACCCAGTGTTTTCCATATGTGCCATCTGTCCCACATATGCATGTTGTAGAATAAGCTTTATAGGATTTCTGTCTTGGAAAGTATGTTGAAATTTGGGCAATATATATTCTTCAACCACTTGGCCTTTCCTGTTTGGATGGAGTGATAAACAGCAGTCTTCCAAGAGGCTTTGCAATGTTCTGGGGCTTGAGGCACAATGTCATTCATAAACAGGAGTATCCCTTGGACTTCACTGTCTGCAGGGAATCCCTTGTCAACCTGGACTCTGGGCCTGGAGTCAGGAAAACCTGAGTTCAGTTGTAATCTCAGACACTTGTAAGTTACTTAACCTTTGTCTACCTTAATTTCATTATCTGTAAAATGCAAAGAATAATGGCATTTACCTCGCGGGGTGTTGTGAAGGTCAAACGAGATAACATTTGTAAAGCATTTAGTGCAGTGACTGGCACATAGATGCTTCATAAGTGCTTGTTTCCTTCCCCTTCCCCTGCCCCTATCACAGTGATGAATAACTATGCTTCAGCTATTCTTTATCTGCAGAGGGTCATCATTGAAAAGTGTTATTTCTGTAGTAGTGTTTTGCAAGACCTCTTAAATAATTACGCTTTATGGATTGGAGACACCTTGCAAAAAAGTTTGGAAAACTGGAATCAAATTCTTTTTTGTAATCAAGAAATGGGCATAATGAGATCTTGCATTCTCTGACTCTTTCGGTTAATTATGAAGTGGGTAAAGACATGGTTCAGTGTTGCTTGTTTCAGTGACCAGAATATTCTTTCTCCCTCCCACCTCAAACCCCCCACAGTTGGGGAAAGAAGAAAAACAAAACCTTGAAATTACTGAGGCACACTGAGTCTGCCTCTGAGTCAGGAGGTGGGTAGTGTACTTATCCCTGGCCTTCTGGAATTGTGACTGGTCATTGCATTGGTCAGAAGTATTAGGTCTTTCAAAGTTGTTTGCCTTTATGATATTGTGATTGAATAAATTATTCTGGTTACTTCATTCTGCATCAGTTCATACAAGTTTTCCTAGGTTCTCTGACACTATCTCATTCACCATTTTTCTGGCAAAAATTTAAAAAAAATTTTTAAATCAAAAATTTTTAAAAATTAAAAAATTTATTCCATTGTATTTATTTACCATAATTTGTCCAGCTGTTCCCTAATCGATAGGCACTCTCTTAGCTTTCGGTTCTTTGCTACCACAAAAAGAGCAGCTATAAATGTTTTTGTAGATTTAGACCCTTTTCCTCTTTTCTTTGATCTTATGGAGACATACACCTAGTAGTGGCATTATAGGCCAAAGGATGTTATGCACAGTTTGATATATTTTGGGCCTAGTTCCACATTGCTTTTTAGAATGGCTGAACCATTTCAGAGCTCTACACAGCACCTTAATATGCATTTATCATTTTCTGTCTAATTTGACATTATGAAGGGGATGTAAAGGGGATATGAAGGGGAAGCTCAAGATCAGTCAATATGTGTTAAGTGCCTAGTATGCGCCGGGCACGATGCCAAGCACTGGGAATACAGAAGGAGGCAAAGGACATTCTCTGCTCAGGAGGAGCTTACACTCTAATGGGGGAAGACAGCATGTAAACAGATATACACAAAGCAAGCACATACAGGTTAAGTAGGAGATGATTAAGAGAGGGAAAGCACAAGAATTAGGAGGTGTTGGGGAAGGCTTCCAGCAAAAGATGAGATTTTAGTTGGGACTTAAAACACCACAGGGAGATCGTTGGTGGAATTGTTTTAATTTTCATTTTTTCTAATTATTTGTGATTTGGTGCGTGTTTTCAATGTGGCAGCCTCTTAATTTCCCAGGCTTCCTTCAAGTCTTATGTTGACTCGTACCTTCTGCAGGATAACTATCCCAGTTCCCTCAGCAATTAGAGCCTTCTCTTCTGAGATTATTTTCTCTCTACTCTTTTTTTTTTTCGGAGGGGGGAAGGCAGGGCAAATGGGGTTGAGTGACTTTGCCCAAGGTCACACAGCTAGTGAGTGTGTTGAGTGTCCGAGGCTGCATTTGAACTCAGGTCCTCCTGACTCCAGGGCCACTGCTATATTCACAGGGCCATGTGGCTGCCCCACTTTCTCTCTACTCTTAACAAATCTTGTACATATCTACATATTTATCTGTCTCCCCCATTTTAGTGTGAGAACTCTGAAGGCAGGAACCATTTTTTGCCTTTCTTTGTACCCCCACAACTTGGCACAGTTCCTGGTACAGAGTAGAAGCATAGTAAGTATTTTTTGACTGACCAATTGACTCGCTCAAGGATAATGATTGCATAGCAACAGTAGGAATGTTAAGAACGATAGCGTTTATGCAGCACTTTAAGAATTGCAGAGTTCCTTACCTATGTTACTTCATCCAGTCCTCAGAATAATCAGATGTCGTTAGCCTGTGGCCTTTGCTTTCCCCATCTGTTTCTCCCATTTTCACTAAGAAAGTCATTCATAGTTAGTATGAAATAACATTATTTTATTGTTACTTTATTATGACAGATAAAATCTGAAGATGACCAACCACTTGCTGGAGTCCTCTTATCCCTCAGTGGGGGTGTGTTCCGTTCGAACCTTCTGACGCAGGACAACGGGATGCTGACCTTTTCAAACTTGGTAGTGTGTTCATTTATAATTTGCTTCAGTTTGCCTAGAGGAGGGGGTGGGGCAGGGACGGAGTCTACATTTTTTTGGGTTCATCCTTGTAAATACGAAAAGGAAAACCAACTTGTAGTGTTTCAGATCCTCTGGAGACCAGATCCAATTAGAACGTTGTTAGGACCAGAACTTCAGCTGCTGATTCGTCTTTCCCTCTACACAGTCATTGCGTTTTCTAGCTTTCCACCCGTCACAAAGACGTTGTAATTAATTACCCTGGCCACAGCTCCTTCCTCATCTCTCCCATTGTTTCACAGCAGGATTGCAGTGTTTATGATCTGAGGATTGTAAGGTAGTTATTTTTTGTGTTTCTTTTCTAGAACATGTACCATATATTGGAAAAACAGTGCTCAGATGAGGCACTAGTGTATTCTCAGAGAGTATATATTAATAGTCATCATGTCAGTCCTGTGGAGGAGGGTAACTGTCCACAAGGACAGGATAAGGATGAGCTTTCTTGGCCTGTTAAGCTATATTAATGGTAGTTCTGACCTTGCTGACTGCAGTTTTCTTTGTTCTCACTGGGTTGAAAATGCTGTAGCACAGACCTCCCATTTTTGGTTATTTCTTGGCAGAGCCCGGGGCAGTATTACTTTAAACCCATGATGAAGGAGTTTCGTTTTGAACCTTCCTCACAAATGATTGAAGTGCAAGAAGGGCAGAATCTGAAGATCGCCATCACTGGTTACAGAACAGCTTACAGGTGAGTGTCCCTGGGTCTGACAGGCAGAGCTCTGAACATGGCAGCTGAACCGTGCGTGGGGTCTGATTTAGAGCTGTACCATGTGAAAAGCAGGCATTGAGCATCTGCCCTTATTTCTGTAAGAGTGTTTTTTAGAGGAAGAGGAGGGTATGTTTTGAGTTGAAAAAATGATTTTTTGACTAGACTTGGCCTAGAGCCTCTTTCAAATCGGTTGGCTTGAATCAAATTGAAGAGAGAATGTGCTTTGAATGGAGCTAGGTGTGAATGAATATTTTGGTCCCTACGGCGAACAGAAGAGTGAGGGGAAGGGGTTGGAAAATTGAGTATTTTCTTGAGAAAATAGGGTTTTTGGAAAGCTGAAATTAATTTTTGCTTTCTTAAATATTTCATTATCTGGAGAAAAACAGTCTTATGTTTTATTACAATTTTTCAAAGGTTTTGGAAAAATGTTTAAAAATAAGAATTGATTATGATGTATACAGTGATCAATACAGGAAATATTTAGAAGTGGACTACGTAGTTAAATTGGCTTGGATTGTTGGAAGACCGAATGGTTTGTACTGTTTTGTTCTGTAAATTTTATGCTCATTTTATCTGTTATCAAATGTAAGTCCTTTTGCCTGAAATCCATTTTCTGCTGTAGAATACTGTTGGAATGCTCACATGCTCCTTTCTTCCTTTCTCCTGTTCTCTAGTTGCTATGGTACAATTTCTTCTCTAAATGGGGAGCCAGAACAAGGAGTTGCAGTGGAAGCAGTAGGACAGGGTGATTGCAGTATTTATGGGGAAGACACTGCAACTGATGAAGAGGGGAAATTCAGACTTCGAGGATTATTGGTAAGAATCAGAACTTCTTTATTACGCTTTCTGTATTTCTTTGCATCATATTTTGCGAGGTAGTTAGATGTTACCGTTTTGTTTTGCTAAATATTTTCTTTGATGCTTGATATGCACCCCACCTCTCAGAAGAGTTTGCATGTCCCAGATGTGGAGTGAGGCATTTATTTTCAGACTTGGCCAGTGTGTGGATTTGTTTTACTTAACTACACTTATTTGTTTATAAAGAAGGGTTCTTCTATTGGAGGTACCCTGGGGGAGAGCCATTGGGAAGTGACAGTAAAAAAAAAATAGTGTCAATAAAACATTTAAAAGGAAAAAAGAATCACAACTTCAGGTTTACCATTTTGCCTGAGATTATTATGGATGGAGATATATTGTTCAAGAACTTGACAAGAAATTGTGATCTAGTGTTACGAACAGAATCAGGTTGTTGTTGATGAATCTTTTGATGAGGCATGCCTTTTGTCAAAGCCTGGAAGTTAATTTTACACAGCTGAACAGTATTGTTAAGAATGAAGGCAAATCCCCTGTGTTCTGCCATAGGTTTTGGCATGGGCCAGGGCACTTGATGTGTTCAATATCTTTTGTTTTTAGCATTACTTTCATGTCTAAATACATCCCTCCTCTACCCAGTGAACTATCCCTTGTAAAAGTCATTGGAAAAGAAAGATGAAAAAGAGGCACTTCAGCCAAATCAGTCAATCCATTGACTATATCTGAGAGTAGACACAATATTCTGTACCTGCCACTCCCATCTCTGCAGTGAAGGGACATTATAATTACATGTTTTTCAGACTTTTATAAATTTACATGGTTGTAGTTGCTCTGGTTCTGCTTCCTTCACCCTGCATCAGTTTATGTAAATATTCCCATGTTTCTCTGAATTCTTCTTTATTATTTCTTAGAGCACAGTAGTATTGCTTTACATTTATGTTACACAGTTTGTTTAACATTCCCCAGTTGATGGACATCTACTTTGTTTCCAGTTTTTTGCTGCTACACAAAATGAAGCTATGAATATTTTAGTACATATCTCTATCTCTTTACCTATCTTTCCATCTATAGCCTTTGTTTCTGTCTTTGAACTCTTGCTTCTAGCAGTTGCACCTGGGTCATAGGGTATGGAATCTGAACCACTTTTTAAAAGCACAATTCCAAGTTGCTTTCAAGAATGGTTGGACAAATTCACTGCTCTCATTGTGCTAGCTTTCATCAAGCTTTTCATCAAACTCATAATGTTTCAGAATTTTTTTGTTCAAAGGTACAAATAACTATTTAAAATGAGATTGCTTCAGATCCCAGGTGAACCACAACATGTGTAACTGGTGACGAGAAATAGGTTAGTCCCAGGATTGGTTTTAAGGCAACTTTTCTAATGATAATAATTCAGATTTCTATAATGCTTTTTAAAGTTTACAAAATACTTTCCTCACAACAACTGTGTGAAGCAGGTAATTCAGGCGTTATTCCCAAAGAGGTTAAATAACTTGCCCAAAGTCACCTAGCTAGTAAATTTCAGAGCTGGGATTAGATTGTGTTTTGAACACTCTTCCCACTCCACCAGAATACATCTCAATAGAAAGTTAACAGATTTTCTGCGTTGGGGGAGAAATAATACCTTCTTGGTTAAGGCCAGAAAGCCTTGCTTTCTTACTGAACTCTTTCAGGATTTGTCATTCATTTTATTTGCAGCCTGGATGTGTGTACCATGTCCAGCTCAAGGTAGAAGGTAATGAACATATTGAAAGAGCCCTCCCTCAGCATCGAGTAATTGAGGTAAGGCATTTAACTCTGCAATGAATCTTTTAATGATTAGCTAAAATATTGAATTAGCTACCTGCACTTCATGTAGTTGGGGAACTTTAGATCTTAATAAAAGGCCCTCTTAGAATAGTATATCTTTATAAATAGTTCCTATAGCATGAAAAAGTATACTATTAGTATCATAGGAACGATTCATTTTGATAAGAAATTTAAACGGTTCCTTGTTCTCTCTCAAGCTGTAAGTTCCTCAGGGAACTTAAGGTACATGCTTGTGGAGCTTTTCAGAACAAGGACATGAAAGAGAAAGTTAGTTTAAATGGTAAAGGATTGCTTCATTGCTGTTACCCAATTTTCCCTTATCCACATGAACTTCTCACTTATCTCTTGACTTCCAGAAAAGGTTAATTAGCCTTCATTAGATGGACAGTCTTTTTGTAGTGAAGGTAATTATTCAAGCTAAATTGTCTAGGTAAAGAAGTATATATTAAACTCAGCAGAAAGCAGACCAGGATTTTCATGTAGGACGTTCCTTCTCTAATCTCCGCCTTCTGCTACTCTACCCCCGTAAGCCTAATTTGCTAGGCCTGAGGTTAAGAGAAACCGACTTGGTCAGTTTTACATTTTGTACTGGCTATTCTCTAGTTAGAGTCTAAGGTAGCAAAGGTAGCATGTAGTACTTGGATTTGAAAAGGATTGTGGTGGCTAACGTGACAAGCCGAGGTAATGTTTCCTGCTCAGATATTTTTGAGGGATATGGTAGTTTTCTTTAGACCGTAAATACGTCTGTTCAGCTCCATGAGCATAAGCAGCTGTTTTGATATGAAGTAAATTTCCAGAATTCACATAACTAGAAAAAGTTATTTTCTTTGCTTAATTCTTAGTGCTGTACATTTATTCCTTAATGTATTTTAGGTTGGTAATTCTGATATTGATGATGTAAATATCATAGCTTTCCGGCAGATTAACCAGTTTGATTTAAGTGGAAATGTGATCACGTCCTCTGAATATCTTCCTTCATTATGGGTAAGCTTAAGTCTGTGTTTTTAATATAAATGGGGTTTTCTTTGACTTTAAGACGAGTGAGAACCATGGTTAGAGACCAGCAGACTGTTGCTGAAGTACTAAGCATGTTCCGAAATTGATATAAAGTATGGCAGTAGTTACAGTTAGGATTTTAATAAGTTTGATTACAGGACTGTCAGAATTAACATAGGCAGTTACTGAGTTTTTAAAAATAAAACTGATCTGATCTCAGATGACCACATTTGTCTATGGTTAGTCTTTGTGCCGACTGTAGAGGAAAGCTGATGAATAGTCAGTATAGCCTGGGGCTTAAAGCAGAAGGACACTGTTAAGATGATTCAATACCATTTGCTCACTTAGCTTTTTGCTAAAATGTTCTCTTCATTCGTGTTCTTGGGGGTTCATTTAGTGTTTTTGCCATTTTATAATTGTACTTCAAATTCGGATTGATTTGAAAAGAGTTTTGAGATTAAGTTCTGCCGACCATCTTTCTTTCATAAAACGATGGAAAACCGGCAGTTTAGGCTCACAGAAAGTATGATGCGGTCTTATCATTGGTTAAGTATAGGCCAGGGTCTTCACAGAGCTTAGCATCTGCCAAGACTATACACAGCTCTTCCTTTTGCTCCTTCGCTCCCAGTTTGGAGGACAGAAAGTGAGTGCTTTAGCCTGAGAAAAATTAATCATATTTTTAAAAACCCCACTGAAGTGCAAAGTGCTTCTTGAGGCCACAGAGGGAGTGCAATACAGGATGGAAGCACTGTTTTTAGGTTTTAGGTGGAATGTAATTTTGAAGCAGAGAGTTGAGGAAGCCTTTAATTTTTATGAATCCCACCTTGTCAGGGCCTAAGATGATTGATTGATGAGGCTATTATAAATAAATTGCCAGACTTGGGCATTTTCTTATCCAAATAACTGTGCTTTTAAAGAATTCCTTCTCTTAAGAATTAAGATACCCCCAGGATGTCCAAAATGTGAGTCAGAAGCACTCTGCAGTGCTTTCCTTCTTTGATCCCTCACAGGTAAAGCTCTACAAAAGTGAAAACCTCGACAATCCAATTCAGACAGTCTCTTTGGGCCAGTCCCTATTCTTCCATTTCCCACCATTACTTAGAGATGGAGAGGTAAGAGAGATTACTTGATTTTAGTGTTTGTGTTTGTTCTGGTTTCCCCTCTACTAAAAAAATTATGAGCATATAATAAAAAACTTAGGGGCCTACTCTCCCATTCCTTTGCCAAAAGAATAACCAAAGGATTACTGAATGATCTGTTAGTCAAGAGGGTTTGCATTATCTTGTTAATATTATTTCTAATAGGCCACCTGTTGTGGGGATTGAGAGAATAAACTTCAAGAATCTTTTGAATCATTTTAATGGTATAGACTCATATTCTGAGATCTCTTTGGGGAGTCTCAATTGATAGAGACAATGATTTCTACTTGATTAGGCCAAATTTCTTGGTCATTTCCCAAATCTAACCTGCCACCATATTTTGTGGGATGATACAGTAATTTTTCTATATGAAGTATAGCTGTAAGGTAGTTTGATGGTTACGGGAATAGGGAACCTGTGGCTTTGAGGCCGTGTGTGGCCTTCTAGGTCCTCAAATGTGGTCCTTTGAATCCAAACAAATGCAAAGGGGATTTGTTCTGTGAGGTTTGGATTCAGTCAAAGGGCCACACTTGAAGACCTAGAGGACCATTTGTGGCCTCGAGACCATAGGTTCCCTACCTCTGGTTTACAAAAAAAGGATTTCAGAATTTATATGTCCCAAGTAAATATTTTTCTTAAATTAGCGTCCTTGGGACTCTGTCTCCTTGTTCAAGCAATACTGCCATTGCTTTAAAACATTAATTTTTAAAAAAATTAAATCTACCCTCTTTGGACATTTAGCCACTTGTTAAGGATATTCATGAAAATGCGCTATAAGGCCCTGATAACAGTTCTCAAAGAAGAGTCCAAAATGTTTTGAGCAAAAGCAGCTTGAGGAGGAGAAGAAGAGAATAAGGCCTGGACTGGCCACTGCCCTCTGTGTCCGGAGCCCTCCACTTCCATTCCTTCTACCCCTGTGATGTCTCTGTCATCATCACTGTGCTCCAGAGAGGCTGAAGGTAATGCAGAGGCTACTGTTGTTTGCTACCTCTGCCCTTCTGAAACTAGAAGAGGTTCTTGAAAAGAAGATGGAGATCCACCAGGGAAAGGCCGGTACAAGGATGGGGCTAGCCTAGCAGAGCAAAGAGATGCCAAAACAAAACAAGCACAGACAACTGAAAGGGTTAGAGAACTATCATTCTAGTGGCAATAACAGTTTGAAACCCTGTTTTTAAATAAAGTTTTATAAAATGTTGAATTCATTTTACTTTTAAAAAAAGATGTTTCTTTGTTTTAAATAAATTTTGCTGATGTCTTTCTTTTTTAACATCACTTATGTTTCCCAGTGTGGTACTCTCTCGGAGAACTATCCCTTATTAAAATGAATAAAAAAGAGGGGGCAAAATGCAGCAAAAACTAACCAACCTGTCAGGAAGGCCTGCCATTATAGGGAGTGTTCTACACCGATGCTCTTCTGCTTCTGCCAAGAAGTGGGAGGGGGATGCCTTTGGACAGCTCTGCTTTGGGGCTGATCTTGGCCACATTCTAACTCTATGGTGTTCGGTGTTGAGTGTTGTGGTGTTGCTCTTTCCCTCGACATTGTTGGAGTCATTTGTGTGTTTGTTTTCCTCTTTACGCTTACTTCACTTTGCATCTTTTCACCTAAGATTTCTCTGTATTCGTCATATTCATGATTTTTTACAGCACAGATAAGTGTAATATGTCAGGTTGATGTTTCAGAATCTGTTGAGCCTTTCCCCAAGTGACTTGTTTCCAGTTCTTTGCTACTACACAAAGTCCTGCTGTGAATGTTTTGGTACAGATGCAATCTTTCTGTCTTCTATCCCTTTGGAGTCTATGCTTAGCACTGGAATCTCTGGTCAGAGGGTTTAGAAATTTGAATCCCGTTCCTCCTCATCCCTTTTCCCTCTTTTCCCTCTCCATAATTCCCCTTTACTTTTCAGAACAGTTGCACTGCTTTGCCGTTCAGTCAGCAGCGTGTTAATATGCCTGTCTTCTGTGCCCCCAACATTATGGATTCCAATCTTTTGCCATTTTTACCAGTTTACTGGGTGTGAAGCAAAATCTCAGAGTTGTTTTGATTTTCATTCCCCTTTTTCGTGACTTGGAACAGTCTTTTCATCTTGGTTTAAACCTGTCTGTAGTTGCTGATGGATTTTTTCCTTTTTTCTATTGGACAGAATTATGTTGTGTTACTGGACTCCACACTATCCAAATCCCAGTACGACTACACTTTGCCTCAGGTTTCTTTTACTGCCATTGGATATCACAAACATATTACTTTGATTTTTAATCCTACAGTAAGTAAAAGGGGAATGTTTTTAAATGGGAAAGAAAAATATGTGAAAATGTAGCTGTTTAACGTAGATTCCTTAAGCCAAGTGGTTATTTTGTTTTTGTTGTTGATTTGTGGTTTTCTAAGTCAGTATACTCCCCAGCACCTTCTATTTGAGTTTGACACCACTATACTATCCTACCTTTCAGGTAGTAACTAACATTTATATAGTACTTTAAGCTTTGCAAAGCATTTTATGTACATTATCTCTCTTGAACCTCCCAACAGCTGTGGGATTATAGGTAATTGGGTGGTGGTTGTCCTTATTTTACACATGAGGAAACTCAGCCCCACAGAAGTTAAATTACTTGCAGCCAATAAGCATCAGAAGTGATGAACCCAAGTGATGAACCCAACCTTGAACCCAAGGCTTTCCTGACCCCAAGACCAGTTCTCTCTACTTCTTGACTGAGCAAGAGAGAGTCTGATAAAATTCGTAACTTGTAAAGCGCAGGTAACTATGCCGTTGTATGAGGTGTTTTCAGCAGAACCTCAAGTTCTGGGATTTTGGAAACCATATTTTAGGTGACACAGGGATGAAATGGCTATCATATTCCTTTCAGCCCCAGCAATGCTCATTTAGATGAATTCTTTGCCTCTGCCCTGGTGCACATCCAAATCTTTGGTGAAAGGATTGGGGCTTTGTGAGGTGGCACTGATGGATTAAGGATGCAAATATGCCCGGGTGCTTCCTTGCCAACAGAGCAGAAACAGGATGATCTCTGGAACCCGGGACGCTTAGGGAGCTAGTGTCAGGTAAATAGAGATGCCTTTTGGTGACGGCCCTGCAGTCGAATCCAGCTTGTAATGCATCACCTTTGCAAAGCTGGAAAGGCGAGCCGAGCAAGGAGTGGCCATAGGAGTGATAGACGTAGGAACTAGATTTCTCTATTATACTAATCAGGCAAAAGCAGCATATGTGTTAACCTGTTGAGCACTTCTTAAAATCAGCAAGTATGTAACACTAACCAGCACCATCGTAACTTCTTTTTATTCCTTCATTTGATTCTATTTACTTTCATGCAGGTAGCGTGGCATATACTAATCAGTGTTGCTATAAATACACACATCTTGGCATTGGGACATAGGAAACTAATTTTTTGGGCCTGTTCTTCTTTAATATGTACTTTTGGGAAAAAGTCAGTTCTTTTATCTGGGATACATTTTATCCATCTATAAAATGGGGTTGAAAGTGTTTTTCACTTAGCCATTTTGGAATGTGTTGATAGGTGATGTCTATACAGGGCATTCCATAGGTCTTAGTGAAGTTTTAAACTATTAAAAATTAAAATTACACTAAGACTTTTTAGGCACTCTGTATATAGCTTGAATCTCTTAGAGGGATAAGGATAGGGACTGGAACTATTATTTCATTAGAAAATAGGGAACTCATGGGGGAGGAAACTCCCTTTACCAATGCAGATTGGTACCTTCTCTACAACTTAGAGAAGTTACATGGCTTGTCCAGGGTCATGCAGCCAGGATCTGTCAGGACTTGACTTTGGGCCTTCTTGGCTTTAAGGCACACCACGCTGCCTAGTAATGAACTTTTGGTGTTTTGACGTTTTCAGAGGAAATTACCTGAACAAGATATTGCTCAAGGATCTTACATCGCATTGCCTCTGACGCTGCTTCTGTTGCTAGCTGGTTATAACCATGATAAGGTAGGAATTCTTGAATTCATGAAGAGTAGTTAAGTGTAATGGGCTAGAGGTTTGAGTCAAGGAGAGCTTTCTTCCTCAGCTGCTTTGGAAATGTCAGCTGAAGAAGGCCCAGCCTGAGTAAGATATGAAGTGCCCAGTGGCCCTCAGGTTCTAGAAGAAGGGAGGTGCATGTGTATAACTGTAGTTTGTGATGGGGTGTTACTAAATGGCCATCTTGGCTGAAGAATTCAGGCTCCTTTTAGGTTTTTTATTCCCATCTTCTTCTCCTCTAGCTTATTCCTTTGTTGTTGCAATTGTCAAGCCGACTGCAAGGAGTCCGAGCCCTTGGTCAGACTGCCTCTGACATCGGTGCCCCAGAGGAGGTAAAGAGGCAGGCAAAGAAGCAGAAGACTCGTCGCACCTGAAGAGAAAGATGTGTTACCTAGACTTGGACCTAGACCAGGCTGGAGGCTGGGGCTCTTTGGAAGCAAGGCCTCTGGCTGGACAGTGCTTTGGATAAATGATGGATTGCAGAAAACTTCAGAGAAATTTCTGTTTATTCCACAGCCCTCTCTCAGTACAGTTGTACTTTCTCTTTCAATTCTCTATGACCCCTTGCTGTTTGAAAATTGAGAGTCACATGGATGGACCCCCTCACTCCACTGAGCACATATTTTGGAATTGAAGATAATTTATTTTTTGTCATGGAAATATTTTAAGCTCTGCTGGTAATGTGAGAATGTAACTTTTATCGGCATTAATTTGCAAGAGGAATTCCAGTCCAATAAACAGGATTCTCAGTTTCTTTAAGCGTGTAATATTTTTTTGGGTGGGGGGGTATTTTTTTCTGATTTTATTTTATATTTGGGACCTGTTTAAGAGATAGTCTATATTCAGTTCCAGGAAGTTGTGTTGATTTCAGGAAAACAGTAAATCTGGAGTCATACAATCTAATTTCCAATATGATTTAGATAATATTGTATAGGATGTACACAGGAATTCTAAGTTCTGAAGTTAACAGCATTGGTCTTCTTTTTCTTGGTTAGTAGTTAGTTCGTCTTAAGCACAACCCTAATAGAATGAGATCCAGAAAAGTAAAGTTAAATATCTGAGTCAGTGGCAGATAGGATAGAAGTGAGGAGTTTTCTGCCTGTTGACTAAGTCCACTCAAGGAGCTGTTGAGTTGCCAGCTGTTAGCTGGTTTTACATGTGTTTCCTGCTTTTATCTTAGAAGATTAGGAATTATATATTGAAAGTCTTGGGACAGATGCAATACGCATCCTATTTCTGAGAGTGTTTTCTTAGTATTACTTCATATGGATGCCCAGAAACATTATTTTTAAATGTTAATGGTGCTTTTTATTGACATGGTGTAAAGGTTAAGAGCTTGTGAAAGATACAAGTAAATGTCAATGAATTCTCTGCAGTTCCTGACATGACCATTGAGTGGCAGTGTTCAACTTTTGAATGACCAGAAATTGTAATAGACCTCTATTTAAAAACAATACATGTTCCTTTAAAAGCAGAGATGTGGCATTTCAGTTTGAAGGTTGAACTGAATCAGATGTAAAAACTTTCTGCCTTGGTTTGACAAATTTCCTGGCAGGAATCCTTTGATCCTCTTGTCAGAAGAAGACATAATTAGAGATAATGATTACAGATAACAATTTCTCACACTCAGGTTGCACTTTAAGATTTACAAAGCGTTTTCCTTGTAGTAACTCCATGAGGTTGGTAGTACAAATATTATTGCCTTTATTTGGTGGATGAGCAAACAAGAGACTCAGGGAAGTGAGGACCTCAGTCAGCTAGTAAATGTCAGAGCCAGGCTTCATACACAGGTCTTCTGTGTTTTAAGTCCAGTCATGAATTCTCCTTTTTATTTTTAGGAAATCACTTTGTTACAACAGGATATCTTCTTGAAGAATATCAGCACTTTCACAGACTGACCTGTCAGTCTACTTGTGCCCCTGTGTGTTTAGGGGGCTTGCCAGTGGAAGTTAGTGGTATGATTGCATTGAATGTACAGAACTCTCTCGGCACTGGTCTCTAGCTTTTAGGAACCACAGTTCTGGGATGATGTGGATGCTTCTTCTCTTTCCCTTTGGATAGTAGGGAACCATTATAAATTCTTGAATATAGTGAGTAAATCTTTTTTTTTCCCCTTAGAAAGCAAAAATGACATTAAATAGTAATTGCTTATGTTTTTGTAACACTTTACTTTTACAAAGTGCTTTCTTATACTTCAGCTTATTTGATCCTTATAACAATTCTGTGAGTAAAGTAGGGCAGTAATCTCATATTGTAGTTGAAGGGTTGTCATTAGAGGTTAGTGACTTTCCCAGAGTTACATGACTTGCAAACAGGACTTAGGCCTAATGTTGCTTCTGTGTTGTGAAGCATGGAAAGGGATTGTTTTTGACAGAGCTGTTTCCTAAGGGTGGTTCTCTTTTCAGAAGTAGAGTCTGGGAGATCTCACTAATAATAACCCTATTTCTATTTCGTCCCCAAATTGATGATAAATTCTGGTCTGACCTACTGTCTTTTTGGCCTTAATTTTCTTATGTGCAAATTGAGGGGAGCTCCATTTCCTCAGGATCAATCCTCATCATACTTTGAATAAAAACTATGTCCTAATTTCAATTTTAAAGCCCTCTACTGCCCTATTGCTGGCTGCCTAACCTGGGCTCTCTGCCCTCTTTGTAGCATAGCCATACCCGTAAGTTTCTCTAATTTACACACTGATGCCTTTGTCTTGCTGCTAATGCCTGGGACATTTTCTGTCTGCCTAAAATACCCTTCTCTTACATCTCATCCAGGTCAAATGCACACATCCTTGAAGTCTAGTTCACATGCATCTTCATTGGTGTAGACTTCTTTGCTCTAGCTTGATCTGGTTCTTTCCCTCTGTAAACGCTCTTCTCGTGTATTGGTTGTACTTTTCCTTTCAGACTCCGTGTTATCTTTATTTGTGTGCATGCATGTCTCATTCCTTTCTACTATATCATTAGCTTTTTGACAGCAAGATGTGTCACTTTCATTTTCTTACTTCCACCTCAGCACGTAGTGCAGAGTCTTATGAATAGTAGATGTGTTTGATTTGAATTTAGTTAACCCTGCCCTCTCTCCTTTCCTTTGAAGTTTTGAAATCATTTCTCTGTAAAGTTTTCCCTCATCATGTAGAGACTGTTGTATATTTATGTGAGTAATTCCCTCCTGCTATTGCTGTCCATCTGTTTTATTATGTCAACTCCTGCAAGGGACTTTGCCTTTAAAACTTGTATAAAATAATGTGCTATATTAGTCTAATATCATATACTAGTGGACACTTTTGATGACGATGGTGATTCCTTATCTCACAGAACCAGATTGTTGTGTTTATCCTTTGTTCTCGAAGAGATCCATGGCATCAGGGAGATGATGACATGACTTGCAGATGACTTTGATCTGAGTGAGGGAGCGCTGTGCAAAGTCACCAGCCTCACTTTCTCCTCCAGAGATATCTGGGTCCAGCGGCCAGATAGTCATCAGGATGACTAGAGATGGTTCCTATAGAACCAAAGAACTTGTTAGAAGGGGAGTAATACAAATGAAGCTTAGTTTTGAGGGTCAGATTCACCTCTCATGAAGACTAGCATATTTACCCTATGATGCAATGACTAGTCCTAGGTTATATTAAAAAATAATTTTAGAAGGATCTTTAGTTTGTTTTCCTGCTGTACTTAAGGGACATCTTAAGTTGTAGGAAATTGTAACATCCTTTTGAAGGAAGAAGTACCAAATGGACAAGATGGCAGTGGTTCTTAATTGGGATAATTTTAATATTCTTTAAACTAAAATTAATAGGGCACATCTCTAGGGTCTCTACACAGATCATAGTTGTGGAGCCTGTTCTGCTTTTTCTCATCATCACAGGTGGGGTAACTGGACAAAGTAAGGACATTGATAGCTGTTGCCGTTTAATTTTGCTGGTGCTTTCCTCATAAGAGAGAATAAGTGGTTAATGGCTATTGAGAGAGCAGTTTTAGGCATGGTACAGATCTGCTTCTCCTCTTATCATTGTTCAGGCTGACACGGGTAGTAGGGGTGTTGCAAAATACCATCATTTAGAAGATTCTCAACATATAAAATCTATAGATTACTAATTTTTTAAACTAAATCATTAGAAATAGACATAATAGACAATTTTATTTTTTGGTGAAATACAAAATGGTAGTGATAATAGCTCTCCATATATGAAAATGATACTCCTGACAGTGGGGTATATATAATTAAAAGAGCCCTGGACTAGACAGAAGCCCTGGGGTTCTGTTACTGACTTGGCAATCAGCCAGCTTATATTGGACGAGTCTTTTTAACCTTGTCGGTTCTATTTCCTCATCTTCAAAATGAAGAGTTTAGCCTAGATGGTTGATCTCTAAGGTTTCTAACAGCCTCGAAATCATGTATTCTATCAGAGGGACACAGGCTTGGTCTGTCCTAACAACCCTGTGTGTGGCTCCCCATCTCCCCATGTCCACCCCAGTCAGGAGTCTGTGATGGTAGAGTATAATGGTTTTGCTAAATATGAACATAGGAACTGTTACCACTGCTTCATTAGCACTATATTAAAAACTCAGCCAAATCGTTAGAGATGGGGAGGGGAACGTACAAGTTCTATTCTCACCCTATTTCCTTTTTAAAATGAAGAGAAAGGAATAAATATATATTGTCTAGTAGACTATTTAACAAAGTAATATAGCACTGGGCAAAGCCTACAACTCACTTCTTTGAGAGCGAACTAGATCATTAATATTGAATGTTTATAATATACTTGTTAGAGATGAATCAATTTCATTTTTTTTTTACTGCATTCTGTAATAGAACTTACACATAGGAGGGGTCAAGATTGACTCCCTTTGTTTTCTGAGGACTTAGAGCCTATTGATTGGATGTGGAAAATACGACTTTTAGAGAAATGTATGAATTGGGGAGATCATGTCATTTTTTTTGGCCCTTTTAAACATTTTCAAGTGTTAAAAGGTTCCCTTAAATGTGGAATCAGAATTGTAGAATTGGAGAAGACCCAAGTGGTCACCTAATCTAACTTTTTAGATGATTTTTAGATGATAAAACTGAGACCTTGAATCTAAGGTGCTTTCATCTATGTATAGAGAGCCTTAAATTACCAGGAAGCTTTGCTAAAATCTAGGTAAGCAATGTGTACAACATTTTCCTGATCCACAAGTATTTAGTAAGTGCCTCTTCTGTCAGGTACTTATTTTTCTAGATATTGGGGATAGAGATACAAAGAATGAAATAGCCAAGGAGCTTAGGTTCAAAAGAGAGAGACAAGTACATATGTAAGTATATACTGAATAAATATGAGGAGGATAAATACAAAGTAGTTTGGGCTGGGAGGGAGGATGGTGCCAGTAGTTGCTTACATTAGGAAAACTTTATGTAGAAGTGGTACTTGAGCTACACCTTCAAGAATGACTGAATTCATTGATATGTAGTGAAAAGAGTTAGTGCATTGCAAAATGGAGGATACCCAGTGCAAAGATGGGGAATGTAGTATGTAGCAGGAAAGTTCAAGACAGAAGACAATAGCTACCAGGGGTGGGGAACCTGGGACCTTGAGGCCCTCTAGGTCCTCAAGTATGGCCCTTTGAATCCAAACTTCACAGAATAAATCCTCTTAGTAAAAGGATTTGTTCTGTAAAAGTTGGTCTTGGTCAAAAGGCTGCACCCAAGGACCGAGAAGGCCACTTGTGGCCTTGAGGCTGCAGGCTCCCCACAGCTGAAGTAGACTGTTCCTAACTGATACATTTATTACTTTCCTTTTACTTTTTTGTGAGATTTAAAAATTTTTTGTGCCATAGTCATTCAAAAGACTCTTTAATGTAGACTTAGATTTTTAATTGACATTCATTTTCTTGTATAAGGAACAAAGAGAAGGTCAATCTGGATGACAGCGTATGTGTGTGTGTGCGTTAGGTGAGTTGCAGTGAGTTTGGAAAGTTAAGTTGGGGCGGGGTTGTGAAAGGCTTTAAAAGCTAAACAAAGGACTTTATATTTTATCCTAAAGATAATAGCCACTGAAATTTGAGTAGAGAAATGACATGATCAGATCTGTGTATGAGGAAAATCACTTTGACTGGAAACCAATCAGGAGTCTGTTGGAATAATAATAGACTAGAGGTAATGAGAACCCTTAACTAAAGTGGCTTAACCAAAGGTGATGTGAATACAGAGAAAAGATGGGCTACAAGAAATGAAGAGGTAGGAAAAACAAGATGTGGCAACTGATAGGCTACCAGCGATGATGGAGAATGAGGAATAGGGGATAATGGTGAGATTACAAAACCTTGGAGAGTGGCAGGCTGGTGATACCTTTGATGGATATAAGGGAAGTTTGGAAGAGAAGCGAATTGAGGGGAGAGAAGATAAGTTCTGTTGTGGTTTGTTGATAACGTTCGAGGTGTCTCCCGGACGTCCAGTTTGAAATGCCTGATAGCAATTAGTGATGTGGGACTAAAGTTCATGGGAAAGACTTGGGCTGGATAGATAGATTGGTGAGTCATCTTCAGAGATGATAATTAAACCCACGGGAGGTGATGTCACTAAGAGAGCCCAGGATAGAGCCTTGGGGAACACCCACAGTTAGGGGGCTTGATTTGAATACTGAGCCGACCAAGGAGGTTGAGAAGCGAAGAAGTCAGAGGTGAGAGAACCAGAAAAGTAGTGTCATTAAGAACCCAGAGACAGATTATCCAGTAGGATAGGCTGATCAGCAGTCAAATGTAGCAGAGAGGTCAAGAAGGATGAAGATTAAGAAAAAGAAAACATTGGATTTGGCAATTAAGAGATCATTGTAACTCTGAAGAGAGAATTTTAATTGAATGATGAAGTTGGAAGACAGTTTGTATTGTGAGTGAGAGGAGGATAAGTGGAAGCGATGAGTATATGTAATGGCAAGCAAAGTGGGACTTTTTGTTTAGCTCTTTTTCTCTTCTCAGCACTAAGGTAATCAAATGCCTTTGATTGAGACTTGCCGTTGTTTGAATCAAGAGTCTTTGATGACCTGCTTAAGTCACAAGAAAGCCTAACTCACATGAGTGTGAGTCACATGGTTGTGACGTCCTCTGTGGGCTGACCCTGAAGAAGTGTGTATATACTCTGAGGTTAGTATTTTGTTTTGGGGGCCCGCTCACTGGAAGAGCGTTCCTGTGATTTTTGCAGACGAGACTCCGGGTATCTGTTAAGGAGTCCTCCGGCTTTGAAAACCCAGATGTTGGTGCTTCTTTTTCTGGTTACTGTGCATGTGTTGCTGTGGACAGACAGAAGCCCTGTCTTCTGATTTGTGTTATTTTGCTCTGTTTATATAATTTCTGCTTGTAATTTCTTTTGTGTTTTCTCTGAGGTTCAGGATGCTGACTTTTCCCCCTGAACTAAGTGAATAATATTTGTATGTTTAATTAAAGTGAGATTATAAACTCCTTAAGGTTGCTTTCCTTAGAAAAGTAGATCAAAGAACCCATACTAGCAGCTCTACTGTGTGCTGGTGTTATTGGCCTTATATCTCCACAGTAGCTGCAAGCAGCATTATTGTTACAGTGTACCACCATTAGCTGTGTTCTCTGTAAGATGAATTTGGGCAAACATATTAGATTGTGGATGTGGTATGTTGGGGACAAGTGGTCATTATAAACTGAGAGGTTTTCAACTGATGCTTTAAATTCTAATAGTTCTTATATACTGGTTGAGGATCCATTTGACTACCTAATACTAGAAATGTCTCTTCATCTCTCCTGGGAGTTAAAGGGAAAGAAATGAAGGAGTTTGTTTTTTTAAGATGAACATTTTAGAAATTACTTTGGGAATTTTTTTTTTGTTTTTGTTTGTTTTTTGGTCAACTTTCTTCCTCTTGAGGAATTATGTCAGGGATTTCTGGATCAGTCTGTAATTTTAATACTTCCTGCAGGGCTGGCTCTTAGAAAAATTGAACTGGTACTTCTCTTTGCTGAAGCATCCTTTTTCTTCCTTTCGGCATCCCCTCTGTTTGAGGTGCTCTTTGATTCCCCCATATTGGACGTTCACAGAAAGATCCAATGAGCTCATCTACACAGTGATGTGAATAAATGTAAGGTTTTTTTTGGTGGCTTCAAGGATTTGAGATCTAAATTAGCTTTGAACTGAAAGGAGAGAACAACCATAGGATAGAACCACAGGACAGCCCCACAATGAGGAGTGGCGGGGGGGATAAGATTGGGGACTTAGAAAGAAGGGAAAAATTTAGCTTAAAGCTATGAAATCCTTAAGTGTTGTGTATATGAGTTTATATAAGTGTATAAGAGTCAGACCTTTCTTTGGATATTTTGCAAGGCACATAGCACAGTGTCTAGACCAGAGCTTCTTAAACCCCTTATGGGGTCATGACCCACAGTTTAAGAAGCGCTGGTTTAGACCAGGGATTCTTAACTTTTTGGGCCATGAATTTCTTTGATAGTCTAGTGAAACCTACATATCCCTTTTCAGAATAATGTTTTTAAATGCATAAAATATGTAGGATTGCAAAGGAAAACAATTACATCGAAATATGGTTATCAAAATATTTTAAAAAAAGGAATAATGGACCCCAGGTTTAGATAAATGTTACCATCAGCTAATGTAAATGTGATCTGGGCTTGAGTCAGTATCACTTAGGCTGTAGCAGGAATTAGACCTAAGTTTCCTGAATCTAAGGCTTGACAAAAACTAAAATGGCAAAGGAGTTTATGAAATCTCTTTTTCTAGATTTCTTGAAGGTTTATGGATCCTTTTTATTTTCCCTGGATGTGAGATGGATTACATAACCTCTTTGGCAGTCCTATACCTAGAAGACTTAGAATTAAGATTAATAAATCCCTTAATAAAGACTAGATGCAAAGGATCCTTGAATAATTTGATCAGTAGATGGTAGGAAAATGGGAACTACAACTATGATATCCATCACTGAGGGATTGTCCAACTGTGAGGGGCTCTGGGTTCAACATTTGAGCCCTTTGGGGAGCTTTTTAGCAATCAGAATAAGATTGGAAAACCAGAGAACACCACATACAACAATAGAGTGTAGTTTTAGAGGACTCTTTGTTGTTGGTCCCACCTGGTTGAAGAGTGACTTATTAACCAGCAGGGCTGTAGGAGAAATAATAGGAGAATTATCTCCTCAGGTATCGAGTTCCAACTTTTTGGGTAGATTAAAGTGTGACCCTAGCTGAAGGAATTCCATCTTAAAAAGAAGGAAGGTGCTTATTGTGTATAAAGACCCATCTAGTCATCCAGTTCTTTTCTGTGGGTAGGCATCTCATGTACAAGTTGCCTGAATTTCCATTGGCATATTGTTGCAATATTTTCAACCCAGGCAACAAGGTTTAGAAGTAAGCTGTGTATTATCAGAAACTGCCCACCTAAGAGGTCAGAGGTATGTGTAAGTGAGAGAATGTTGTAGCCAGAGATAGAATGGTAGAACATTCTGGCTCAGATTTCCTTTCTCTAGGTGATACTGCCAGACAAATCTGGCACCAGAGCAAGCTATGAAAGCTCCATTTTCCTGCTAGAGAAAATGAGACTCTTGTATAACTTCCCGAGGCTTGTACATAGACTCAAGGTAGAACTATTTGGGGTTAAGCATCGAGTAGGATCGTGGACTACAAAGGACCTTGGAGGTGATTCAACTCACTCTATTTTACAATGAGGAAACAGGCTGAGTGAAGTGATTTGGTCAAGATCAGATAACATGTGAAAGGCTGGGGTTCAGGATTTCTTGACTTGAATTCCAGTGCTCTTATATCAGAATGTCTTTTGTGACCCTGAACTTGGAAATTTTAGTGTTTGTATCACTATCTTGTATTTAACAGGTGACCTCTATTGTTAGCTGGAGTGCCCCCCTCTACCTATTGTGTTACACTTAAATTTTGTTAACTCTCTTAATTTTGTTATTAACATTTTGTTTTCCCTTTATGTGAAATTAAATTACATTGAAGGAGAGGTAGGTTTTTTCAGGTAAAATATCTTTCTGATTTTATGATGAAAACCGGTAAATTTGCCTAGAGAACGTTTCTTGATTCCAAACTTTAGGCAGCCCATGCGTAGACATGACCAGCCATCATGGAGATAGGTGTTCAAATAGAGGCTCCTGGGGACACTGTGTAGAGGAGATCCCCAAACAGGGTAGGAGGAGGTGGCTTCTAATTTTCTTCCGTCTCTCAGGATTTTATATTTATGTGATTTATAAAAAGTTAGTTTTACATTTTTATGCTTTATTATTTTGCTATTCTTTTCTGTCTCTTAAATTATAGTCCTGGTGTAGAAGTTGTAGAGAAAGGACAGTCATTAAATAGAGCAAATGATAGATGCCCCCCAGAGATTCACGGCTACCTCCTGAGAAGCGATCAAGGTTTACATGCTACCTGCATGTTCTCGTACTTCAATGCATCTGTGGTCATGTTGATTGCAACCCATTTCCCCAAAAGTTCCCCACAAAGGATCTGTCTTTAGATCTTTTAACATTTCACGTGTACGGCTAATGTATCACTGACAGATAATGAATCACAAGAGTGCTTCCATACCTCTCGAAGGAGACAATGCCTGCACCATTCAGTGGTTTTCTGACTTTTAAAACCAGAGGCAGTGGTGATGTAGTGGGAAAATTTAGAACAAGAAGACCTGAATTCTGATCCTGGCTCTCATCACTTCCTGCCTGTGTGAGTTGGGCGAATCACTTAATCTTATAGGCCTCAGTTTCTTTTGTAAAATGAGGTGGCTTAATAAGACTAATTGCTAAGGCCCCATTTAGTTCTTATTCCTATCTGTGATCCTATGAATTTGTGAGTTTAAATGATGAAACCCAAATCAACCCATTTCTAACTGTAGAATCCAATACACATCTTCAAGTACAGTTATTTTCTCCACAGATGTGAGGAGAAAGTCTTTAGTAAGACTTTAATGTTGAATGCTTTTTGCCTGGTCATCCTGATTAGTAGGCAAGATGCTGCCTTACTTCTGAGGAGTCTGAAAAAGGAATCATTGCCTAGGGTTGTGTTTGCCAAGAGGACGGGTATGTTGATCTTTTCTTCCCTTACCCATGAGCTATCGTAATTGCTGATTTTCTGGGACCTCTGTTGAAGACTGGGACCCAGTCAGTGCTGATGGGAACAGGACAGACAAAACAAAGATAAGGTCATAGGATTAGTGCTAAAAAGGTACCTTGGAGGCCAGGAAAAGCCGCTTCCCTGTCCTGTAACTTTAGTTGGATTCTTTT
>CM053622.1:441253044-441280088 GCA_028646595.1 Phalanger gymnotis
AAAGAAAGAAAGAAAGAAAGAAAGAAAGAAAGAAAGAAAGAAAGAAAGAAAGAAAGAAAGAAAGAAAGAAAAGAAGGAAAGAAGAAAGGAAGCAAGAAAGAAAGAAAGAAAGAAAGAAAGAAAGAAAGAAAGAAAGAAAGAAAGAAAGAAAGAAAGTTGTTGTCTAAAGGTTTTTTTTAAAGTCCTTTCTTAGTAACAGCTACTACTCACCAACCCTTACTCACCAAGCTACTTTTGTGCTGTACTATGAACTTGAATTAGAAAAAAGAAGACTTCAGAAGGCCTAGGGCTGTCTTCAAATACTTAAATATCCTGTTGCAATAATAAACATTATCTTACACTTATATAATGCTCTACAATTTACGTAACGCTTTCCTCAGAACACATACTATCTCCTTAGTGCACATACTATTGTCTCTATTTTATAGATAAAGAAAGAAACTAAGGTTCAGAGTGGCCTACAAACCTACAGCTGGGTAATAGACCTGGGATGCAAACATATGAACTTCTTGTTATAAGTTCAGTGCTCTTTCCACTACACCACACAGCTGTAATGGCCTGTGAAAGAAGACATAGATTTTCTCCTATGTGCTCTAGAGGTAAGCTAAGGCATTGTCTTCCTTGCTCTTCCTCTCACAGAGCTAAGACCGAGGGACACAAACAGGAAGATTTTTGACTCCATCTACATCTTCCTAACAATTAATTCCAATTTTCCAAATATGGAATGGGTTGACATTTAGGTGATGAGTGCACTATCACTGGAAGTGATGCAGTGCTTGTGCTTGGACTCCAGCCCTAGGACTATATCTCTCCCCAGCACAAAGACCCTATCTCTGGCAATAACTCATGAGTGGGCCCAGTGAAGCAAACTATCTCTACCTGTTACAAGAACAAGCTGACCTCTAGAATTTCCTTTGGACAATCTTGTAGCAGCAGAACTATCATGTACTGATTCCCACAGTCAGCATATATAATCCAGAGGTCAAGCTATAGACATCATCTCCTGGGCAATCCTGTTACAAACGCAGACATACAGACCCCTTAGAAGCCCTCCCGCAGTACAAAAACTGTTTGTTCACTGCTTAATTAGCATATTTGGCACACAATGCACTTTTTTTAATATAAGCTTTACCATCCAGTTAGGTTTCCAGTTCTCTAAAAGAGCTCTGCCCACTATATAGTGTTACAATTAACTTTTTGCCACTTGACTGGAAGACTGCTTGAGTCTGTGAATTCTTTCTTGACAATTCCACCCTGAACCTTGGTATTTTGGGGTCCCAGCACCCATAAACAGCATCATTTAATGGTGCCCAATACAGGGCATGTCTGACCCCAAAATACCGAGGTTCAGGACAGAGTTGTCTGGAAAGAATTCACAGACTCAAGCAGTCTTCCAATCAAATGGCAAAAAGTTTATTGTAATCCTATATAGTGAGCAGAGCTCCTTTAGAAAACTTGAAACTGGGGCAGCTAGGTGGTGCAGTGAATAGAGCACTGGCCCTGAAGTCAGGAGGACCTGAGTTCAACTCTGGCCTCAGACACTTGACACATTCACTAACTGTGTGACCTTGGGTAAGTCACTTAACCCTTTTCTGCCTCCAAAAATTAAAAAAAAAAAGAAATTTATTAAAAAAAAAAAAACAAAGAAAACTTGAAACCTAACAGAAGTGATGCTAAAGCTTATGTAGAAAAAGTTAATGCCGACTATGCTAATTAGGTGGTGAACATACAATCTCTACCTGGGCACAGGTGTCATTCACTACTGGCATGGCCTGGGAGGAGGGGGGTATTCTAAGGGATGGCTTTTTGGTCTGTTACAGCTGCAACCAGATAGCCTCGGTAGTTAACGTCTATAGTTTGACCTCTGGATTGTACACAGTAACTGTAGGAATCAGTACATGATAGTTCTGCACAAGCACCGCATCAGAGGTATACAAGTAGAGATCAGTTAATCTGTCAGAGATATTACAGAAGAAATTTGTATATTGATTGTGAGACTGAACTAGACACCTCTCAGGCAGGGATTCTCAACCATTTTGTTTCACAGGCTCCTCTTGTTAAAACCTATGGACCCCTTCTTCTCAAAACAATGTTTTCAAATATATAAAATAAAATACCAAGGATTACAAAGGAAACTAATTACATTGAAATTGTTACCAAAATATTTTTTTTAGACCTCAAATTATGAACTCTTGCTGTAAGATCCCTTTTGATGCTAAGATTCTATGAGTCTGTGTATATTAAATCAAACAACAGTGGCATTCACTACTTCAGGAAAGCAGAAAATTTCCTTTATTTAGCTTCAAGTCCTACTTTGACAGACTTACATAAAACAATCACATTTTTCGTGAGGCGTTCTCCTCAGAGATTACAGCAATATTCTATCTTAATCTTGATCTTCTCTGGGTTTTAAAATATGTCACAGTCAATCGCCATAGATTCGACAAAGTGACAGAGATAGAGATGGACACACTTCACACAATTTTAATAGATACGTCCTATGAAGAGATTGGGCTGGTGATGAACAGCCACCAAAATCTGACACCGTAACGTTAGCAGAGGAAGCTGAGAATTAGACAAACCTAATTTTGACTGGACTAACACCTGGACAGGACCAAAGATATCTTTCATTCTGCCCACTAGCATTTGCAAACTGTCTGCACTGGAGGAGAGCCAGAGCAAATTAGGAGAGACTGCACCAAATGCAACTGTGGTTAGATACCAATTTTTCCTGGCTAATTACAATCAGTTTCGTGGTCATTTTACATGTACAGATAGACATAGTTCAATAACTGTCAATTTCAATTTAAAAAAACCAGCCTTATGAAACCATTGGTGTTCAACCCTTATGGGCCAAGACAGGAAGTTGGGCTCCTTGGGCTTCATTCTTTCAGGTATTACTATCAATTATTATTATTATTATGAGAACAGAGATGGGCACTGAACCTTTGGTTTCACTGGTGTAAGGAATGCCCAGGTAAGGAAAATGCTGCTACCAACTCAAATAGGCACATTCTCTACAATTTACCTTAGAGACCTAGAGCACTGACAGGATAAATAACTTCCCCGGGGTCAAACAACTGGTATTGTCAAGGGCAGGATTTGAACTCAGATCTTCCTAGCCTTGTGGCTTACTCTCTATCCACTGTACGAGGCTGAATCTATTTCATTACTATTAAAGGCTATTAATTCAAGGCAACGTACCATAGTAAGTAAAGAGTCACTCTTGGCCTCAGAAAGATCTGGTCCTATTTCTAACACATATTGGCTGTGTGATCCTGTGTGACCCTAAGTCACTTCACTTTTTAGTGCCCTGGACAACTCTCTTACACTGTATGTCTCAGATGAAACTGTATGTTGCTGCAGAAATTACAGGTCTGGACAAAAAAAATGTTCCTCAAGGATCTCTGATTTTGTCTAAGTGGAGCTTAAGGTTTTCTTCATAAGTTGTGGTGGCTAGAAAATTCATTGTCCTGCAGCCAACCAAGTGATGAGCCTCTCCTAAATTTACCCAGGTGGTTGTTCAAATGACAGACATACAATGAAGTGCTGGGCCCACACTTGAAATCTTTTCAGTTCAGTAGGATCTGCTAGAGTTTATGCTTTTCCAATACAGCCTTTAAGAAATCAGGACCACCTCTGTATAATGACTAGACCTCAGAAAAGTGTTTTCACTGAGAGATACAAGGTTATAATAATACAATTTACATTTGTTTACTCAAGTCAACAATCATTGTTTAAGAAGAAGGAAATTAAGAAGTAAAAGTATGAAGGAAAGAAGGAAGGAAGGAAGAATTAGAGAGAGGATGGAGGGAGGAAAGGAGGAAGGAAGGGAAAAGGGGAGGAAGGGAGATTGGGAAGAAAGGAGAGAGGGAAGAAAAGAGAAGGGGAAGAAAGGAGGAAGGGAGAAAAAGGAGAAAGGGAGGGAGAAAAGGAGAAAAGTAAGAAGGAAGGGAGGAAGGAAGAGAGGAAAGGAGGGAAAAGGGTAGGAAGGGAGGAAGAGATAAAGAATGAAAGACTTATTAAGCATTTATTACATGCAAACACTGCCCTAAGTACTAGGGATACAAAGAGAAAAGTGAGGCAGGCACTTCTCTCAAAGAAAATACATATAGGAGGCTTCAGCTACCAATAAAATGGTCCTCAGAGGATAGCAGTACAGCAAATGGCAATGGAAATTCTTTAGCATCATTTCTATTGATTAAACCTTATCCATATCTAACATTGAGCTATTTGACAGTGGCAACAACTTTGAAGGCAATCACCTTCTTTTATGAACTTTAAGAACTTACTAAGTGTTTGTTATTTGCATTATTCAGACACATTTGACATGTACATTTTGTTATTTCATCACCACAGCCCTATTAAGTTGGCATGTCCAGATAGATGTCCATGCTTCATCCAGTGTTGCTGCACTGATAAGCTGGGGTACCACCGGTAGCTGAGTGGATCAGCAAAGACCTCATGGTGGAAGCACCTGAACCAAGCCCATGAAAGAGGGAAAGAATTTTGATGGGCAGAGATGTAGTGGGTTGCTGCTGAAGGCTTTTGAGCAAGGAAGTAATGTAACCAGGCCTGGGCGATAAGAATGTTATTTTAGCAGTGATGAAAGATGGAAAAGTGGAGATGAGAGGGGCTGGGAATAAGGAAATGAGTTAGCAGACTGTCACAACAATGTGACTAAGAGGTGATGAAGGCTTGAGCAAAGATGCAGCAGCAAGAGGGAAGAAAGACAGTAAATAAGAGACTGCAGAGGTAGAATCAACAGGACTTGGAAACTACTTGGACGTAGGGGATGATAACATGGGAAGAGTCAAAGATGACTGAAGTTTTGAGTCTAAGGGATTGAGATGACAGAGGTACCATCAAAGAAGGGTTGGGTGTTACCTAACTCCTTTTCTCTCCTGCAGTATGGGGCAGTAGAAAAAGAATTGGATTTGGAGTCAGAATCTGAATCCTAGCTTTATAACTTACTAGCAATAGGACCTTGGGCAAGTCATTCCCCTCCTCCAGGCTCAGTTTCTGAATAACCTTTAAGGGCTATTCCAGTTCTAGATCTATTATCCTATGACCTTTGAGCTTCAAGCCCTTTTGTCCTCTTTCACATAAACTGTTGTGAAAAAATACTTTATTATTTATCATTTATTGAAACTAACTTTATGTGGCTAGAAATTGTCTAACCCAAAAGTTTGCTGCAGAGATCAGGCTGACCTCAGAGATGCTCTGCAAAAGCTAGATGGCCGCAGGGAATGCTTAAATCTCCACCAGATCTAGGGTCCACCCAACTGTGTTTTAGGTCACCCAGATTTAAATATTTATGTTTACATCTCAATCAACTTTAATTTGAATCTTTATATTTACTGACATACATCTAAATGGAACTTACCTAGGAATCATCCTCTCTACAAAATGGCTAGATTGCTGTGGCTCCCATGCTAGTATTCTTCTCCAAACCCTTTGTAATGTCAGCCTCAAAGAGATTCAGAAGAGAGCCATACCTCCTTCTGGCTCTCCTTTACCAAATGACCAAATAAATTTCTTTCTAAAACGATTTCAGATTGGGGGATTTTTTCTCTGATAACTTACACTCTAAATCTTTCTTCTTTCGGCTAAAAAAAAGAATGCAGGATATATTTTTAAAAATCTGGAATCAGAACAAAAGGATTTTTTAAGTCCCACAATACCATGTATATATTATTCACCTCACCTCACCTCTACCTCTGCCGTCATCAGCTCCATAGAACAACTGCCAATACTTGATGTAACTGCTTAGCACAGAGCTTCCCAGTCAAAGCAGGAAAGTTTTCCTTATGTTTCGCATGTATGTTATAGACACTAAATGTTGGTGTACTCCCAAGTCTAAGTACTGAGGTGTGCTGTCTTCTCAGCAGCTCATGGTAAGTAACGTATGTCTGGAGATGATCTCAGGCTGGTGTAATTTGCCAGCATTTAATTGAGGTAGAGGAGCCAAAATGCCACCACCCACTGCTGCTTTCGTCTGTGCAAGGCAGCTGGTAAGACTCCTACATCCTTGCCTTATTAAGAACCTGTGGGAATAGGTGCAGGGAACAGGAAGCTCCAGCCAGCTCTTCCCCTGTCCCTGTTACATCCTACCTCTCTGGTGATAGAGGCTTCCCCTGCAGACCCACAGACACAGGGAGACAGTAGGCAAAACTAGTCTTACAAAGAGGCAGAGTAAACTATATGAATTGAGGGGTACTCAGTAAGGTCTCTTTGACCCAACATCTCTCCTTACTGACAGTCTGTCATCATCAGTTCTTAAAATCACAGAACCTTAGAAGAAGAAGCCTTGGAAAATATTTAGTCTACCTAGCTGTCCAGTGCATCAGTCTCTACTGCATCCTAGGCCATCTCCAGTTGTCCTGATCTGTATCTGGTGACTGGATCCAGATGGAGAAAAGGGACAGACTGACCCGGGAGCCAGTTTGGCATTTGGTGAGAGATATAGTAAGATAGACTACCGAGCCAAGAGTCAGGAAAACCTGAGCTCAAATCCCACCTCAGGCATTAGCTATGGGATCATGGCTTGAGCCTTAATTTTCTCATCTCTGTATAGTCAGGGAGCATCCCCACAGGCCCCTTTTCAAAAGCTTCAGGACAAAGGGATGATGGGGGAAAGTCAAAGTCATGGGCAATTTAAAAGAGTAGCCCCTCTAAAGTAATTTTGGCAGAGAGTCTGGGAGCAATTTCACCCACCTAGGAGGGCTATGTGTCCTCTCCAGATGATCGGACAAGACTGAGAGATCTAGATTGTTTATGCCCAGTAGAAAGAAATCCTCTCCCCCACACATACACTTGCTGGTGTAAAAGAAGACAGAGATGAAAATGTAAATATGTATATGACGAAAGAGCTGAGAATCGGTGCCTGACCCAGATGACTGCTCGAGCCAAGACCCCTGAGCCGTCTACGCTATCTGGACACTCTTCCAAAATGTTTTGCCAGAAGTGAGAAAAACTCAGGCTTGATAACTTACTAGCTCCCCGTGTTTTTTAAAGTCCTTCATAACCTGGGCCTCACCAGCTTTCCAGCCTCATTGTACATCAATCCCCCTCCTGCACTTTGAGATGCAGCCAACCGGTTCCTCACATACAACACTCTATCTTCCATCTCTCTCCAGTCTATATACCAACACAGGACATTTCTTAACCAGACCTGTGATTTCATTAGTATGGGAAACTTCCGGTAAGAAGAATCCCCCTACCAGTGCAGATAGACACCTACTCTGCAATTTACAGAGTCTTCCAGAGTTGGCCAGGTCACTGAAAAGTTAAACGACTAACAGTCACAGAGCTCGAGTGTGTCAGAGACAGGACTTACTCCAAGACAAGATCTCTATTCACTATACCACACTTCACTTTGCCAGGGCATAATGGGAGGGGGGAAATGCTAGCAATGCAAACCAAGAAATCACCAATATACAGGTATAGATGGGGCAGGCGGAGGTAAAGATGGGGTAGAAGAAGAGAGAGAAGACAAGTGGTGGGAGTTATATAGTTAAAAGGGTTTCAGTCAGTTGGTATCTTCCCCCTTCTTCGTTCACCCTTATAGGCCAAGACAGAAAGTTGGGTTCCTTGAGTTCCATTCTTTCAGGTATTATTAGTTATAATTACACGATGGGCAGGAGCCAATCTAGATACTTGTCTGTGGTCTGTCAAGGCCCTTCACTATGAGTCTCCACTGTCAGGGACCACACCAGCAATGTGGAAGGTCTTCCCTCTAATATCTGATAAAGTCCATGGGTCTCCCTTAGCTCCTGCATACTTGGGTTTGAGTTCCAGGATTCAGTTCTTCAATTCTATTTTCTGGTACAGCAAGAAGCCCTGATAGAGTTTATATCTCTCTACAAATAGCAGGAAGGAATTTGGTAGCTAGGCGTATTGGGTCAGATTACAAAGGAAAATCGCCACTGAAGAACCTATAATCAATCCTAGACTGCACTGGCTCAGTTCTCCTCTGTAGACGTAACTCAGAAGTACCATCATATCTCTACTCTATCAGTACAGAATCAAAGGAAGGGATGGGGAATCAACAAACATTTATTAAATACCTACCATATACAAAGTATTGTGCTGAATAATGGAGACACATATAAAAACAGAATGGTTTCAGTCTTCAAAAAGATTACATTTTGTATTCTTCCAAACGAAGAATGATAAGGGAAAGTATCCTCACATTGGGTGAGAAGGTGGCAGGAGTGTGGGACAGTAGCCGAAAAATGATTCTATGCTACCATATCATTAACTTCTGTTTTACATCTCTAGGCTCCTTCTCCACCACCGGTAAGATGTTTCAGGGATGGAATGATGTCTTTGTATCCTAATAGGGTACACACCATCCTGTTATTCACTTGGTGAATTTCAATAGTGATTGACTTCAAGTCTGTCCTGTTCTCTCCCTACTCCTCCTCCAGGAGATGAGTGGATTGGGAAGCATTGGCTCAGGAAGGTCCAGGGTTGGATAAGTGGAGTAAGAGGGCCAGGGAATGAAGAGGTCCCTGTCTAGACAGAGATACAATGAGAGAGCAGCCAAGGGCCCACAGAGTGTCTGCCTGGCCAATGTTTGCTCCTAATCAGTCACACTCAGCACCTGCCTCCCTTCTCTGCCAGACCTCCTCCAGCTCTCACTGGCCCCTGCCACAGGCCCAGCACTCAGCCAGCTCATCATCACTGCAGACACTTTCCAGGTGGGAATCATTTCCTTCAACCTTTCCCAGACCAGCCAGATCAGGGTACCACCTTTGGACAGCAAAAACAGGCAAAAACTGCTTCATTCAGAGCTCTGTCTACACATTTAATGGTGTTGCTACTCCTAGGCTTAGGAGAAGATTCAGCAATCCAGAGTTTCCGAATTGCTGCTGGAGTCATTCTTCCCCACCATCTGGCTTCAATAGAACAGGCGTGCAGCAAATCACTGTTGTTCAGATAATATATAACCCATCACTTAAGACCAGCCAGCAGTGGCAACAGCAGGAGAGAACACAATCTGTAGTGAGGACGTGCCATATGCTTATTTTTAATTCTTGTAAACAAGATGGAAAGCTCTCTCTCCATATTTATTGGAGGCGGGGAGGGGCAAAAGGAAAGCCAGTTAAGATAACGGTCCTGGAAGAATGGGGACATAGAAGTTTATCTTCAACCAGCAAAAATCACAGATAAGTAGGAGAGCTTTGAGACACACATTATGAATTTATTATATTTTTAAAATAAAAGCTAACAACATAATAATCACTGTTTCTTGAATAATACCCTTTTTCTCCTCCACTCTGCAGATCAAAATGTTTATTTTACTTGTGTTGCTAAGTTCAGAAATAAAAAACATTCTAAAAAAAGAGTTGGTCTTCAGCATACCCTCTTCCCACAGATGCCCAATGCCCCCACCCACTTCCCAGCACCATCCCATCCCTGATATTTCACAGGATGATAGGGGCTAGGACTGGAAGTGTATAGAGTACAGGGCTTGGGGGCCTCTAATCCCTTCATTATATAGATGAGGAAACAGAGGCTGAGAGAGGTTAAGGAACTTGCCTAGGTTCCCACAGGTAGCAAGCTGCAGAACCAGGTGCAAGTTTAGATCTGGCTTTATATCTAATGTCCTTTCTATTGATATTTCTATTCATCTTTTTGTATTCATCTTCTATTCATCGATTTGTTATTCATCTTTTACCAACCCCCTTGTCTACTCCCCAAAGTTATTAACCTTCTTTTCCCCCTCCTTAAGCCTCTATCTCCTTCTCTTCCTCCCTACACTCTCAAATATTATCCAATCTCTACCCTATTTCCATAATTTCCAGTAGAACAATAGCAGCAGGATGGAATTGGAATATTGAAATGTATTCTTTTGCTTCTGAAGATGGGAAAAATCACATCCAGTAGTCACAATTCCTGGGAATGGGCCCAATTTATATGTTACTGGAGTAAGCATTGGCCAGCTTGTTATGATTTTCAAAGCTCTGGGATGGCCTTCCTCACCCCAAAAATATCGCCACCCAAAAGCCACAGGCACTTAAAATTCCACCATTTGAAATTCATTCTTTTGACTTTTGGCTTAAGTATTGTTCTTTCTAAACACACACACACACACACACACACACACACACGCAATTCTTGGTGGGGAAAATACATTCAGTCACCAAAACCTTAAGGTAAATTAGTTTATCATATCCATTTCAATAAACCGAAATTTATTAAGCATCATCATGTGACCTCGGTCCTGTCTTTAAATAGTTTATATTCTAACTTAAGGAGATACACCTAATATACCTCCAACAATTAAAGAGTTACTAAACTCTGTAGAATGGACTGCAAGTGCTATGGAAATTCAGAGATGGGAGAAGTCACTACAAGCTAGAGCATGGACCTAATCAAGACATATAAAAAGGGAAATCTGCTCCAGCAGAATGTGAGCTCCTCTAGGAGCTAGAAGAAGAAAGTGGGGGACCTACTGATCAGGGAATAGCTGGGAAATGTGTGACATATGAATGTAGCAAAATATTGTGTTGTCAAAAACGATGCACATAAGAAATTCAGAGAAGCGTAGCAAGATCTGCATCAGGTGATAGAGAGTGGAATAATCAGAATCAGAAGAATGATATGTACAAAGATCACTAATAGGAAACTAAACTCTCAGTAACCAAAAACAGATATGAAATATACATCCCTCCTCTTGGCAGAGAAGGGAGGGGCCACAAGGGCAAAACGTTGCACATGTTATCAGATGCAATCAATACATCAGCTGTTTTTGACTGACTTCTTACTTTTTTCTGAAGAAGAGTTCAGTTTAGGGATGAGGACGAGGAATGGGTTTGTCCAGAAACGACAGTGATATATAAAAGAAAAGGCATCAATAATTCACTTCCTAAAATACTATAGACTCCTTGAGGGCAGAGACTGTTCAGTTCTAGAATAGTGATTTGCATGTAAGAAGGCTCTTAATAAAGGTTTGTGGAACAGCTTACTACAAGAAACTCATTTAATGAATTCAAAAGCCAAAGTTCAAGGATCACTGTCCATCTTGAATGACTCACACCACTGGTATCAAATTCAAATAGCAATGGATACCTGCCTCCCCATATTGACTTAGAAAACCATAGATTAATATTATCTATCTTTTGTTGTATTTTTATTGATTTTGTTAAACATTTCCCAATTACGCTTTTATCTGGTTTAGGCAGCACTTACAAGTTTGACATCTCAGACTCACACTACTGCACTCCTCATTTATGGGTTGTTAAAATTCAAGCATATAAAAGTGAAAAGAGTATGAGAAATCCCAGCTGTTGCTACCTCTTGCCCCAAGATTTCCCCAGTTGAGTCATGTAACAGTCTCATATTTGAAGTTGGATAGAAAATGACAAAGCTAAAAAGGTTTGTTTTCAGTTCAGTTTTAAAAGTAGAGAAGAAAAGGAGGGAGGTAGTTATCTTATCTGAATCTATTTTCCCATTTCCCAGTGGACTAAGCACAAAGCAGAAAATGAAATGATTTAATTTCTCGATGCATCCTTTCCCTGCTTTGTTTTCTGTCGACGATCCACAGTGCTCAGGGCAAAGATAATAAAACATCAATTCTCTCAAGCCAAACTTCTCTATACCCAAGAAAGCAAAACATAACCCCAACTTCATCAAAATCAGAATTCAAGAATGCAATAGGTTGGCTTGGTTTCCAAGGGACCGAAGTATTCATCTGATGATCAAATGTGACCAAATCGAGACCTTTCTTGGAAGTAGAAACAGTAGAGAAATGTGTAACAATTAACATTTCTGAGAAATTTGTCTCTCTGTGGAATTTTTTTCCTCTTAATGTCAGATTATCATGAAAAGTAACATTCTGTAAAGACAACAGACAATAGGAAAAAACTTTGTGAGCTAATTTTGGTGGTGAAATTACATAGTTACGTATCCAGAAAATACTCAAAATGTGTCCTAGAGAAAGAGAGTTACTACCACCAGCAGAAGGCATAGATTATCAGTATTATTATCACCTTAAATAATAGTATTAATGGTATTAATAATAGCTGGTTTATATCATACTTTATAGCTTACAGAGTGCTTCCTTCACAACAACGCTATATTGCAGACAGGGTAACTGAGACCCAAAGAGATAGTAATAACTTGGTTCACACAAGTAGCATATGGTAGAGCCAGTCCTCAAAATCAGGTCCCAGAATCTCAGAGGTG
Organism: Phalanger gymnotis; assembly: GCA_028646595.1. Classification (NCBI taxonomy): domain Eukaryota; kingdom Metazoa; phylum Chordata; class Mammalia; order Diprotodontia; family Phalangeridae; genus Phalanger; species Phalanger gymnotis. Next base: position 441,265,240 of record CM053622.1, read on the forward strand.
GCAAGGGCTCTGAAGCTACCTGGTCCTACCTGAACCTGAAAAAAATCCCCTGTACAACATTCTGCAAAAGCAGCCATCAACCTTTTTGGAAAAAAAACCTCCAGTGAAGGGGAAGCCATGACCCCCTGAAACAGTCCATTCTACTCTAATCCTTAAGAGGGACAGCTAGGTGGCACAGTGGAAAGAGTACTGGGCCTGGAATCAGAAAAAATTAAATCCAGCCTCAGATACTTACTAGCTGGGTGACTCTGGGCAAGTCATTTAACCCTGTTTCCCTCAGTTTCCTCATGTGTAAAATGAGCTGGAGAAGGAAATGGCAAACCACTCCAATATCTTTGCCAAGAAAACCACAGATGGTCACATTGGGGGTCACAAAGAGTCAGACATGGTTGAAATGACTGAATAACAACAAAAATAATTAACAAATAACAGATTGTTCCATTCTTCAGGTAGCCCCCAACCAACAGACTTGCAGAAATGTCTTACTTCTGAGACTACCATCTACTCTTTATATATCGTAGGGGATATATGGAGTGTTTAGGACTTCTGGTATAAGGGCTGCTCATCCACCTTTGGTGTCCACATTTCACCCAACTCTCATCTGTGGTTCCAAGAAGCTGTAGCATGCACAGCAGCTGGCCACACCCCAGTAAAACTGTCTCAGCAGACAGGCTAAACCAGGTTGAGGGTAACCAACAGACCTCAAACCCTTAGGTGGGTTAGGGGCATGTTTAGACCAAGTACGTGAAGACTTCTCACCCCCATGGGCAGATGAGAACACTTTGTTCCAACACCCAAGAAAGTGGCTGAACCAGGTGCCATGGAGTGCTTAGAGCTTGGTCGTACATTGAAGACACCAATGTCATCCACTGTATCCTGGGACCATCACCAGTCCTCTTGTCTTTTGTCTTGCCACTGGACTTCAATGATTCTGGAAGATAGAGTAAGGACAATGGCTTTGTTCAACTCGGCCTCACTTAAATCTGATTCACACACAAGTCAAGACATCACCCCATGATGGTCCTCTTCTAAAACAGATCATCAACATATACTGTATGCACACAATTATTTACATGTTGTCTCACCAATAAGAATGTGAGCTCGTTGATGTCAGGGACACTTTTTAACCTTTCTTTGCATGGCTAGCACTTAACACAGTTCTTGGCACGTAGTAAGTGCTAAATAAATATTTGTTGACTGAATGGATGCTAGCCTAGAAAAATAGAAAGAGCAGACAATTAGGAGCCAAGAACCCCAAATTTTATCCTTATGTCTCTTCATCTCAACTTCCTCAACTGTACTCAGGCATAGATTATAATCCCTACCCCAATTTAAGTTGGCATGAGGATCAATTGGAATTAATAGATGTAAAAGTGCTTTGAAAAGAATAAAATCCTATACAAACCAAAGCTATGACAAGGGTAAAATAAATGCAACCCCTGCCTTGGGATCACAAAGTTAAGGGTCCCAGAACATTTATAAAATATACTCCTACTATCCTAAGCATGCTAAGCCACTAGTCTGGCTATCATTTCAATCATGTCCAACATGTCCAACTCTTCCTGACCCCATTTGGGGCTTTCCTGGCAAAGATACTGGGGCGTTTGCCAATTCCTTCTCCAGCTCATTTTACACATGAGGAACTGAGGCAAACAGGGTTAAATAAGTGACTTGCCCAGGATCACACAGCTAGTTAAGTGTCTGAGGCCAGATATGAACTCTAGGGAAGTAGACATTTGTATTCTTGCCCCAAGCACAAAATTAGTGCTGATGCAAAAATAAGTCTTAGCATTCTCATCACGCATGCTCTTACGAGATTAGAATTTAAGGTAGAGTCTACTTCTGGTTTTTGTTGTTTGTTGTTTTCTAGTCACTTTCAGTAATACCCTATTCTTCATGACCCCATTTGGGGTTTTCTTGGCAAAGATACTGGAATGGTTCACCATTTCCCTCTATAGCTCATTTTACAGATGAGGAAACATGGTTAAGTGACTTGCCCAGTGTTGCCCAGCTAGTAAGTGTCTTAGGTCATATTTGAACTCAGGAAGATGAGTCTCCCTGACTCCCACCCTACTTTTGGTAGGTAAATTGATTGTCCCTTTCAGGAAGTTGAGGATTCTCTTCATTGAAAAAAAAATCTTCCAAAGCCACAAAATGAGAAGTTACTGACCAAATAGAACAAATGCTAAAACTGCAATTTAGTTCATGAGCTAACTACCGTCTCTACCTACCACCAACCCCCTCTATCTGGTGGAGACCCATTACCCAACTACCTGCTATGAAGGGGAAGTGAAGAGAAGGAAGAAGATGGGAAGAAGCTTTTATCAAGTATCTACTATGTACCAGGAACTATATATGCCCCAGAACCATTCCCAAAAATTAATAGTCAACACCTACACAACACACACACAGACACACACATGCACCTACACAAGCACAGATCTTTCAAATATATGACTAATACGGGAATTTGTTTGACTTGATCTATGCATATTTATTGTAAGGGATTTGGTTTTCTTTTTGTTCCCAATGGGAAAGGGCAGAGGGAACATAAATGTTAATAATTGAAAAAAACAAAAAAACTAGTGGCTGGCTGTGTTCACCTTGCTTCCTCACCCCCATCCACCTTTCATTCCCCTAATGAAAAGGAGTTGAAACTTCACCACATCAGTCTTGAAAGGTTGCCAACCCCTATCACAAAAAGATGATGTGTGGGGGCAGGGGGAGGCACTCACATAACCTTAGTAACTGATAGGATGTGGAACTGGTCTTGTGAATTTATTGGTATAAGTAACTTCCAGATGAAGAACCTTCCCTCTGTCACTGCAGACGGTCACTTTCTTTACAATTTACAATTTTAAGGAGTTAGTTCAAGTAGATATTATATGTTAGAACTTGAACCCAGGCTGCAGTTGTGACTCTCTATTCTCTACCAAGCATTCTTGTTTTTTTTCTTTGACAATCTGGTGAAGCCTGTGGACTCCTTTTCAGAATGATATTTTTAAATTAATAAAATGAAATGTATAGGATTACAAAGGAAACCAATAAGACTGAATTATAATTTTCAAAATATTTTGAAACAAGTTCACAGAACTCAAGCTAAGAACTCTTGCATATGTGCCATGTTTCCTCTTGTGGATAATTGAACTGTGTCCAAAAATACCACTGAGGCAAGAACATAATCAAGAGAGCACCCAGGCAATGGCATTTTCCTACTGCTATGCATAGTTACATCTCTCTGACACTTCCAAGTGTCTAATAAGGCCAGCTGATTTCCACTTTCATGAACAAACACCAGTTTGTGTTTCCCCTTGGAGGGCAGAGGCAGTGGAATGGACAGCAACTCCAGAGCTATCAAGGTTCCTAGCTGAAACAAAACACGGCAGATTTATACATCTTCAGACTCTTTCATACATTATTTAATGCTCCCAATAAATATTTGCATTAACCAACACTAGCGGAAACATGCTATAATAACTCACCAAAATGCCCTTGACAAATGCTATTGCCTTAGAATTTCAAAGCTTGGGACCTCCATTTTCAAAGTTCCTAGGGACACATTCCCAATGTGAGTACTTGGTATAAAACATTCTCTAATACCCCTTCAGGGTAAGAAAAGGACACTGTTGAATGAATGGGTCCAATAAACCAGCTAATCTTACATTCCTATGTCAACCTAAGAGGTACATTTTACAGTAGCAGTTTACCATTGAATAATTAATTAAGCAAGCCATTAGGTACTCCTAGCTTCTAGGAACTTACATTCCTAGAGGTACCTCCCTCACTCCAAGGGTGAAGGGTGGAGAGTAGAGAGTGAAAGCTCCTACCAGGTCTTCCATTTAAGACAAGTGCCCAAGCCAGCCATCTAAAGCACTTGCTTTGTGCATTATGTTTAGTTCTGTTGTTGTCCAGTCATTTTTCAGTCATGTCCAACTCTTGGTGCCTCCATTTTGGGTTTTCTTGGCAAAGATACTAGAGTGGTTTGCCATTTCCTTCCCCAGCTCATTTTACAAATAAGGAAATGAAGCAAACAGGGTTAAATAACTTGCCCAGAGTCACACTGCTAATATGTATCTCAAGCTGGATTTGAACTCATGAGAACCACTGCACTTAAGTATTTATAATAGGGCTTGCCTCTGGAGCATAGTCAGATCACCTAACATGGAGGCACCCTAAGGGAGCTTGGCTTGTCATGTCTAGATCTCCTAAGAAGGCGGCACTCTGTTTCTCCTACCACAGGTATGGGGATAGCCTTTGAATGACTATGTAATTAGGGATACTACATCTTTAAAAACTGGTAAGGCAGTCTCTCTCTTTCTGGCTTGTACTCTTTCCTTCTGTGTCCAGAGGGTGAAGATCGCAGTTCACCTACAGCAGGGATGCCATGAACTGAACCAGTAGCAGGGAAGGACTTCCTTCCCCTGATCTTCTTCTCTTTTAACCCTCTCTGAGAAATGGGCCTGAGGGTGTTCATTTCTGCTCTATTTCATTTGTCCTTCTCAGTTTTCAGTGATAGAGGCAATCCTCACCAGAGTTTGAACCACTGTGACCTTGGAGCCAGGATTCCAGTCAGGATATTGCAGCCAGACAACTCAACAGGAAAGCTGTGAAAAAAACCTAGTGTGCCCAGGACTCAAGCCCAAGTGGGGGTAGACTTGGAAACCAAGACGTTCTCTATAACTGAATGAAGCTATAAATCTAATCCCCTTCCCTCCCCAGAGACTGAAGTGACACAAGGTAGAGGAGGATAGTGCCTTCCAGATGTGAACGCTAATAGATTATATTAGTAGCTAACTGGAAACTTGGGTACAAGGGACGCCCAGATCCCTGGAGAAAGGGGTGAAATATAACCTACTTGGCCTTTCAGACAGTAAGGACCATGGTGGTCAATGTTACCTATTTCTAAGAGCACTTTTTGTAGTAGCAAAGAACTAGAAACAAAATTGATGCCTATAAACTAGCGAATGGATAAACAAATTGTGGAACATTGTTGTAGTGGACTATATTATTACTACACTGTAAGAAACATTGCATGTGAAGAATGCAAAGAAGCATGGGAAGCCACATGAACAGATGCAGAACAAACAAGCAGGAAATAATATATGCGAAGACCTCAACAATGTAAACAGCAACAAAACCCTGAATGCATTGTAATTATAATGATCAAGTGTGGCCCCAAAGAAGAGAAAATTTATTTCCTCCCTTCTTTGCTAGAGTGGGAGAATATGGGTTTGGAACATTATATCAGATGTTTTGCTGAACTTTTTTTATTTCATTTTTGCTTTCTTTTTTTATTCTTTATTACAAGGGAGGGGAGAGAGAGAGACATCTGGAAATATATAAACAAACTACATCAATAAAAATACCAAAAATAAAAATAAGAGCAAGAGATACGTTTGGAAACATAAAAACAAAACACATCAATAAAAATATTTTTAAAATAAAAAAAAACAGGTCCAGGACAGGCATAGCACCTGATTGGGGTACATTCAGTTGTATTCAACAGTTAATAATTAATACATTGTAAAAGAAATTGTGCTAACCACTAGGGATACAAAGAGGAAAAAAAGAAACAAAACCTGCCTTCAAGGAGCTTACACTTTTCATTAGATTGCTGAAAACTGTGTTACATATTGATACAACATTACAAGTCCACCTAAGCCTACTTCCTTGTTTTCCAGTGTAAGTGGAATGTGTTCTATATTTCAAGCCAAATGTCTCCAAATCCCAGATCTATCACTTCTACTTGTGACCCTGGACAAGTGACTCAACTCTCTGAATCTGTTTTCCTCTACTGTACTAGAAGGGAGTTAAGGACCCTTCCAGCCTTAAACCTATGATTTTATAAACTTTGGGGCATGAGTAGAGTATGAGGATGGGTATCATTCAGCCTATACCTGAACTTCTTTACCTACCCCAGCAGCCTTCTCACCGTGGAGATAACCTTTATCCTGTGGCCCTTTCTTCTGATTGGTGAGTCCCCGACCTGGACCACCATTTCGGGAAGTGTCCAAGGTTGTGTTCTTGCCACTCCTGGCTCTACTCCACACTCTTCCAACTTCTTCACCTCTACTCCAGCAGCCTTAATCCCCTCAGAAGAGGCCTCCTTCCCTTTACTTTCCAAATCCCCTTTATGTGTTGTCTTCCCCATTAGAATTTAAGCTTCTTGAGGTTGGACTATCTTCCTTTCTCTTATCTATATCTCTAGCACTTAGGACAACACTTGAGGCATTGTAAGCACTTAATAAATGTACTGCCTATCTATCTACCTCTGACTGTGCTCTGAATGTCGCCTCTCTGAGAAGATACCTTCAGCTTCATGCCCCCTTTGTTGAGACTCTGGAGCAAAGTCAAATCACCTAACATGGAGGCACCCTAAGGGAGCTTGACTTGTCATGTCTAGATCTCCTAAGATGGTGGCACTCTGTTTCCCCTACCACAGGTATGGGGATAGCCTTTGAATGACTATGGAATTACTGCATCTTTAAAAACTGGTAAGGCAGTCTCTCTCTGTCTGGCTTGTACTCTTTGTTATGCCCTTTGTTGAGACATCTAACAATTCCATATGTGAACTTGGTCCAATGCTGCCACTGACTTTTTTTAACACACAGTACCTCTCCTTGGGCAGAATATGTTCGTTATTTGTCCTTTGTTCTAGAAAAGGACCAATGATATCAGGAGGGTGATATCTTGACTTGCAAGTGAGTTGGATCTAAGTGAAGCAGAGCTGTGCAAAGTCATCAGCCCCACTCTCTCCTCCAGTCATAGGTGTCCAGTGGCAAGATATAAGTCACATGATGGTCCAGGATGCAGTGGGAGACTTGGCTTCCTTAAGCTAAAGTCTTTCCCAGGTCTCAGTTTGTCTAAGGTAACACCCATTCAGTGATTAAAGGCTAGATAAGAATTGAGGCAAAGGATGGCCTAGTTTGTCTGCTAAAAAGAATCAACATGGGAGGGGAAGATCCTCAGAGTTTCTGGCCAGAACAGAAACAATTGCTATTTACACTCACTTTGAGCCATCAAAACCCAAACAATGATCAAATGAGACTTGGGCTGTCACTGAAAGCCAGAATGATTTGGGTTTAAAGGCAGAGCCAGGTAGCTCCACTTTAATCCCGATGGGTTTTCCAGAGCTATATTTGAAGAAATCATAAATAAAAACCACGTAAGACCAAGAGTTAATTGTACCAGTTTAAAAAAACAATCATAGAATAAATAAGTAGGGAATAAAAAAAAAATCTAGCCTCTAAGCCCCAAGATATCTTGCAAGTTTTAAGCAGTCAAAATTTATATTCCTTTAGACAGCGCACCCACATGTATGGATATGACTCCTCATGTGGACAGAGAGGAAGGAAGGAAGGAAGGAAGGAAGGAAGGAAGGAAGGAAGGAAGGAAGGAAGGAAGGAAGGAAGGAAGGAAGGAAGGAAGGAAGGAAGGAAGGAAGTTCAGAATATGTTCCGTATTCAAACAAAAGCCTAACAATCCTAAAAGAGACCTGCATATCCCATATGGGGCAGCTAGGTAGCACAGCAAATAGAGCACAGAGGCTGAAGTCAGGAAGACTCATCTTCCTGAATTCAAATCTGGCTTCAGACTGACTAGCTGTGTGACCCTGGGCAAGTCACTTTACTTTGTTTGCCTCAGTCTCCTCGATTGTAAAATGAGCTGGAGGAGGAATGGCAAACCATTCCAGTATCTTGGCCAAGAAAATCTCGAAAGGGGTCACAAAGAGTCAGACACAACTGAACAACAACGATATTCCATATGCTGAGCTCTCCCAAGGGCTGACCCTTGCAAAATCTTCAAGCAAGCAAAATCTCTCCTTCATGCCCCTCGTATTCCCCTTATATGTTTGCTTCTCTCAACTACACTGTGAAGTAGTTAGGGTAGAGACTAGTATCCTCATTTTATAGATGAGGAAACTGAAGCTCAGATATTTAATAACTAGTTCCAGATTACCATTTTGATTTCCATTTTGGTCGCTTTCTTAGAATAAAAAAAAGAAGAGATAGGGGAAAAAGGTAGTTCAACAAAAGTGACCAACACATCAACTAAGCCTGACAGTATATACAGTGTCCCATACCTGTAGTCCTATGCTTCTGCAAAGAAGGGAGAGAGGTATATTTTCTCTTCTTCTCTTCTTGATCATTATAATTATAAAGCATTCAGTTTGTCTCCTTATCCACCTCATGAGTACCAGAGGCTCTCCATTGGGGCCAGGCAGCCTATAGTATCCCAAGTTTTCCTTCATTCCTTCTCCATTCAAAACATGTATCTTCCCATTAAATCCCCTAGCTGTATCTTCTCTGCATGGGAAATGACCCCTAATTTGAGGTAGATCAGTCAATGACTTCATGTTAGCCTGCCTTTGTGTTTTCATGGGAGCTTTAATGACTTAACCCATTGGGGTGAGTTTATCTTGGAATCTTGAGCACCAAGGCAGAGCTGAAAGGGGGTAGAGGGTAGAACAGTGACAGGTTAAGGCCCCTCAAACCACCTAGATAGTTGCCTATTCAAACTTTGCACACACACAGGAGTGTGTAGCTCCATTTAGGCAATACCTTAAGCCCATCCCCAATGGAATGTTGAAGTCGCTTCACCCTATCTGCCTCAGTTTCCTAATCTGAAAAATAAGCTGAAGAAGGCCATGGCAAACCACTCCAGTATCTTTGCCAAGAAAGCCCCAAATGGGGTCAAGAAGCATTGGACATGACTGAAAATAACCAAACAACAACAGTGGAATGTTCATCCCTTAGATGTACGTTCACTCTTCCAAGGCACCATGAGCTTCCTAGAGCGTTCCTGGTGCAGTGCATAAAAGATTCTCCTGGCACTTGCCTTCCTGGGCTCCAAATACTGGACAGGCAAGGTATTCCTAGGAGATTTCTTTTTGGGGATCTATTTGAGGAGGTGATCTGTGGATACTTTCAATTTCTATTTTGCCCTGTGGCTCTAGAATATCAGGGCAGTTCTCATTGATAATTTCTTGAAAGATGATATCTAGGCTCTTTTTTCGATCATGGCTTTCAGGTAGTCCAAGAATTTTTCAATTCTCTCTCCTGGATCTATTTTCCAGGTCAGTGGTTTTTCCAATGAGATATTTCACATTGTCTTCCATTTTTTCATTCCTCTGGTTCTGTTTGATAATATTTTGATTTCTCATCAAGTCACTAGCTTCCACTTGCTCCAATCTAATTTTTAAGGTAGTATTTTCTTCAGTGGTCTTTTGGACCTCCTTTTCCATTTGGCTAATTCTGCCTTTCAAGGCATTCTTCTCCTCAGCCAAGGTATTTAAGTGATGTGGAGAATCTAGCTCCTTCAACGCATATTTCCAAATCTAGGCACAGAGTGTTTGATGTGAGAAAAGCAGAAGAAATTGCTTCAGAATGGCAGGCACAGCACCTCCCTCAAGAAGCTTACACTCCAATTAACCATAGTCCTGGACAGGAGCTTCAGTATTTTTTCAAAATTCTTCTGTCCCCCTCACTGGGTAGCAGGAGGAAAGCTGGGCTTGACAGAGCAATCAATTTTCATTACACTTAAAAGCGTTACTCTCTCTGCCATTTGACATTTTAAAAAATTACTCTTCAAAGACTTTCTTTTAAGAAAAAATACCTACAGACAACTCAAAGAGGAAAAAATATTCCACCAAACACCCTTCAATATGCCAAGGATCAGAACAACCAGTCACTAAACAGCACATTGGGATTGAATTGGGAGCAAGACCAAGGAGGATACTACCACTGGTTCTCAGGTAGCAAAGAACCAAGGGATTTGTGCTAACCTTCTTACTGGGGTTCTGAGGATTTACTCTTAAAATCCTATTTCTCCCAGCAGACTGGCAGGAAGAATAGAGATGAACCTATAAACCCAGATCAGACTTCTAAGCTCCTCCCATCCTTTGTAAAATTATGATTTGTATCATTAACCCATTGATGGCAGGGCCAGGGTGGGGGGGACAAATATATTGCAGTGCGTCCCCACCTTCCCACTTTACTTGCCAATGACATGGTTAATAACTGATACATAGGCTCATGGAACCTTCAGAGAACATGACCCGATTTTATGGACAAGAAAACTGAAGATCAAGTAGTGACTGTCAAAAGTGGATTTAAACCCATGTTCTCCAACTCTAGAGCTGGTACTCTTTCCTCTGTTACCAGAAAACCACCTGTACCTTAAAGGTGCATCCTCGATTCCACCTTCCTTGGTAGGACCATACTTGGTCCCTGAAACCTTATAACTGTTTGAATGGGGACGAGGTTGGTAGGATTATCTGTCCCTCCTCCCTCTTAGATCTTACTAGTACAGGAATCTGTATGTGTGTGTGTATGCATGTATGTATGTGTGCATGTATGTATATGTATGTATGGCAGGATCTCCTTAATCTAAAGATATGGCTCCTAAAGGGTCATGTAAACTGTACTAAGAAAGTGACTGCCCACTCAGCAGAGGCCAGACTTCAAACTGACTAATTCCAGTGCTTTTAAGTGAGATAGGAATTGCCTCATCCTATGAAGGAGATCTGAGGAATTGTGATTGACCATACGACTGAGTTCAACCCTAAACAGCAGGCAGGATATCTGGAGCTTGGTTCTTGAACTACACTTTTCAGTTCCTCTCTTCTCTAACTGCCCCCAAGGAACATACCTGAATACTCTTCTGTCTCCTCCAGTGACTAGTGAAGAGAACAGCATCTGGGTTGTGCCCAAACATTTTCCAGATAATCATAAAAGAGAAGCAAAGGTCTGGCTTTGTACTTGTCTCCCTCTGTCTCTCTCTCTGTATATCTATCTCTCTATATCTATCTCTTAATCTGTGTCTTTCTATCTCTCTCTCTCAATTTCTCTCTCTCTCTGTAACTCTGTTTCTTTCTGTGCCTCTCTAGATTTCTGTCTCTCTACCTTTGTCAGTTTCTGTCTCTGTCTCTCTCTCTCTCTGTTATTCTGTCTATCTCTTTCTATCTCTCTTTCTCTCCCCATCTCTGTCTCTGTCTCTGCACCCTTTCTCCTCCTTCCTTTGCCCCTTCTCTCTTTCTCTGTCTCCTCTCCTGCCCCCCTCCACACACACACACATGGGCGCACACACAAATAGAGAAGTCTACATGCTCTTGTGTCTGGACAAGCTCTACTGAGCTTAAGACAAGAATTGATTGTACTCATTGTAATCCTGGTTGTAGAAATAACTGTGATTTATGGGTTTAGGATTACCGCTTAGCGGTCTTTTTATAATATAGGAGTCATTACTGGAAGATATATATGCTGTTGAGCTAGCGATTCTCCAGATTGTCCATGCACTTAGCAGTTTAACATGTACTCTCTTGGTATGGTCCACTCTAAGCTAAAAATTCCTCTGTGACCCATATTCTGGTATTTCCCATTGAATACCTATCTCACTAAAGAAAGATCCCAGAAGTCCTGGCAACCCAAGAGATTTCAGCATGTAAAATATTCAACAACTGGTGGAAGCTTAGGGGTTTCCTCTCTCTCCCTCCCAGGTTCATGATCAAAATGGCATTGCCGAGGATAGGCGGTTAGGAACCCCTCAGTCTAACCTTCTGTCTATCTATCCTAGGAGCGTGACCTCCGGTCTTGCAATCTATCTTTGATTCCCTGTTGGGTGCCTATACACCTTATCTTTTCTCTGAGTTCTTGACCCAATTACCTATTCTCAATTTTTTGTTGCTGACACCACTTTGGGGTATGGCACTTGTGTTCCTGACTTTAGGACCCTAGTCCAAATTACCACATTAACTGCTTAAAAAGATGAGCAGGTTCAGCAAAGGAAGGGAATTTTAGAAAGAGGACCCACAGTTGTGCATTCTCCAAAGTCAGAATTTTGGAAGCACTGATAGGAAGACTACTATGAATCATAATTTGCATGACTAAAGATTCTGAAGAGCCCAGCTTGATAATAAAAAATACTTTTGTCATGTATAGCTCCAATGCAAACAATATAATTACACTATTCTTATCTGCTCAGTTGTATCATAACATCCTCATGCTGCATCCCCTCTGAGCTGCTATTCTAACTTGTACTCTCAGGTTGGCAGGTTGGCAGGTTGGGTCCCCAAAGGACTGACTACTCTTAGGATTAAAGAGTACCATGTGAGTACCTCTTCTAAAACTATAGGCTCATAACCCCCACCAATGTGCTACCCGTTAACAATTAGCCCATAGACATGATTACAATAAGCAAAGTCATTTATTAACATGGAATAGGATATGCCCATTCAAAGAGATGATATAAGCTTAGAGTACAATTAGGAGTGAGGCACTCCATTCCATATGGCTTTGGGAGCCAAGGGCAGGATGGAGGTTGAGTCACAGCACCATAAGGAGTCCACAAAGAAAATAGATCATGTCTAAGAGGAACTCTTTGAGCACCTCCACAGAGGGAATAAAAGGACTTCCAGAAACAAGAAGCTGTGAATTGTGCCTTTACCATATGCTCTCCAAGTGACACACTTTTGCCGGCATTTTGTATATACTTGTGGAAGAGCGTTTCATAGACTTTGAAGAGAATGTTTTGTACCCACTGCTCTTACCATACTACCTTGTGAAATACTCCTTTCTAAAAACTACATTAGTCTGGCTGACTAAAATGATTCTTAACAGATAATATTAAGAACACACAAAAATGGGAGACTGAGCTTCTAACATTAGAAACATACTCCGGAGAGTTATTAAACTACCTTTACCCTTGGACCCAGCAGTATCACTACTAGGTCTATTTCCAAAGATGATTAGGGGGAAAATTAAAAGAGCCTATATGTTCTAAATTATTTAGAGCACACTCTCTTTGTGTTGGCAAAGAACTGGAAATTGCAGAGATGCCCATCAATTGGGGAATGACTGAACAAGTTATAGTATATGGTTGTGACGGAATACTACTGTGCTGTAAGAAATGGCAAGCTCAATGATTTTAGGAAAACATAGATAGACTTTCACAAAATAATGAAGAGAGAAATGAGCAGAACCAAGAGAACATTGTATATAATAACAGCAATAATGTTTTTAAAACAACTTTGAGAGACTAAGTAATTTTGACTATTATAAATATCCAAATCAACTATAAAGGACCTCTGAAGGAAGATGCTATCTGAATTCAGAGAAAGAACTGATAAATAGAAGCATGTGTAGAATGATTTTGCACATATATATATTTGTGTCTAATGATAGTCATTTCTGGGGCGAGGGGAGAGAAGAAAAAAGGAAATTTACATGATATATTTACTATATATATATAAGGAATAGCAGGTTATACAAAATAGATTTGCAGTTTCATGTGCAATCACTTTTTTATTATTCTACTGTTACTGAAATGCTTGTTTTATTTCATAAATTAAAAATAAAATAAATAATTTTTTTGTAAAAACAAAAAAAGAACCATACTTCTGCCTTCCACCACTACACTTGGAACCTCAAGCAACTTCCTCTGCTTCTATTACTGCCATTTTAGAAAAGAATACTATCCAAAACTAGGGGAAGGAAGACAAAAAGAAAGGATACACAAAGAGGTCTTTTGTATTCTACATGGCTTTTGCCTCATTAAAAGAGAGAGAGACACACAGAGAGAAAAACAGACAGAGACAGAGAGAGACAGAAAGAGAGAGAGAGAGGGAGAGAGAGAGAGAGAGAGAGAGAGAGAGAGAGAGAGAGAGATTTTCATGGAGGCCCCAGATGAAAAGGAATAGCTAATCCCCTGCTCATGCCAGAATCATTGGAAATTGTTCTGCCAGCCTCTGTGTGTGTGTGTGTGTGTGTGTGTGTGTGTGTGTGTGAATCATCTCAAGCACAGAGGAAAACAATTCAAAGAGATAAAAGGGTGAGGAATAAATAGCACCTGACCACAAATAAGACGATACTCATACTGTATCAACAATAAGTGCGAAAGGAGTTAGTGAAGGGAATTAGGACCTCCCTGGGTCACCAAGGAATAGCCAGTTGCTTCAAAGCTCAGCTTCCCTGCCTGGCATTATAGGGGAAGTATCTCCTCCTTATCCATCCCACTGGTTTGTTTTCACCTTTAGATACTATCACCTTCGACAAATTGGACTCAGCTTGAAATCTCAACTGAGCTGGGACATGGGCACTTTTATGTCCTTCAGTGCACTGCCAAGCCAGTGTGTATTATAAATAATAAATTACACAAACACATTTTCTCAGATTCCATTGCCGGTTTTTTAAATAGTGTTCCTCTTTCTGTTTTTTCCTTGTGATGTAGAAATACTACCACAGGGTAGGCAGGTGAGGAACACAGGGCAGGTGATAATTTCAAAACCAAATTAACCAGCAACTATCATCTAGAAATCTCTTTCATGATCTTTACGTGGTTTCACCCAAATATCCCACACAGCTAGCACAGGTCAATCAAAGGGACAGAACTTATGCAAGATTCCCCAGGATGGTGGGCCTTTGTCATCACTCTGCGAAAGAAACTTCTGACAGTGACTAAAGGTATATAATGAGGAATCTCTGCCAACTCCAGAGAATGTGTAATGGATGGCCAGGAATTGAGCTTAGGAAGCCATGCTGATATCAATCACAAGGAACCAAAAAGTGTTATTGTTAAGCAAGAAACATACACCACGGCTTCTCTGAAAGCAAAATGTATTTATACAACAACGCCACTGCCACTCCCCCCCCCAAAAAAACTAACTCCAAACAATTGCATGTTCTCTCTTCTTCTCCTTCTGCGTCTGCTTCTTCTTCTTCTTCTTCTTCTTCTTCTTCTCCATCTCCTTCTCCTTCTGTGTCTGCTTCTTCTTCTTCTCCTTCTTCTTCTTCTTCTCCATCTCCTTCTGCATCTGCTTCTTCTTCTCCTTCTTCTTCTCCATCTCCTTCTCC
>CM053622.1:441280588-441311263 GCA_028646595.1 Phalanger gymnotis
TCGCGCTTGGTGGCTGTGGTGCCCGAGGCAGCCATGGCTATCTCTGAAGCTCCTCTGGGCGGCACTGAAGGCAGAGCAGAAGGAAGCCGAGCTCCTACAGGTCCTCTTCCATCTACTCCGTCAGCTATGGGTCAATGGGCTTGGGATTCTCTGGTCCGGGCGGCGGCGGTGACAGCGTCGTTCCCTTAAACAAGCGGAGAGGACGGTGACTACAGGGGCGCCATCTTGGCCCTGAGGCTGCCGGGAGAGGAGACCACAGATTCTTACTTGGGAAATCCTTATGATATAATAAGTGTGCCTTCATATACTTATCCTGGAAAAATCAACCTATCCTGAACAAAACCAAATTGGGGACCCAGGGTGGCACCGAAGCGGGGCACAAGTCTCGAATTTTTCTTTTATGTGTATGTCTATTGAATAAGTTTGTATATTATCAATTAATTCCATAATTAAAGCAAATGAGCATGAGACCTTGCCTTTGTTCCTCAAAATACTTAATTTGATGAGCAAAGGTATATTCAAGTAATAGAATGTGTGTGTGTGTGTGTGTGTGTGTGTGTGTGTGTGTGTGTATGTGTGTGTGTGTGTGTGTGTGTATGTGTGTGTTTGTCCTTAATTCTCAGAGTGCCATGACATCAGGGAAATGATGACATGACTTGCAGTTGACTTTGATTTGAGTGAAGGAGGGCTGTGCAAGGTCACCAGTCTCACTTTCTCCCCCAGAGCCATGTGGGTCCAGTGGCCTGATATTCACTAGGACGACTGGAGATGGCCCAGGATGCAGCAGGAGACTCTGGCCCTTTCAGGCTAAGGTCTTTTCAGGTTCTCAGTTTGAGTGAGGTAACACCCATTCATCAAAAAGGTTTCTTAAGAAGTGAATTTTTGGGAGGCAGCCAGGGTTAAACGACTTGCCCAGGGTCACGCAGCTGTCAAATATATGATGCCAAATTTGAACTCAGGTCCTCTTGACTCCAGGGCCCATGCTCTATCCATTGCACCACCTAACTTCCCCTCTAATAGAATGCTTTGACTGAAATGATATGAGGGTTTCAAGAAAAAAGAACAGACTATAGTTCAACCCCAACCAAATTGAAATGTTGTTGGATTATCTGTGTATTTGTATTTTTGTATGGCTTTATGTAATGGCAAGCAAAGTGGGACTTTTTTCTGTCTTTTGTTTTGGAGTGCTTCTCAGCACTAAAGCAACCAAGTGCCTTTGAATCTTGCCTTTGTTTCAATCAAGAGTCTTTGATTGAATCAAGAGTCTTAAGTCACAAGAAAGCCTAAGTCACATGAGTTCGAGTCACATGGTTGTGACACCCTTTGATCCTGAACAAGCATATCTATATCTATATCTATATCTATCTATCTATCTATCTATCTATCTATCTATCTATCTATCTATCTATCTATATCTATCTATCATCTATCTACTTGGAGGTTACCATTTTGCTTTGGCCCCTCTGATCCTGAAGAAGCACATATGCATATACTTAGAGGTTAGCATTTTGCTTTAGGGGGGCTCACTCATTGGAAGAGTGTTTCCGTGATTTCGCCAGATGAGACTCTTGGTAGCCATTAAGGAGCTTTGTCAACCCAGATGTTGGTGCTTCTCTCTCTGGTAACTATGTATGTATTACTATGGAAAGACAGAATCCCTGTCTGCTGATTTGTATTATTTGTTCCATTTATATAATTTCTGCTTGTAGTTTCTGTTTGTGTTTCCTCTGAAGTTCAAGGTGCTGACTTTTTCCACTGAACTAAGTGAATGATATGCCTATGTTTAATTAAAGTGAGATTGTTAACCTCTTAAAGTTGCTTTCCTTTGAAAAGCAGATCGAAGAACCTGTGCTAGCGGCCCTCCTGTGTGCTGGTGTTGTTAGTCTTACACCTCCACAACAGCTGCTAGCGGTATTGTTTCTACACCTTAATAAATTATTGCTAGATGTCAGAGCAGATATGTTGCTGGGCTTGGAGTCAGGAAGATCTGAGTTCAAATTCAGACTCGAGTACTCTAGCTTGTGACCATAGGCATGTCATTTAAATTCTGTCTGATTCAGTTTCTCAATATGTAAATTGTGAATAATAATATTCCTCACTTGGGTGAGGAAACTATTCTCAGATAAAGTTGACACTTTATCTGAAACTTACAGTATTAGAGAGCACTGACTGGCTTGCTCAAGGCTACACAGTTGATATGTACTAGAGCTGAGACTCAAATCAAAGTCTCCCTGATTCACAGGTCAGCTTTCTATGTATTATCCCTACATGAAAACTGTTAGACCTACTTCCTTCCCTTGCTGAGCTTATTCCAGTTGGGAAGACAAGCTGTAATGATAGTAATGACTGAAGACCTGACTTCAGGCAGTTTAGGCCAGTTTTTCCTTAAAATTATTGAAACTGCCTCTGAGATTGATTTGGATTGAGGGACTAAAGCTTGCACTATTGATGTGATGTTTTGGTTGCGTGAGTTCACAAATGGCCCAAGAGCTCCAGCTGCTCCCTGAGGCTTGACCAACAGATCAGCTTTGACTACAGAAACAAGGGAGCTGTACTAAATCTCCTTTTATGAACTGTCAGATTTTATTTTATTTCAATATCAGAATTCGAGATACTAGAGCATTCTGATCAACCCTGGCATACAACACAATCCTAACCTAAATGAAACCATTAGAAGACAATTAAGTGCTAAACTGTGAGGTGCTTACAGTTTGGAGCTAAGAGAGGGAGTAAAGTTTGGAGCTAAGTTAAAGAACAGTTAGCATAAGCTGGAGTATGTCTGTTATTTGTCTTTTATTCTCAAAGAGGACCATGGCGTCAGAGAAGATGATGCCACAACTTGCAAGTGAATTGGATTTAAGTGAGGGAGGTTGTGCAAAGTCATCAGTCTCATTTCTTTCCTGAAGCCATCTGGGTCCAGTGGCAAGATATAAATCCAGATGTCTGGAGATGGCCCTGGATGCAGTGGGAGACCTTGGTCTTTTTAAGCTAAGGTCTTTCCCAGGCCTCAGTTTGACTGAGGCAACACCCATTCAGTGATTAAGGCTAGGTAAGAAATGAAGCAAAGAATGGACTCTTTTACCTAGTCAAAAACAGTTAGAGTATATGGACAGAGGTTAGGGAAGGGAAGGGAAGGGAGGGAAAGAGAAGGGAAGGAGCAGTGTTGCCAGTTGGGTCCTTAGTGGGGCAGCCCATACTACTCACAGGTTGTTGTTTGTTCTTTGTTCTTGAAGAGGACCCCGGTGTCGGGAAGGTGATACCATGACTTGCAAATGAATTGGATTTAAGTGAGGGAAGGCTGTGCGCAGTCACCAGCCTCACTTTCTCCTCCTGAGTCATCTGGGTCCATTGGGAAGATATAAATCAGAACCACTGGAGATAGCTCCGGATGTAGTGGGAGACCTTGGCCTTTTTAAGCTAAGCTCTTTAACGGGTCTCAGGTGCTTTCACATCAGATGTTCACTAGACCAACATAATCATTAGTCCAATTTTTAAAAATAATCCTTCCCCCCACCTCATTGTTGTGCCTTTCATCTATCTACCCACATATATGTATTTATCTATACACACACATTTTTTGCCGTTTACATATACACACATATACATATATGTATTCATCTATACGCACACACTTTTTGCTGTTTATATATACACACATATACATATATGTACATACACATACACATATACTACACACACACACACACACACACACACACACATATATATATATACATACACAGCCATAATTAAGTATCCACAACTTTGAAAAGGTATTATCAAGCTTGGGCCACAAGTTTCAAAGTTGTGTGGAAAAAGAACAGAGAACTTTTTGGTGGTGACCTAGAGTAACTCTTTAACATCAAGCTAGTTTAGAAGTGTAGTAGTAGTACCTCCAGCATTTAATGCAGCGCCTGACACATACTAGGTAATAATAAATATTCGTTGACTTGACTTATCATTACAATCACATACACATTTAGAATTTGTAAGGATAATAGATATATCTACAAAATGTAGTAAGATCCAATTAGAATACAACTCATATGATACTATGATTTAATATTTAATATGAAAAAAGTATGCCTCCTGAAACATATCAACAACATTCACTAAAATTATAATAACATATGTTTGGCCTACAAAGAGTTTTAATGCCATTACCCAACATAGAATATGTCTGTAGAGGCTTCTTGGAGGAGATGCCTTGAGCTGGGCCTTAAAAGGTGAGTAGGATTAGGCAAAAGTCATTCTTGATGGAGGAAATAAATAGCATAAACATACCCAAGACACCAACACTGGTAGGATATATTTATCTTCTGAATACAAAATGACATTCATTGAAGACCCAACATTGAAAGAAATACCAGAATCTATAGTTTGGCAAAGACAAACAAACCAACAAACCCAAACTCATAAGAGAACATGAAATAAGTAAGAAAATGGATTTCTGTTAAATTAGATCTTCAATTAAGCTATCTGCTTGGCTGTAAAAAATCTTTTTGACAAACAATTAGTTCTGAGCAAGTCAAATAATTCAGCAGTGTACTCTCACAGGACAATTAAACTAATTCATATTTGATGTTCAGAAGTGATATATTAATTGGGAAACTTTCTTAGTGAGTCTGGCAGTTGAATTTGAACTATAGTTTTTATTTATCTTCCTGGAAGTTTCCCTGATGGGAAGTGGTTGAATGATTTCCTTCATTTCTCTTTTTCATGCCACCAGAAATATTAGGCATAAAGTAACACTATCATTTCAGGACTACTAAGCTAGGCAGGAAGAGTACGGGTTGTGTATTAGATGGGAATACTCAATGTCTGAAAGAATTGGCACTAGGGAATTGGGATGGTCAGTATTGAGGGGCTGTAGTATTCCCGGACTTAAGTTTTAGAGGATGTACAAAGCTAGGTATTCTAAAAAAGATAATTGTAAGTTATTTAACACTTCATACATTTTATAGCATTCTCACACCCATATTATCTCACTTGATTCTGAACTGTAAGTCTTAATACTATTAACTGATTACAAAACTCAGGCTGGTATTATTATCCCTTTTTTCAGATGAAGAAACTGGGGTTAAGAGAAGTTAAATGATTTTCACTTACATGCCCCACAATTGCCAGGTGATGGGAGCACCTACCTGTATTCTCAGCTACTGGAGAATCTGGCACTTTGGGATCTCTTGAACTTGGGAGTTTTGAACTGCAGCATGCTGTGATGTTTGAGTGTCCACCCTAATTTCAGTATTGATATGGTGAGTCCCTGGGAATGGGGAGGCACCAGATTATCTAAGGAGGGATACAGATCAGAAACAGAGCAGGGTGAAGCTCCCATGCCAAATGGTAGTGAGTTAAGGCTTGTAAATACTCCCTGCACTACGTATGGAGGTCTAATCTTAAAAAAAGACAAACAAACTATATTCCAAAACATATCAACAAACATCAGGTTTAGGAGGGACCTCAGACCATTTGGTCCAAATTACTATGCTTTACCATGAATCTGTTCTATAATGTCCTCAACTAGACATAGTCGTGGAATCTAATAGTTGGAAGGGACCTCAGAATTTCATCTTCCATTCTGGAGTACCATAGAGCCAATGCTATTTATAAATTTCAACTTCAGTAGTAGTTATATTCCTTAAATTCCCTGAAAGGGTGTCTTCTAGTATATCGTCATTTAATAATTCTATTTTCTTCTCTTCCTTTGTCTATTAAACTATTTCACTGATTTTGACATTAAGAACCTTTTGTTGCATATCATGGGTGACTACATTCAGTGCTGAGGAAAGTTTTTTTTTTAAAACTAGCCTTATTTATACAGGGTATTTCCAAAGGCTTAGTGCAGTTTTAAGTTTCAAAGCTACTGTAAGACTTAAGAGTTAAAAATGGTCTCTTTAGGATCCCTCTTTAAGCTTTATAGCTTAAAATTTTACTAAGATTTTGGGGACCTGCATATGGCATTTGAATATTTTGCCATTGAAAAGTTGTATGACTTTGGTAAAGTCACTTTTCTCCCTGAGTTTCAATTTCCTCATGTGCAAAAAGGGGTTAATAGCATGTACTCTGTTTGCTTCACATAGTTATGGTGAGAATCAACTAGTGATGGAGCGAAGGTGCTTTGTAAGCTAAAACATTATAAAACCACCATCATCACCATTACCATCATTATTAAGGTAGCTGATACTCACTGCAGAGTCTCTTCTTCCCACCCTTTCCTTGATCTTCCAAAGACTATTGTGCTTTCAAGAAAATAATTATTTATAAATTTGAATTGGGTAATTCAGACTTCTTTGAAACAATAAAACAAAGTCAAAAGAATGAAAGGAAAATAGAAAAAAAATGTGAAGTATCTCATTTGAAAAGCAACTAACCTGGAAAATAGATTTAGGACAGATAATTTAAGAGTTATTGGTCTACCTGAAAGCCATAATAAAAAAAAGAGCCTAGACATCATATTTCAAGAAATTTTCAAGGAAAACTGCCCTGATATTTTAGATCCAGAGAATAAAGTAGAAATTGAAAGAATCTACCAATCGCCTCCTGAAAGAGATTCCAACATGAGAACTCCCAAGAATACAATAGTCAAATTCCAGAGCTACCAGGTCAAGGAGAAAATATTGCAAACAGCCAAAAAGAAGCAATTCAAATATAGCCACATTCAGAATCACACAAAATTTAGCAGCTTCTATGTTACAGGAGTAGAGGGCTAGGAATATGATATTTTAGAAGGCAAAGGGGCTAGGATTACAATTGAAATAACATACCCAGAAAAACTAAGCATAATCTTTCAGGGGAAAATATGGATATCTAATGAAATAGAGGACTTTAAAGCATTCCTGATGAAAAAGCCGGAATTGAACAGATATTTTGACATTCAAACACAAGACTCTAGAGAAGCATAAAAAGGTAAACATGAAAAAGTAATTATAAGAGATTTAGTAAACTGTTAATTTAGTAAAATTAAACTGTTCCTATATGGAAAGATGATACATGTGACTCCTAAGAACTTTGTCATTATTAGAGTAGTTAGGAGGAGTCTACAGACAGAGGACATGAATATGAGATGATTTTCTTGAGATTAAAAAAATGTTGGGTTGAGAAAGAGGGATACACTAAGAAAAGGGGAAAGGGAGAAGTAGAATAGGGAAAATTTTCTCACATAAAAGATGCTCTGAAGGAAGAGCTTTTATAATGGAGGGGAAAATGGGGGATGGCAGGCAATGCTTGAACCAGGCTCTTGTTGAAATAGATTCAAAGAGGGAAAAACATACACACACCCACACACACACACTCACAGATGCCAATTAAGTATAAAAATCTATCCTATCCAGAGAAATAAGAGGGGGAGGGAATAAGAGACATAAGGAGTATGATAAAAGGGAAGGCAGATTAAGGGAGGCAGTGGTTAGAAGCAAAATAGATTTTTGACGAGGGACAGAATAAAAGGAGAAAGAAGGATAAGCAAGTGTATTGATAATGTATTTTTGCTTAATGGGAAGATCTTTCCCATCCATTAATATGCCCATGTGACCTGCTAAAGTCATATGGAAGCTTAAGTCACATGTGGTGGGAGGAGCTTGATGAACGGGTAGAGCAGGAAGGTTAGAGTAGAACTGAGAAAAGTGAGGTCAGAGCAATTAGAGTGGTGGGAGAGAGTGGAAGCAGGCAAGGAGTCAGCTAGGATTGTGAGTATTTGTGGGAAGGTCTGAGCCAGGGAAGGCTTTGGGATGGAGTTGCTCTCTGCAGTGATAATGTATATTAACTTCTCCGTGGCTATGATGGATTTGATTTGCTGGTGTTGGGATTTGGCTTTCTGGTGTCTGAATAAATCTTTTACTTTTGTCTTCTGTATGGAGAGTCTGTTATATTTTGCGATTCAGAACCAGACTGGCATATTCGTAACAATAGCAACCACTGTGAATATTGCCTTGGCCATACAATAGGAGAAAATAGAATGGCAAGAAATACAAGTTAGTAATCATAACTATGAATGTGAATAGGATGAGCCCACTCATAAAATGGAAGTAGAGAGCAGAGCACACTAGAAACCAATATCCAACAATATGTTGTTTCTGAGAGACACACTTTCTGAGAGAAACCAAAAGAGCTAACATAAAGAACTGGAGCAGAATCTGTTATGCTTTAGCTGAAGTAAAAAAGGCAGGGTTGTAATCATTATTTCAGATGAAATAAAAGCAAAAATAGGCCTAATTAAAAGAGATAATCAGGGAAACTGCATCTTGCTAAAATGAAGTAATAAGTACAATGAAGTAATATCGAAAAAATTTTTAGAGCAAGTTTCACTGATAAAGGCCTTATTTCTCAAATATATAGGGAACCGAGACAAATTTATAAAAATAAGAGCCATTTCCCAACTGATAAATGGTTAAAGGATTCAGGCAGTTTTCAGATGAAGAAATCAAAGCTATCTACAGTCATGAAAAAAATTCTCTGAATCACTATTGATTAGAGAAATGCACATTAAAACAACCCTGAGGTACCACTTTGCACCTATTAGATTGGCTAATATGACAGAAAAGGAAAATGAGAAATATTTCAGGGGATGTGGGAAAATTGGTACGCTAATGTACTGTTGATGGAATCATGAACTGATTCAACCATTCTGGGGAGCAATTAAAGAGCAATTAAACTTCGCGTGCTCTTTGATCCAGTAATACCACTATTAGGTCTGCATTCTGAAGAGGAAGAACTTATTTGTACAGAAATATTGATAGCAGCAATCTTTGTGGTAACAAAGATTTGGAAACTGAGGAAATGTCCATCAACTGGGAATCCCAGTAACATCAGTAGTGTATGATGATCAACTGACAACGACTTAGCTATTGTCAGCAATACAATGATCCAAGGCGATTCCAAAGGACTCATGATGAAAAATGCTATTCACTTCTAGAGAAAGAATGGATGAGGTCTGAATGCAAATCAAAGCCTACTATTTTTCACTTTTTCCATTTTTTTTTTCCTGGCTACCTTTTCTGCTTTATGGAAGTGACTAAGAAATAATGCGTGCATAGATATTTATAGACTTTGTGGCTACTGCCTCGTGAATTCTAGAAGTCCTAGGTGCTGACTGGCAGCAGGAAGTGCTTTTTGCAACTTACAGTGTTTCTTGGAGGAAAAGATGGTCACTGATAGGAGGGTGAGCCGTGAGCAAATGATTGGCCAGAAGATACGAACATTTAATGAGTGATTCACAAAATGCAGGTCTAAGGTGACAGTCTCTGTTCAGCAGTCCTATCTGTTTTAAGTATCAGCCTCTGAGGAAAGTATAATGTATGATGATAGGTTACTATATCACATTTCGAGTATTTCTCAATGTGTACTTTTGTGTTTTAAGACTTTCTTCGGTGGTAGAGGAAGTAAATGGATGTCTTATACTTCACTTACTTTATACTTTGAGGAGCATTCTAAAAGGCACCTAGTTAATTCCTTTTGGAAACATCCTAGACATGAGTTAAGCCTAATCTTTAAGAGAGCTTTCCTCCAGGCCTCTAACGTCGTAAAGAGATAGAGAATGCAAGAAAGGCCTGACTCCACTCTATGCAGGTAGTATCCCCCAGAATTAAGCTCAATCTGTTTGAGCACAGAGCCAAGGTTCTTTAGAGGAAGAGAGAAATATCTTTTAAGTTGTGGTGGTCACTTATAGATACAAGCAGATGCAAAAGATATACAAGTTAAATAGTAAATATATCAAAGTTAAATGGTAAACTTAAGGTGGTGAGAAATACTAGCAACTTGGTGAGGGTGGGCGTTGAGCCAGGAAAGACATCATGCTGAGGATTGTGCAAAATGATCTTTAAAGGAGGCTAGGGATTTATTTCATTTGTCATTTCTGATTGATATAAGGTGGTACCTCAGAACTGTTTTAATTTGTTTTTCTCTAGTTCCTAAGCACAACTAGGTGCCACAGCGGATAGAATGTTGGCCCTGGAGTCAGGAAGTCTCATCTTGCTGAGTTCAAATCTGGCCTCAGGCACTTTCTAGCTGTGTGACCCTGGATGAGTCACTTTACCTTGTTTGCCTCAGTTTCCTCATCAGTAAAATGAGCTGGAGAAGGAAATGGCAAACCACTTCAGTATTTTTGCCAAGAAACCCCCAGGAAGGGGTCGTGAAGAGTTGGACACTACTAAAACACAACAACACCAACAGCAGAGATCCTAACAGCTGGGGGCATTCCAGGAAGTGGGAGGCAATATGTACAGAAAGAGTGACTCCAGTGATTATAGGATCACATATAGGAGGCACTACCTAATTCACCTCCCTCACTTTGCAGAAACTGGTACCAATACAAGTTAAGTAACTTGCTCAAGGTAAGTAAGTAGTAAGTGGTAAACCAGGATTTAAATTTAGGCTCTGAATTGAGTTTCATTCCATGACACCATGCAGTAAAATTCCCATACGTCTTGGTGATGTAATGGCTGCTTATTGAGGATTTCATTTTTTCCTTTTCTTTTAATTACATTTTATTATGTAACATTCTGAAGTTTATCCTAACAAATAGGGAACTGGCCTCAATATGCTGGGAATGGGAGGTGGGGCATGTATACATTCAACCAGTTTCCTTCATGAGGGCTGTGAGTCACAAGACTAAAAAGGTCCCCAGACTACACCTGGGACAGACTTGGATATGAGGGCTATGATAATAATAATAATATTTCTTCATCGTGCTTGATTGTAATATATCTGGAAGGATTTTGTAGCTAAGAGCCCTTAATCAACTACATTTTGATAGTCAGTGGCCACCAGAATACTGGGAAATGGTGCCTGAGCGATACTTCTATTATTAACTTAAAAGCTTGTTTGTTAAATCAATGCTGCTGTCACCAAATCAACATGGTAGATTTCATTCTGACATTCTAATGGCTTGAGCTAAATCTAATGGATTTCACTTTCTATTCCTAAGGCTACTTGGTAGATTAAATGACCCAACAAAACACCACCATCCCTGATCAGCAGAGATAATTAGGATCAAAATTAAATTTAGAACTGGAAGGAAACTCAGAGGTCATCTGGTTTAACTCTTTTATTTTGCGGGTGAAGAAACTGTGATCCTATAAAGAATAGGCAAACAGTATCATTTCACTCTTTTTACTGATCACCAATGGGCCTAGGCTTGAGCCTTGACAGAGAAACAGTCTGCAAACCTTTTCAAGGGAATTTAATGGGAGCTTAATTAGCTATAGTTGGCAAAAATGTCTTTGAAATGAGGGTCTAAAGGTTTAGCATGACCATTAAGTGACAGCAGATTCTGAATTCATTTTTCACCTCATGTTCCCTAGAATATACCAAGTGGAGGTTTTCATGAAGACCAAAGATAACTGCAGCAAAGATTTCTTTCTATGTATGATGTTATAACAGAAAATTCAGAGACTCCTTTCTAGAATAAAATTCCCTTGAATGGTTTCCACCCGGAAAAGGCATTGCCACTTAGTTTTCCATGGGCTGTGTAATATTGAAAGACTTTAGATCATGGATATCTTTTGGCCATTGAGACACCCCAGACATATTTCTTCTCTGGAACCAGTAACAGCAACATGGAAAAATGAACATAATGTTGGGAAGAAATTAGGCCAGGCCTACAGAAGAATATGTTGTGGATAGGAAATTCACCTGAAAGATACAATCCAAAGACAAGGAAGATAGGAGTTTAAATTTTGATCTTACCACTAATTGTATGACTTTAGACAAATATTTTCTATTTAAGCCTTAGTTCCCTCATCTGTAAAACGAGAGAAAGGATACTTTCCCTGCCTACTGATCAGGGATGTTGTGAGAATAAAATAAGATAATGGATAAGAAAGGACTTTGCAACTGCAGTGTACCAAATAAATATAATTAGTAAGTTATTAGCCTGGTGATAGTCTCCTATAAGTCATAGCTATTAGATGCTTCATTGTTAGAATGGTAATGAACATGAGAAGGAGCTACAAAAAATCTAATCTTCTTGTTAGAGATGTAGGAAAGTTTGCCTTGAACGTCGACACTTTGAATGCCCATCATCAGAGCTCATTTGGGATTCTTTAATAGGATCTTAGACCATCAATACAGCTTGTAACTTGCTGTAGCTTTATCTTATCTGCATGCAGTAACACCAAACTGGCATGCAGATTTTGTTTTTCTCCTTCAATTTAACATCTTTGAAGAGTTGCATTAGCAGTAGTTTTCATTGTTCTTTGAGCTCCAAGAAGTCAGTTTTTTCATTTCGTAAGCTTGCATGACATTATGGCTTTGCACTTGGTGTTTGTGAGACATTCTCCTAGATCCCAGCTAGAAAAGATTCTAGCTTTCACAGCACATATGGTAAGCACTTCTCAGTACATTTTTAAAGTATATGAATAGTTAATAGAAAAAATAAAAGAATGTTCGAGCTACAGAGGACTTTAGAGGCCTCGTAGGCCAATCCTCTCTTTTTACAGCCAGGAAAATTGAGTTTCAGGGAAGCTGAGTGATTTGTCCAAAGACACATGGGAGTAAATGGCAGTGCTGGTATTCAAACACCAAGAATGGTGATGCTTTGATATTTTCCAAGGAATCTATGTGTGATGTGGGTTGTACAGCACAAGTGCAGATATTTCTTTGCTGCTTTTGACTCATCATGTGCTAGCTCAATGTTTGGTTCCCTTGGGGGTGGTGAACTCTGACTGCTTCTGGCTATCTGATGGTTAAGCACTGAAAGGATGTGTCACTTTGGCATGGCACAGAAAAGCTTTCATGGTCCCTTGGTTCTCTTCTGTACCATGACAGTATTAAGTGAATGGGGTGTTGTACCAGGTCAAAGGAGAGAACCTTAACTCTCTCCCTTCAGCCTTTCAAGTGGAATCATGACACTCCAAGACTTCCAGTGAGTTGTGGAGAAGGGCCAGGCCTTACTAAATGCACTACATGATGGCAATTACACCCATGTGGCAGTTATGACAGGAAGGATAACTAGGTGAGCTTGGGTCTGGGCTCCTGGTTGGCTGGATGTTGTGAGTTCAAGAGGTGCTGAGCTCCATAAGATCCATAGGGGTGGAATTGGATCGTTAGCAGTGGTGAGGTAAAATATGGCCATTCCCATTCAGTGGCCTCATAAACTGCTTTATGTTCTGGTGATTTTGGGATCAGCTTCCTTAGAGATTGCAATAATAGCTATAAGCTATGGAAAACTGTATCCTATTTTAAGTCATTTTGTCAATACTTACTATGAGTCATTTGCATCTTTTAGCATTTCTTTTGTGAGTAGAAAATAAATACCTATCCCATACCTGATTTGTAAATTGAATACCTTTTTACTACTCCCTTTTGGGGAGAGAGACACTAGTCAAAACCTAGGCTTTAAATAATTTGTCTCTGGGGCACCAGAATGGGTATTTAATGAAATGAAGACTGTTAGGCTCCTCTAGACTGCATGTGTGGATCTGATAGGGTTTTGGGACTTGAACCCCTAAAACGGGAAGACCCTTTCAGTCATTGAACTTTCTCAGCAGCCAGTCCCTGGAGTTTCACTGAGGTATGGGGCCCATACCAGTATAATCCTTTTAACTGTCCTTTCACAGTATAATCCTTTTAACTGTCCTTTCACTGTGGCCCTACCACTTAATTCCTTTCATTGTCTGTACCTGGCCCATCCCAGGATACTTGCCCCTCCTTGATCCCATTCAGATCTTCCCACAATCTTTTCTTTTGTATAAGTATTTGTCTTATCTGTATCAAATTCAAAGACTTACTAGATATCTCCTGCCTCACTACTATGACTGAAAGAAGGCTTGAGTGGTGAAATTCTTTGGAGGCAGACCTGCCCTGTATCCTTGCATTTTGGAGTTCCTAGCACTCCAAACCATATCAGATCCAGAGCAAAGGGGCCTCTTAAGAATGGCAGTGGAGTCATTTCTCCAGCCACATGGTCTCCAAAGCAGTTCCTTATTGTTAAAATATAAAGCCATTACTCCCATCTGACTCTCAAATTTTAAGTATAATGGAAGAGGCCAGAGCCATAAGTAGGCTAGGGCAAATGGAGCTATGTTCCACGGCAACAAATTTAGAAGGCGTTGCTATTCCTCATTGTGCTTCACCAGTGTAGAAATAACAGAGCTTAGCACCTGGAGAACAAGAATAAATAGTTGAAACAGGAAGCTAACAGAATGATCTCTGGGCAAGTTTCTCCCTTGCTCTCATTGGATACCAGCTCATGACCTCCTTGACAGCAGCCTCACCAGTAATGTTTCTCTGCCTCCTCGCTACAGGATGATGTCTAAGGGTACATTTTGTCTTGTCTGCTCTAGATGTGGTTTGTAGTAATTACTTTGTATAGAAGAATTCCTGTTTATAACTCTTATGGTACAATAGATCCCTGGGAGTCAGAGGGTCTGGTTACATCCCCTCTCTAGGCCTTAGTGAAGGAATGAGGAAACTGAAGGTTAGAATCTTGCCCAAGGTCACACAGATAGCAGAGAGAAGATCATGGGATTGCAGAATTAGAAGTAGAAGGGACTTCAGAGGTCCTCTCATCCAACTCCTTTCTTTTATAGCTGAGCAAATGTTGGCTCAACAAATTTAATTGATGTTCACCAAGATGACACCAGTTGGTGAGTTTTCCCTTTGCCCCACTGAGGAAAAAAATTGCATAGAGCTTGAAGACTTAACAACATTTGAGCTCCATGCAAATCATAGTGGTTTCAATTTAAAGCCTTGAGGAGAAAACGAGTTTGTGATGGAAATTTGTAACTGACCATTAACTATAATGGTGCTGCTAGGCACTGCCACAATCAATTGTTTTGTCTTTATGAAATGGTGACATAAAGAAAGCATTTTCTGTTTTAGAGCATAATTAGCTGTTATCCTACTTACTGACTTTTTACTTTATGACTCTGTCTTCTCAGAAAGAATTTTATTGCCAGCATGAGGACATTTAGGCGAACTAAGTCTGTCTCTATTTTTCTGCATTTGTGATTTAAATATATTTTCTGTATGTGTTAGACACACCATAAATTACTTGTCATATATAAGGATTGCAAACTTTTTAAGAATGTGATTGAAACACCACGGAGATGTCACAATCACAGCTTTAAAGACCGGGAGAGCTTGGTATTCAATCCTGTTTGTTAAACGTGTTAGAGATAAATGGTTTGGTTATAGTTAGAGCCACAGTTAGACAGAACTTTTTCTGGGGGTAAATTAGGTCATAGGGTTTGGAAGAAAGGAATGGAATAAGCAGTTACATAACACCTACTGCATGCAGACACTGGGCTAAGTGATTTACAAATACTTTCTCATTTGATCCTCATATTGATTTATCCTCGTTTTACAGTTGGTAGAGGTGAAGTGACTTGTCTAGAGTCACACAGCTTGTGTCTGAGGTTGCATTTGAACTCATGTCTTCTTAACTTCAGGCTTGCCTTTTGATCTACTAGCTGCCTCAGTGCAGGGAAGGAAACAGAGGATCATCCAACTTTGTGGTGGCAAGTGGAAGAGTGTGGGCAGAAACTACAAGAGGGGCAGTTGTACCCTGAAATATGACTAGCAGATTATAGGATCACACACACGAGGGCGGTGGCGTTGTTCATTTGTGTTCAACTCTTCATGCTGCCATTTGGGGTTTTTCAGGCAATGATGTTGAAGTGGTTTGCCATTTCCTTCTACAGCTCATTTAAAGATGAGGAGGCTGAGGCAAATGGGGATAAGCGATTTGTCCGGGGTCACATAATAAGTGTCTGAGGTAGGATTTGAACTCACGAGGATGAGTCCTCCTGAATCCAACCCCAGCTCTCTAGCCTTTGTGCCACCTAGCTGCTCACTAAAGGATCATAGATATAGAACTGGAAGTCCGTCAGAGGCTGTCTAATTCAAACCTACATTTTATAAAAGAGGAAACTAAAAACCAGGGAGGTTGTGACTTGCACAAGGTCATGTAGCTAGGAAGGCTATCAGAGCTCAAGTCCTTTGATCTGAATCAGTACTCTTTCTCCTGGGGAGGGGGAAGAAAGTAGGCAGCCCTCATCCTGCCTCCTGACTTCCTGGGGCAAAACTCTGTTGGCCTCAGACTGATTACAATTCTGTCTTTCTTCCAAAATGAGAACAAAATGGTGCATTATAGGGCTTGGAGATGAAAGAGACTTTAGAGTTCATCTAAGCCAACACGCTTATTGTCCAGAGTAGAAGACTGAGGCCCAGAGGGTAAATTATTTTTGGATATCTAAGATCCCTTCCAGCTCTAACATTCAATAATTCTTTGGTTGCGTGATGACCAGCTAAGAAAAATGGGCCGAAAGTTGCTAGCTATAGAGGGATTTTAGATGAAACCAAGGTGATGATATCCTTATAATAACAAATAAAATAAATAATAAATAACATAGCCCATTGTGATGTCCAGCCTTGAACTCAGAGCACTTGGAGGGCAGTGTATTGTTTGCGTGCTTGAATATTGTCTGTACATAGATTTGGCACCTACTTTATCTTGGAGTGCAGGTGACAGCTCCTGTTTTATTGAATATTTCATGAATATGCATGTCTTGTACCCTCAAGTCAAGTCGATAAGAATTTATTAAGTACCTACTATGTGCCAGGCATTGTTCTAAGCTCTGAGGATACAAAGAAAGGTGAAAACAGCCCCTGGCTAGATAGATTTCAGCTCTTCGAAGGCAGGGACCATGTATCAATTCCACTAGGAACAGAACATAACTGGTGTTTAGTATTGTGGGATGAATCTGGACTTCAGTTATTAGGAATGTGGGACTTTTCAGATGTTGATTTTGCTGAGGTTTATTTCTGCTCACTTTAGTAGTACCATTTGTAGATAGAATCAGGCCACTGGACCCAGATGGCTCTGGAGGAGAAAGTGAGGCTGGTGACCTTGCACAGCCCTCACTCATGTCAAAGTCAACTGCAAGTCATGTCATCAGTTCCCTGATGTCATGGTCCTCTTCAACAATGAAGGACAAATGCAACAACAATAATTTGTAGATAGACAAGGCATTAATTACAGGGAATCCTTAGTCATTAAATCTGTTAGCTGAAGATCCTCTTGGATCTATAGCTCTTGGTTGGCTGTGAGCTCCTGTTACTGTATGTACTTGAAAGTGCATTGTAGAGTATTCTTCGCACATTAGATAGTGTAATGGGAGTTATCAGAGGAAATCTCCTGACCTGCTGGACTGGAGTTTTTCTGAGAACCTGGATAGATGTGCTCTTGTTCCTTGAGGTATATGTGCTCTGGCTTAGCACCAAAAGGCTTGCCCTTGGGCATTTTGTAGCAGTCCTTTATTGGTTCCCCTGACAATAATAATAACTAGCATTTATGTAATGCTTTAAGGTTTGTGAAGCACTTTAAACATGTTCTCTCATTTGATCCTGAGAGAGATTAATATCAGACTATTATGTTAATAACTAATTATTAATTTATGATCTTTCTCCTCCCCCTTTTCTTTCTTTCCTCTAAGGCCCAACTCCTGAAAAGGTCAGCTTCTGAAGGGTATGGATGACCCAAGATATTGCTCCTAGCTCCTCAACTTTGGGTAGGATCCCACAGGATTGGGAGAACTAATTTCTGTTTAGAGTATAAATAGAATCCATTTTGGGCAAGTCTTTCCCTGGGGGAAGAAAATGGCACCCTCTACCCCCTTCTCTCCATTAGAGTTTAGGGCAACTCAACTCATGAAAGTATCCAGAGAGGCTTCCCCTGCCCAGATGCCTAGAGGCTGCTGAGTCTCATGATCAAGCACATTCTCAGCTGAAGGAGCTGAAGACTTTTTGCCCACTTCCTCATTAAATGACCACAAATCAGGGTTGATTTTCACTTGTTAGAGGATTTCCCTTTCAGAAGGGATTTAAGGCATTCCAGAGTCTCCCTTGGAATCTTTGATTACTGAAAGAAACCATGGACCATCAATTTATTGGCTAGTCTAACTAATAAATTGATTATTAATTACCCAGAAACTCTGTGTCTCAGGAATTTTATTCATCATCATCCTCACAACAACCCTGCTATTATACCTCACCACGATGCAGATGAGGAAACTAAGGCTGAGAGAGACGAGGTGTCTTACCCAGGATTATACAGCTAATGAGTCCAACAGTCTATCCAATGCATCACCTAGTTGTCTTGTCAAAGATAATCGGCCATTCAACCAAGAGGAGCCACTCACTTGGTGGGATGCAAAGAGCGAGGAAAGACAGTTTCTGGTT
Organism: Phalanger gymnotis; assembly: GCA_028646595.1. Classification (NCBI taxonomy): domain Eukaryota; kingdom Metazoa; phylum Chordata; class Mammalia; order Diprotodontia; family Phalangeridae; genus Phalanger; species Phalanger gymnotis. Next base: position 441,298,769 of record CM053622.1, read on the forward strand.
TTCTCTGAGGTGCTCTCTTTGCTGGGACACAGTCAATATCAGCTTTCCCTTTGACTCCTAGCCGGGTAGGAGAGGATTCCTCTTTCTCTATTGCACTCCCCCTCCAACCAAAATGGTAGATCACAACAAGAACTTACCTAGATAAGTCTGAGTCTGGATCTCAAGTCCCTGACTGCCTTCTCTGCCCGGTATTTCAGTCCCTGGCCACAGATTATTGAACAGTGACCCTGAGGAATTGGTGGGCACTTCTAGCTTTGGCGACTATCTCATGAGTTTTAGAAGTTGGGAGTTCCTGAGCCAGTGCGGGTTGTCTAGTGATAGGTGATTCTACAATTTGACCACTTCTCAGAGGAAAAGATGACCATTATCAGAAGGATGCTGCAGCTGGGTCTAACAAAGTCCAAGCCATGCCCTGGATTGCCAAGGAGACCCTCATCTTGTGAGTTGCTTAGGCAGGCAGGTCTGCTGTCCCACAAACTTGTCATTACATCCTGGAAGAATATAATTGGTATAATGGGTTATTGTTTTACATTTTAAATATTTGTTAATTTTAGCTTATCAGTCTTTTGTATTTTAAGCACTTGAATTTTGGTAAAGGAAATTAAAAGGTATCGTATATCTCATATCTAATTTGTACATTGAATAACTTTGCCAACAAACATCCAGCTAATTCCTTAATGAGGAGGGGGGCACCATGAGCTAGAAAGTACAAGCAAAACCTAAATTCTCCATCTTTGGGATCACACTGCTTCCAAGGATGAACTTGGGAACGATATCAGTACAGATCGCCGTTTTAGGGGATCCCTCCATTATGATTCATTGTACAATAATTCAGACTGATTTTCCCTTGGAGGTTTTCCAAATGAGCAAGATTTTTTTTTCTTCTTTTTCAGGCATAGGTAGGGAACATTTCCTTTATCTTGGCCTCAGTTTCTTCATCTGAAAAATGAGGGAACTGCATTAGATAATATTCGAGATCCCTTCCAGCTCTAAATTTGTGATTTTTTGTGTTTGAAGACCAAGTTGATAATTAAAAAATATATATGACCTTGGACTTTCATTCTGGAAAAGACTCTACGGATAATCTAGCTTCATCCCTTTGTCACCAATGAGGAAACTGAGGCCAGAAGAGGTGAGGCAATTTTTTCCAGTCATGCTGCTAATCCATGGTCAAGGCAACAGGACTGATGTGGTCTGTGTTTTAGCCAAACTGGAGTACTTTCTGAGATTCCATCTCCTACAGGCTGCACCTCATTCCTGGAACGGTTTCCCTCCTCACCTTTTCCTATGGCTTCTTTAGCTCTCTTTAAGGGTTATCACAAGTCAATCTCCTATCCAAGACCTGTCCTGATCCTCCTAGTTGTAAGTGCTTTTTCCTGAGTACCCCCTCCCTCCCAAATTATAAAATCACAGAATATTGAGAGTTGGAAGGGACAACAAGGGCCATGTAGTCCCTCTGGGGGTGTTGAGGGGCTCAAACGGGATAATGGATGAAAGGCACTCTACTAACCCTAAAGGGTTCTATAAATGGCATTGTTATTGTTGGCCTCTAGCCACAGGCCTACAGTCTGATGATACCTTCTTTTCCTGAGCCTTCTATTACACTCCAGCTGAGCTCCAGCAGCATTTAAAGAATAATGCAGGGGTACACTGGCAAACGTTTAACAACCAGGCTCTTGGGAAAGAAAAAATGTGCACATATACTCTTTAAAGTTTAATGTCCATTGTTAATCCTTTCTTAAGTAGACAACCAATGAAATGACAAATCAAGCCATATTTCTGAGGAGTAAATGCTCACATTGAAAATTAAAAAAAACTTTTATTCTGAACTTAAGAAATAAAACAATCACTTACACAATGTAGTAGAATAGAAAAAAGATGATTGTACATGAAACTGTAAATCTATAATGTACAAATTAACAATAGGTTCTCACACCATCCCATAGCCAAAAGGCACTCCTACAACAAAATGCCTGATAAATGGTTGTTTAGCCTTCTCCTGAGGACTTCCAGCGAGGGAGATAGAACCCACCACCCATTCCATTTTTAGACAGCTATAATTACAATTTTTTTGTAATTGTAAAAAAGGAAGAAAAAGAAAAAGGGGCTTTTTTCTTCCCCTGACATCAAACCTCAGCTTGTGTATTTGCTACATCCTTCCAGTGCTCCTTGTTCTTCCTTCTGGGGTCAGACAGAACAAGTCTAATTTCTATTTCAGGTGACATCAGTCCTTTGGATACTTGTAGATGGTTCTCATTCCCCATCAGTCTTCATCCTATCCTCCTATGACCTGGACTCAAGGCATGCATGGTGACATTCATTTGTATAGAATTTGTTTACTTATCTGTGTCTATGTCTTTTCCTGCCAGTAGAATGTAAACTACTTGAGGGAAAGGAATGTTCTGTTTTATTAGTTCTAGTACCTTGTACCATGTACCCACCTATATAAGTGGGTAGTTAACAAGTATTTGTTGGATAGAATAAAAAAGAACTCAAACAGCTAGGGAGGCATGGGCTTGTAGTCAGCAAGTTCAATTGTGTTTGAGTGGTACTGGTCCTTTGTGACTTCATTTGGGGTTTTCTTGGCAAAGATATTAGAGTAGTTTGCCATTTCCTTCTTCAGCTCATTTTATAGATGAGGAAACTGAGGCAAAGAGGGTTAAGTGACTTGCCCAGGGCCACACAGTTAGTAAGTAAGTATCTGAGGCCAGATTTAAACTCAGGAAGATGAGTCTTCCTGACTCCAGGCCCAGCGCTCTGTACACTATGGTGCCACCTAGCTGCAAATACTGCATTAGATACTTCCCGGCTGTGTGACCCTAGAGCAAGTAACTTAACCTCTGCCTGCCTCAGTTTTCTCACCTGTAAAATGGAGACAATAATAGCACCTCTCTCCCAAGATCGTTGTTAGGATAAAATGTGATGGAATTTGTTACAGTGCTTTACAAACCTTCAAGCTTGATATAAATTCTAGGCTATTACAGCTATTCCTTCTACATCATGGGGATGGTGGGGGTGATTTGAGACATGGCGATCTGGAAAATACTTGGAAAATTTTTTGGCCTTCCCTTCATACCAGAGAAGAAGTCTGAATTATTATGGTACTAAAAATAAAATATGTTGTTATTATACTATAGTATACATATATTTTATGCATTTCTGATTTTCTGAACTTATTCTACATTCTCTGCTGGCCTTCATGTGTCATCTGCAGCTTCTGCAAAACTTCCCCCAAATTCCCATTTAATTTTTTGTGTCGGCCCAAGATATATTGAAACCACAACGGGGAGTCATGACGTGGAAGGGATAACTGTATAACTATCTGGGATGATTCCAAAGTGGTAGCTCTCTACTGAATAGACACGGCTGTCATATGTGATAAAACAATGAAAGAGCTAAGTGGCAAACAAATTAATGGCAAGCTGGGGTGGGGTTGGGGGCGGGGTGGGACTAGAAAATTTAGAGAGAGAACCAGCTAGGAAATGCATTTTTTATCTGGGTTTTATGGTTGCCATGATCTGTTGCCCCTTGTTAGTAATTTGGACAAGCGGGTGATAAAAGTGGGAGGGATTTGTGGTGGAGGTGGGGAGGGTGGGGCTAGGTCACAGCTCACCTGGTGGATAGCCCCATTATTCATGGGCATGTCGACTTCTGCCTCCACTCTTTTTCCTGCCTGGTGTTCTTAGAGGCATCATTTATCTTTTTCAGACTCTGAAATTTTCGGACCAGGGCTGATAAATTTGCGCCCTGACTCCCAGGCTCAGGCCCAGCTCGGGGGATGTGAGATGGCTGTGCTTGACCTTGCCTGTGCTCTTGGAGGTTTTATTGTGGAGACTGAGCTGCTGAGAGGCAATCTGTACCTGTTGTCCCTTAGTGATTAATGTGATGAACAAATTAATGTGAGCTTTAAGGGGGAGGTAGTTGTAGGTTTTCAATTAGATGGTTTGCTTGTTAATTAATTACCGGAAAGTTAGTCGGTTAGGTGTTACTATCCTCTCCAGGATGCTGATCCTCAATTTCCTGATAACAGGAAAAAAAGGTAACATGTTTTCACTGATAATGTACCTAATCTCTTGGGCCAGGTAGGTGAAGTCTAGCTTCCAAAGCAAAACCAGAAGGTCTTTTAATCTGAAGATCCTGTGTGGCTTACAGAAATCTTTCGGCCACCAAAATTCTAGATGCATAATGTTATATCTATCTATATGTAAATCCTAGGCAACTAGGTAGCTCAGTGGATAGAGAGCCAGTCCTGGAGTCAGGAAGACTCATTTTCCTGAGTTCAAATCTGGGCTTAGACATACTAGCTGTGTGATCCTGGGCAAGTGACTTTGCCCTGCTTGCCTTAGTTTCCTCATCTGTAAAATGAGCTGGCAAATGACTCCAATGTCTTTGCAGAGAAAACCCCAAATCGGGTCATGAAGAGTTAGACATGACTGAAAAAATGACGAATATCTAAATATATGTGTATATTTCTATATATCACCTATCATCTCTATAGCTATATTTCTATGTCTCTTTGTTTCTTTAATCTCTTTCTAATTCTCTCTCTCTCTTTCTCTATCTATCTATCTATCTATCTATCTATCTATCTATCTATCTATCTATCTATCTATCTATCTGTCTATCGGTCATCTGTCAGACGGCATGGAACACAGTACAAAGAGAAGTGACTCTTTTGGAGTAGAGAGGACCGCAGTTCAAATCCTGTTTCTGCACCTTACTTCCTGTGTGGAACTTTCTGGGCCTCAGTTTTCTGATCTGTAAAATGAAGAAGCTGGCTTAGGTGGCTGCAGAGGTCCCTTACACCTTTAGATTTATGATCGTCTAGGCATTTTTATGACCCATATTTCATGTCCTTACTCCCTTCCCTCGGGCTTTTCATTCAGAGCAGGCTTTTGGCTAAATGGAGAATTATTGACGTTTGTCTTTGGCACCTCTGCTCTCCTTCTCCCATCTACGCAACTTTTCTTTCTCTCCCCAGTGCTCTGTTCTTCCCCCTACTATCTGAGAAAGCTCTGCTGTCAGTCACTGAGCTAAGTCTAGAATGGACATTAGAGACTGTTGAGCCTGAGTCCTCCTTTTATTTAAAAAAAAGTTTTATTGGTATTTTTTTGTTTTTGATACCACAGTCATTTCCCAGGAAATCCTAACCTTAATGAACTCATTCTTGTAGAGCAGAAAAAGTGAAGTAAAACTTGCCAACCAAGTGACTACATCTGACAGTTTAGGCTACTTTCCATACTCATAGTCCCCCATTTCTCTTTCATGAGTATGGAAGTCTAATGTGTTCATTTTAGAGATGAGGAAACTGAGTCTCAGAAGGCTTAAAAGACTTGCCACAGCTAGGGAATGGTAAACCTTGTAATTGTAATTGAAATTAGGTCTGTCCCAGGGCTCATCCCATTACTGGACCATGTTGATGTCTTCCTTGCATTCGCTGTTCCTAGCTTCATCTCTCGTTGTTGGGTCTTCCTACAAGAGCGAGGGAGCGGGGGGAGGTTCTTAACTTTTGTGTGTCTTGGATCCCATGACGCATGTGGACCCCTGCTCAGTATGATCATTTTGCATACATAAAGTAAAATACATAGGATTTCAAAGAAAACCAATTATATTGAAATACAGCTGTCAAAATGTTAAAAAAAAATCACAGCCCCTAGGTTGAGAAACCTGTAGGCTAGAAGAATGTTGTGTCAGCCAGTAAGTGAGGGAGGGAGGGGTTCTTTTTTATTATGGTTATTATTATTATTATGGTTGTAATTTCTACTCCATCCTTCCCTCCCTGCTCCCCTGTAGACCACTTCTGTCTGCTACAGGAACATGAAACAAAGCCTGGCTGAGCTGCAGCCCAGGAGAGTGAGCAACAGTCACAAAATGCCAGGACATTCGGTGCCGTTACGTGGGGAAATCAGCAATGACACTGAGAGCCGCTTCACATTACTGATGGCTGCTTAGTCCATTTGGCGGTGACCTTGCTCTGCAGACCATGATATTCCTTTAGCCTGAGGGAATCGATGTTGATGAAGCCAGTGGCATCTGCAGGCTCATAGTCTCCCTGCACATTCATGCTCACCAGCTCTTCATTGTACAGTGATTGGGGAGATTCTCAGCCAAGGATGTAGACCTGGCCCTTGAAGACAGACACCTGGACCTTGCCTTCAACCCCTTCCTGAGACTTGGCAATGCAGTGGCAGATAAACTCGCACTCTGGACTGTGCCAGAAACCCCCATTGTACACCAATTCAGAGAATTTCAAGCCTAGGCCCTGTTTGATGTTACATGCTTCTTGATCCATGGTGAAAGCCTCAATATCTAAATGAGCGTGGTAGAGGATCGTTCCTCTTGGGATCTTGTAGATACCTCTGGACTTCATCTCGATGAAGTGGTTCTCCTCAATGTCGATTCAGCTGACACCATGTTTGCCCACAATTTCATTCAGGTAAGGAAAGAGCTCCAAGGACGTACGGTGGGATGTGCCATCTTTGACACTGGTCACCTGCATGGGAACACCTTTCTTGAACTGAATCTCTAAGACATCTGGGCTGTTGGGAACCTTTATAGGTCCTGGGTCTTTGTGTAGAGGCCAGGAGGTACTTGGTTTTTGAGGTTCTCCAGAATTCTGGCCTTGTAGCCGCTGTGCATAAGGTTCTCATCCATGCTCCATGGGTTTTTGGGGGTGACTGGAACTGGGATTACATACTCCATCAAGTCATTACCCTTTGAACCTAGTGTAGAATTTAGGCATCCTCCAAGGAGGCATGACCTTAATCTGAGGGGCCAAGTAGTAGCAGGTGAGCTCAAACTGGATCTGGTCATTCCTCTTTCCTGTGGCTCCATGGGACACATACTTGGCCCCTTCCCAGCAGACAATTTCCACCTATTTGCAAGCAATGCAAGGTCTGACAAGAGAGGTGCCCTGGAAGTAACAATCTTCATAGAGAGTGCTAGACTGGACAGCTGGCCAGATGAACTCCTCCACAAACTCCTTACTGACATCCTCGATGAAAACCTTTTTGGCTCCAAGTTTCAATGCCTTCTTCCTGGCCTCTTCAAAGTCCTCCTGCTGTCCAATGTTGGCCAGGTAGGCAATAACGTCATAGCCTTGCTCCTTCAGCCAATCGGGATACAGGATGTGTCCAGGCCTCTGCTATAGGCAAGAACCATGGTGCCTTTCTTTGCTTGACATCTTATAGGTGTTTGGTGAGGCCAGAGAAGTCCAACCTGCTGCTGAGACAAGGAGGTTGGAATCCGAGGGGTTCTTTTAAGATAAGATTTGCTCTCTTTCCACAGCTCTTGAAATCACCCCACTATACAGGGGTTGCCACATAGCCGCTCTCCCCTCTTTTAGTCTGTGCTCCATCTCACCAGTGTTGGATCATAGGTTAAGAGCTAGAAAGGATCTTAGAGGCCATTACATTCAATCTATTTATTCTACAGTGAAGGAAACTGGGGTTAAGTGACTCGTCTAGGGTCACACAGTCAATAAGTATCTGAGGCATGATTCAAACACTGGCCTGTCTGCCTCCAAGCCTAGTGATCATCTTTTACACTCGCTGCCTAAGGTTCCAATGTTATTCTCTGAAAACTACCATTCAAGGTCATTAGCACCTTCTTTCTATGCCCTCAGGGGAGATAAATCTTCATGCTTTGAGGGTAGCTATAGCTGCAGAAGATGGCTAATTGTTGTTTGGAGCCACCTCTGGTCACTAGGTAAGTGACCAAGCAAAGACTAAATAGTGTTTGGTCAAAGACGAGTGACAGATATGAAGCAATGGATTTAGTATTTGGGGACAGCTAAGTGGCACAGTAGATAGAATGCTGGGTCTGGAGTCAGGAAGTTCAAATCTGGCCTCAGACACTTGCTCAGTTGTGTGACCCTGGCCAAGTCACTTAACCCTGTTTGACTCAGTTTCCTCATCTGTGAAATCAGCTGGAGAAGGAAATAGAAGACTGCTCTACTATCTTTGCCAGCAAAACCCCAAAGGGGATCACAAAGAATTCAACAGCAATGCCACCACTCAGAGCTAGGACTAGGTGAGGGCAAATAGGAATTGTCTCCAGGGAGCCAAGGCGGGGGCAAGCTTCCTCCCTGTCCCATGGCCCCTCTCCATCTCTTCCTAGGACTGTTGGCAATTCTTCAGGGGACACGGGAGAGATGGTACAACTATGGCTAGTACTAGTTGCTGTGAGTGTTAGCACCCTTCTCCTCTAACTGTCCAGGAATGCAAGCACCCTGGTTGTGGCTCTGCTGAAGACGATGCCTGAGGAGTTTGGGTAGGATCTTGATGGCAGAAGCACTGGAAAAGTAAATGAATGGCTTCAAAAGTTAGGAAGTACTTTGAAGGGACCAATGAACACTTTTATGTATGGAGAGCTAAAAAATATCCCCCAGTCATTTAATTACTTTATATAAACAACAACAACAATATCCGATGTTTAAATTGTGCTTTATAAAAGTCTTTCTGCACATAATCTGGTTTGAACCTGTAACAACACAATGAGGTATTGTTAGCATTTCACAGATGAGAAAGCTGAGGCCCCCTGCAGTGAAGTGGTTGGTTGGGATCTACCTCTAAGTGGTCAGGTTTCCACAACTGCCACATACTTTGTGGTTTTGTCACAACCTGTCCCTGATTCTAGGTGTTTATTTAATCTGATAGAGAAGGATACATTTTCTAAGTAATGGAGAGTTCTTGGTCTGCTTTTGGGTGATTTTATTTGTACTGTGGGAATTTAAAGACTGGGTCCTTCACTGGAAGAAAGGGATGGAGATGGGAGGGAGGGGACCAAAGAGATATAGGACTGATGTTATTTTTAAAGGCAATAAAATGCTGATATTAAGCACCTCTATTTATGCACTTTTAATTATCCTATTGAAAATGAACTATGGGCACACTTCAGCCCATAGACAAACTTTGGCGGGGCCATACTGGCTTTCTATTTTACCCATAAAGACTCTGAAGTTTCCTCATAAATACTTCCTCAGTTGTAAATTCATTTTACCTTTCATAGTTTTTAGAAATAGTCTTTTTTCCCTCTCTCTTTCCTTTCTCCTTCCTCTCTTTTCTCCTCCTTTCCCTATTTTGTCCCTTCTCTGTCTTAGAGATTACACGCATGGTAGTGTGATCTGTTGGGGGCAGTTAAGTAAAACCTGTCCTAATTGGTATTCTTAGCTTTTATTACAAGTACATTTCCCACACCAGAAACATTTTTAAATATGCAAATGAGTGTGGGCTTCTCTGGAAGAAGGCAAGTGGATGATGAGAAAGAGAAGACATTATATAGTTCAGAATAAAGCCAGAGTGGGGCAGGCCCAGGGCCAGCTACTGTCAGCCATTCTGCCGAGTGTGGAGTGGGCACCTGCCCTTCTGCCTGGCCTTCCTAACACCACCGAGAGATTCCTTTCTGGGTAGATAGTAATCTTTAAAAAGCTATGACTTCCTCTGCCAGGCACACTAATGGACCCACAACAAATAACAAATGCATCCGAAGACACTTGGGCCTGTTAGAATTAGCCTGGGAGTTGGCAGAGGAAGAGCAGCCAGATTTTGTCAGTCCCAAGTTAGGATTTCTGGCATTGATCTATCTCTTCTGCTCCCCTGGGCACATCCTCTACCTTAGCAGCCCCAAGGTTCCTAGGCTACGTAATTGCTTTGGGCATTTGAGAGCAGGCTCTTTACTGGGCCAGGATATAATAGGAAATTATACAGATGGAGGAAGTACACCTCGGGTCTGGGGTGCTGGGGAACTGGTGTCAAATAAGTAACCCAAGAAGGATGTGTGTTCTGCTTAGAGATCATCATGCCAGCTCCGGGTGTCGCCATTAAAAGATAATTCTAAAGAAGAGAGTCTATTGCCTACTCAGGCTGGGCTAGGACCTACTGGGATCACCTCAGTTCCATGATTCACAAAATCGATTTGATTTTTTTTAATCAGTCTCTCCAGAGTTGATTAAGCTCAGAGCATCTGATTCCTGATCACCAGACTTAGAAGGCTAGCCAACAAGGAGGCTCTGGGGGCTCGCAGAGAAAGATTTGGCTATGGAGTCACAAGACCCAGAGCCTCAGTGTCCTCCTCGAAAAAAGTGAGAATACTCCTTACATGAACTATGGGGGTAGTTGTGAGGGAAGGGCATTGTAACCCTTAAGACTGCCATGTTTTATCACGTCATTTACAAATGTGAGTCATTGGTGTTATCAACAACAATCTTTTAATTGTCACTGAGAAACAGAACTGCTGCGTAGATGAGATACTGCTATGAGGTCAGCGCCTTGTCTTTCCTGGCTATCTCTCTCTGCTATTACCATTATCCATTTATAATCATCATCATCTATCTGTCTGTCTGTCTGTCTATCTGTCTGTCTGTCTGTCTTTCCGTCTATCTACCTACCTACCTACCTATCTATCTATCTATCTATCTATCTATCTATCTATCTATCTATCTATCTATCTATCTATCTATCTATCTTTCTGTCTGTCCGTCTATCTGTCTATCTGTCTGTCTGTCTATCTATCTGTCTGTCTCTATCTACTATTATCATTATCTGTCAGTCATCTATTTTCCATTCTCATTATCTCTGTCCATCTGTCTGTCTATCATCTGGCTACTAGACATCACGATACATATTACAAAGAGTTCTGGCTCTAGGGCCAGAAGATTTGGGTTCAAATCCTATTTCTGAGGTTTACCTCCTATGTGACCTGGGTCACATAACCTTCTTGGACCTTAGTTTTTTGATCTGAGGGGATTAGATGGGGTGGCTTCTGAGGTCTGCTGGGAAAAAAAAATAAGACTTAGAAAGTCACATTAATGATAGCAAGTCATTTGGTGATAATAATAAACAATAATAAAAACACTTATATAGTGACTTAAGATTTACAAAATGTTTTACGTAAGTTCTCATTTGATTTTTTTAAAATTTAATTTTATTTTTCAGTGAACAGAAATCTACTTTATTTTTCTCTAATTGCCTACTCCATTAAAAAAAGGAAAAGAAAAACAAATTGCTTGTGAAAAATCCTCATAGTGAAGCAAAACAAATTTCGTTATTGGCTGTATTTAAAAAAAAAGCCTCATTCTTTGCCCTGAATTTGTCCCATTTGATCTTGACAATAACTCTATGAAATTGGAGCTATCATTATGGCCTTTGTATGGATGAGAAAATTGAGCCTAAGAGAGATCAAGGGACTTACCCAGGGTCACACAGCTAGTAAATATTTGAGGTAGGATTCGAACTCAGGTCTTGCTCACTCCAAGTCCAGTGTTCCAGTCATTTGTGCTACCTAGGTGCCAAGCAGAACCTGTGTGAAGGAGTCAATGTACTCCAATGGAGTCAGAGAACCTTGGTTCAAATTGGCCTCAACACTATATTTCTGACTTTCCACAAGTCACGATTTCTCTGGGCCCCAGTTTCTTTGTCTTCAAGATGAGGAAGTTAGACAAGATGACCTCTAAGGTCCTTTTCAATTCAATGAACATTTAGTGTCTATTTATACAAATAGCTGTGCTGGACACAGGGGATATAAGGAGAAAAATGAAATAATCCCTGCTCTCAAGGAGCTTGTCTTCTTCTAGGGGCACATCACAGGCACGCGAATAAGTGAGTGTCCAGCAGAAAGGGGGACTGACCAATGAGGGCCCAGTCTAGTCACATGCTTGCTTGGTAAGCCTGCTTTAGGAAGTTCATGATGGCATGGAATGGAGAAGCCAAGTTCTCCATTAGAACATGCACAGATGTTGTCAGTTTTCCATTCATTTACTCTATGGTGAATACTGTATGGCTGCTGAGACAGAAATGAGAGTGCCTATAAAACACATACTGGATCGAAATCAAGCTCTCTCTTTCCTGGTGCTGATGAAGTCAAGGACTACTGTAAGCCTGGAGTTGGATCTGGGCCCCTTTCTTCTAAGTCTCCATGAACTTCCAGAAGAGCATGTTCTTAGGACTAAGCCTTCCTTGACCAGCATCCTTGGCAACAGATATACTACCTTTATAGGTTTCCAGTGCCCTTGATTACCCAGTATCCTCCATGGCAGTATTAAAAAAAAAGATCAGTGCTAACAACTGGACCTGTGACTTCAATGGTGTAGGCAGTTCCTGAACAAACACTAAGGAATTGTTTTTCTTCTGCTTTTGGTTTTTCTAGACACCATCAGTAGTTCCACCCACACCTGTTATGACTTCATTTTGGAACTGTTACAATACAATTTATTAGCAATAACAGAAATGCAGATGTTGTTTGTCCTTTGTTTTCAAAGAGGACCAATGATATCTCAGGACAATGTCTTGACTTGCACATGAATTGGATTTAAGTGAGGCAGAGCAGCACAGTTGTCAGCCTCACACTTTCTTCCTCAGTCATCGAAGTTCTGTGCCAGCACGAAAGTTAAGATGACCGGTGATGGCCCAAGATGTAAGTGGATGATTTTGGCATCTCTGATGCCTGAGCAAGTTCTTTGCACTTCAAAGCACCTACTTCAACAGCCTTTATGGCCGT
>CM053622.1:441311763-441326957 GCA_028646595.1 Phalanger gymnotis
ACACATGTGGCCTATGTTGAATTGCTTGCCTTCTTAGGGAGGGTGGGTGGGGAGGCAAGAGCGGAGAGAATTTGGAATTCAAAGTTTTAAAAGCAGATGTTCAAAAAAAAAGTTTTTGCATGCAACTAGGAAATAAGATATACAGGCAATGGGGCATAGAAATCTATCTTGCCCTACAAGAAAGTAAGAGGAAAGGGGTTGGGGGTGGAGTGGGGTGACAGAAGGGAGGTCTGACTGGGGAACAAGGCAATCAGAATATATGCCATCTTGGCATGGGGGGAATGGTAGAAATGGGGAGAAAATTTTTAAATCAAAACCTTGTGGAAATCAATGTTGAAAACTAAAACATTAAAAAAAAAAGAATAAAGAAGAGGCATAAATTGGTCCAGGTGGGAAAATGAAGCAGATCAAAGCTCCATGTTGATTAGAGTGAGATCAGATTGTGAATAACTGCTGTATTTCTAGTCTGTGTGAGATAAAGAAATCCATTCTTTTTTTTAAATTTATTTTTAATATGTTTGGTTTAAAAAAATAATTAAATTAATTTAAAAAATTATTCTTCCTCTAGTTATATTTTTAAGTGTAAATATCCCCTTGGAAAGACAGCACTGTGATTCCCTAACATCTTAGGGTATCGATATATATTCCTTGTGGGGCTGATTTTCATGAGTGGAGAAGACACTGAAAGTGAAATGAAAGGACCCAGGAATGGGGAGTCTAGAAAGCCAAAGACAAATTTCATCAGCTGTATTGCCAACGTCAGAGCAGATATTTTGTACTGGATGTCCCATAGGCATCTCAGACTTGTCAGATTAAAATAGAATTCATCGTTTCTCCCAGACCTACCTTTTTTCTGTCTTACCTGTTCCATGGTATCACTATGTTCCAGTCACCAAGGTTCACAACTTTGGAATCGTCCGCAATTTATTATTCTTTGTCAGCCCACATAACCAATCAGGGTATAAGACCTTTGCGTTTTCAGATGCTCACAGATGAAATAAAGCCGATCTTGCATTTAAGGTATTGTTAGCTTTGGTGTTTGCATGGTGCTGAAGACCTTTTAACTTTCCTATAGAGAATTAGGCACAAGCTATATTATGATGTTCCCAGGGCAGACCCTAGTCCTAGATGGGGATATTAGCCAAAACCAGTGATTTGTGACTCACTCTCAAGATTGAACCCAGTCAGTATAACTCAGGACTGTAGGGTATAGGAGACATCTATGATAATAATTAGGTCTGTGAGCATGAGCAAATCATTTCACCTCCCTCATAAGTACAATGAGGAATCTGGATACTCTCCTTTGTCCTTTCTAGTTTTAGCAGTGAGGTGGCTCAGTGGATAGAGTGCTGGGCCTGGACCCAAGAGGACCTCAGTGAAAATCCAGCCTCAGACACTTACCAACTGTGCAACATTGGGCAAGTCACTTCAGTGCTACCTCAGTTTCTCCAACTGTAAAATGAAGATAATAATTGCACCTCCCTCACAGAGCTGTTGTGAGGACAAATTAGACAATTCTTGTAAAGCTCTTAGTGCAGAGCCATGCATTATAATATGTTTAATAAAGGCTTATTCCCTTCTCTTTTCTCCTCTAGCATGCTTTGATTCTGTGATTCAGTAACTCAAGATGTAAGTCTATGGATGAATTGGAATTTTCCCATCAATTTATATTATTTTGACTAAACTGCATTCTTACAATAATTTTTTATTTATGTGTTTTGTTTTTCTGTACTTACACTTCCCACTGTATCCTTCGCTCCTCTTCCTTCTCTTATAACAAAGAAGAAAACAACAAACAGCCCAGCAAAACTAGCCAACATATCACAAAATTATGGCATTAACTGTGGCTTTCCATACCTGTGGTTTCTTAAAAAAGCAGGGGTCAGGGGGAGGAGGCTGCCTTCTTCTATCCTTCTTTTGGGGCCAGTCTGATCATTTCAATATTATAGCATTCATCTTCAAATATTTTGTTGTTGTAATACTTTGCCATTATGTTGTTGTAGTCTCTGCACCTCAGTCTACATTGGCCTTTCCATGTTTCTCTGTATTCTTCACATTAATCATTTCTCACAGCTCAGTATTATGTGAAGGGTGCCCAACGTTTTTACCCCTTCCCCTCCAGATAGGCATCTGCTTTGTTTCCGGTTCTCTTATATCACAAAAAGGGTTGCTATAAGTATTTTGGTTGTTACCGTTCAGTCATTTCAGTTGTGTCCAGCTCTTCATGACCCCATTTGGGGATTTCTTGGCAGAGATACTGGATTTGCCAGTACTGATTTGCCATTTCCTCCAGCTATTTTCACAGATGAAGAAGCTGAGGCAAACAGGGTTATATAACCTGCCCAGGATCACACAGCTAGTAAGAGTCTGAGACCACATTGGAACTCATGACGATGAGACTTCCTGATTCCAAGCCCAGTGCTCTACCCCCTGCACAACCTAGATGCTTTTTTAACGTAGAGAGAGCCTTTATTTTATTATATAAATTCGTTTTTCAATATTGTCCAATCTACTTTTTTTTGCTAAGTCTGATCTTCAATGAACCAATAAATATTAATTAAAGCACCTACTGCATGCCAAGCACTGTACTAGGTGTTGGGAATACAAATACAAAGCATCCCTTCTCACAATGAGCTGACATTTTAATGGGCAAGACAGCACATACATGTAAAAATACATGCAGCATAAACATAGAGTGAATAAATACAGATATGTCCGAAGTAGTTAAATATAAGATGCTTTGGGGAAGGTAGGGTATGTAGGTAAATGTTAACCAATTGTCTTTCAAAAAATATTGTGTACAATACATTTTAGCTTAATTTGCATTATTAACACTTTCTTAAATCTGAGAAATTAATAAAACAATAAATCAAGCCCTCATTTGTAGCAATTGCTAGTTTCAAAGGTATAAATGCCCACACTGAAAATTTAACAATAATCTCTGTAATCCTGTTCAAGCTGGCTCAGCCTTGATAAGACTCTTCCAAAACCATTCAGCTGCTCTAACAGCTAATATTTATATAG
Source organism: Phalanger gymnotis (assembly GCA_028646595.1). Classification (NCBI taxonomy): domain Eukaryota; kingdom Metazoa; phylum Chordata; class Mammalia; order Diprotodontia; family Phalangeridae; genus Phalanger; species Phalanger gymnotis. Next base: position 441,314,788 of record CM053622.1, read on the forward strand.
CATCTACCATGTGCTAGGCACAGTGTTGAGCACTTTACAAATACTATCTCATTTGATACTTACAACAACCCTGGAAGGTAGGTGCTATGATTATCCCCATTTTACAGGTGAGGAAACTGAGGCAACTAGGGGTTAAATGACTTGTCCGAGGTCACACAGCTAGTATGTGTACAAGACTGTATTTGAACTCACATCTTCCTAATTCCAGGCCCAGTGCTCTTGCCCCACCTAAGTCCTCTATCAGGGTAAAAAGAATTGCAGTTCCAAGCTTCATTCTTTTTTTCAAAAGGCAAGGTGGTCATGAAGAATCTTGTATAAGAAAAGTTTCTAAATCCATTAACTTGTTTGTGGGAGAGTTAGGGAAGGAAAAGAATTAATAATACATACTTCTAGAGGAAGGACCTTAGAGGCTGTAAGAAAAGACTTCATGCAAAAGATGGTGCCTGAGTGCAGCTTCAAGGAAGAGAAGGACTCTGGGAGACCAAGGGAAGTAGTGCCTGCTCTCCAGGCATGGTGGGCAGCAACTGAAGAGGTACAGACCCATGAGAAGGAGTGTATACGCACAGAGAGATCAATTGACCATATCACAGAATGCAGGAGGGAACATAATGTCCAAGGAGGATTGTCCTTTGCTCCCACGTCCACTCCCCATAGAGCCAATAGTAAATAAAACAAGTGAAGTTTCCCTCTAAACCATTGGTTATGTTCAGATGAGGGGGTTTGTCTTGTGGATCTCTCACATGCCTTCCAGATCCAAGTCCAAGACCATGTCTCCAAAGTTCTCTGTCCCACACCAGCGATAATTTCAAACAGTAATTCAAAGAAATACAGTTTTGCTCTCTAAATAATCAATACATTTTTATGTGTACAGTAGTATTTCTCATATTTAAAACACAGCCCCAGAAAAAGAAATATGTGGGGTCTGAGACTTTTAAAACTTTCCCTGCAATTCAATAGCTTAAAAATAGAGATTTGAAATTGTGTTGCAACCTTTCTCTCTCTCTCTCTCAGACACACACACACACACACACACACACACACATGCACACGCACACACACACACACGCACATGCACACGCACACACACACACACACACACACACACACACACTTATAGGTTAGCTTCCTGTTTGGTTATATGCCCATCCTGGCAACATTTCAAGGTCAAGTTATTCCTTTCTTGAATGGAAGAGTGAAGATGGAAGTACTGACTCCTCTAAGCACCACATATGGCTCCTCTTTCCTGTCCGTATTTCAGAGAAAGGTGGCCTGGAGGTTAATGCTTTGATTACTAACAAAATCACATTCAATTTCACACAATTGTGAAAGAGGCCTTTGTACAAAAGGATGATAAGGCCCTGTGAACAACCTATCGAGGACATCCTCAAACAGCCAGGTCACTTCCAATACCACACCCCACCCCCAAAGAATTAAGTGCTCTCTGCTTTTTTTTTTAGGACTATGGCCTTGAAATTATAGCCCCAAATTCCTGTGCCATACCCTTCTAAATCATAATACTCCATCAGCTTTTTAGAGTGTAAAATCTACCTTACTGCATGCAGTGGGAGGAATAATGGGTATAAGCTGTATTCAGATAGATAAATTAGAAGAACTCAGCTTAGTCAACAAATCACTTGACCTGGCTTAACATATAAATCTGCTTGTATTTAGTTCTGCCTGGTTTCAGGCCCACATCAGCTAGTTCTCTTAGGCCCAGGCCATGAGGATGCCAAGTTGTTTCAGCTCAAGCCACTCTACTTCCAGGTTGAAATCTCTTTCCAACAGCCACTTGACACCTTATACCGGTTGTTCATTGACATGATTTCCACATTTGATACATATTGACCACCGCTCTCCCCCAGGACCATCAGTAATGAAATCCATAGAACTTAGAGGTCATCTCATTCAATCTTCTAATTTTTTTACAAATGAAGAAACTAAGCCCCAGGTTCAAGTTCCATCATTTCCTGTAGTGTTCCTTCTCTACCCAACCCCACTCTTCTTATTCTTCCCTTCTCTTTATCCCTTCTTGTCACCTGACTCTTAGGCAGGATTACACTCTCCTTCTTAGAGTCTAGTCCTTTGTCCTCCCTTTCTCTCACCTCTGTCTTTCTCTGTTTTTCTCCGTGTGTCTCTTTTTATCTGTCTCTGTCTGTATTGCTCTGTCTCTGTCTCTCTGTCACTCTGTCTCTGTCCCTCTTTGCTTCCGTCTCTCTGTCTCTTTCTCCCCACCTCCCTCTATTTCTTTCTGTCTCTGTTTTTGTCTCTCTGTCTCTGTCTCCGTTTTCCTCTACCATTGTCTCTGTCTGTCTGTTTGTCTTTCTTTCCCCCTTTCTCCTTCCCTCCCTTCCCACTCCTTCCTCACTTGTGCTGTTTTCTCTAAGCCACCTTACAGCTCATTATAAAATTAGTATTCCTCCAAACCCACGTTTTCATCTTACAAGATAGCCTTTGTCTACTGCAGACAGAGAACAATTTTACAAGGCACATAAATGAGGAAGGAGACAGGGATTTTATAAAGAGCCTTGAGCCAGGAAAGCAATGTGGACCTGGGCACACGTGTTCATGTGCCTCATCTCCCAGCATACACGCATGCTCAGAATAGCAGGAGCCTACACACAGTTAGAAGAATCCCTGCTCTCTGTCTTCATATTCTGAACACATACCACAGGGCACCATTAAACAAACACCTAGAATCAGATGCTGTAGCCAGCTAGAGAGACATGAACAATGTTTTTGAGATGCAGGAGGTTCTCAGGTCAGGGCATCTATAGCTCAAATAATCAGAATCAAATGCCTTTCTGAGCTGCAGAAGCCTGACTACCCTCTTTCTCTTGTGTAAACTCAAAAGGATCTGCAGAAGTTGGAGGAGGGGAAGGCATGATAGCCCTCTTCTGAAGGTGGGGCAGCAGCAATTCAAGGATGAATCTCTCCTAAGTAAGCCAGATAAACTTAATGTTTTGAAAGCCACAAATCACCCAACTTTTCTGGCCTTGTCTCACTCTATTATCTTGTAGAAGCCATATACTCTAGCCAAACTGGATAGTTGGCATGGGATGTACCCCAAGCTTCCCATCCCACCTTGCCTTTATTTTCAATCAGTGTTCCCAGTGAGGCGGCAAGGCAGTATGATATTTAGAATACTAGACTTGGATACAAATATGCCTTCACCATTTCCTAGCTGCGTGCCCGTGGGCAGGTTGGTAGCTTCAGTTTCCTGATCTGTAATTGTTGTTCAGCTATTTTCAGTTGTATCCGACTCTTCATGACCCCATTTAGGGTTTTCTTGGCAAAGATATTGGAGTGTTTTGACATTTCCTTCTCCAGTTCATTTTACCAATGAGGAAACTGAGGCAAACAGGGTTAAGTGACTTGCCCAGGGTCACACAGCTAGCAAATGTCTGAGGCTGGATTTGAACCCAGGCCTCCTGACCCTAGGCCTCCTGCTCTATCTACTGAGCCATCCAGCTGCCTCCCACCTGTGATTAGGGATGATAATAATAGCATCTACCTGAGAAGGAGGATCCAAATGAAATAGCCCACATAAAGTGCTTTGTAAAACTTAAAATGCTTTATAAATACTGGTTATTATCATCATCATCATCATCATCATCACCTTCATATCATTCTCATACCTGGAATTTCCTTCCCACTCCCATTCTGAGCTGTTTAATCCTTTAAAGCCCATCTCAGACACCACCTCCATAGTAAAATGTTTCCTGGGGCTCATGTCAGTAGCCACCCTTTACCATTTAGACCAGGCTCCTTTCTCCTGAATTTATCATGCATCATTTTTACACTATGGTCATTTTTTGTGCATGCCTCTCTACCACCACCATATCCCCTCCCTTCTCCCCCTTTTGGTCCTGCACTCCGCATTAGTGAGGTTTTTCCTTAACTAGTCCCAGACTCATTACTCTGGTCTCTTCAGTCACCTTCATGGCAAGCCTCCATGTTTTACTCTCCATTCACCAAACACCCTCCTTCCCTTTCAACACTCTATCTCTCTTGGTCTAGAACACCTCAGTCAATGTTTTTATTGCTTTAATTATTTTCTTTGTGACTTCTCTGTCCAAAATAACCCTGCCTGCCTACCTTTGTAGAATGTCTTCCGTATTACGATGTAAGTTTCTCAAGAGCAGCCGCTATATTTCTTTTTGGATTTGTATCCCCAGCATTTTGCAGAGTACCTGGCACATAACAAGCAATTAATAAATGCTTTTTCATTCATTCATTCGTGTATTATATCCCCTTAAGCTCAGGATAATATCTTATATTTCCCTCTAGCAGATGAGGAACAGAACACAAGACTCAGAGTCAGGAAGACCTACGTTCAAATTCTATCTATGACATTTATAAGCTGTGTGACCACTTTGTAATAGTAATTAAGGTGGGACATTTTGCTTTTCTTCTCTTGAGTGCCTTTAATTATTCTGGCCTTTGTCTGAATGGGGCAGATAAAGTGGGATCTTTTTGTCTTGGAGTATTTCTCAGCACTGAGACAATTGTGAGTCATTGATTTGTATATGATGTGATCCTGGGGATGGAGAACTTTCCCAGACCCAGCCTGGATGAGGTCAAAGCCTTCAGGGCTCCAAACTGGATATAACTGAGAAAAGCTTGGCATTTGATTTTTGGGGCACACTCATGGAAGGAGTGTTAGGACTCTGGGCAAGCTGCAAACTGCCTCCCAGCTTTGCAACCCAGATGTTGGCACTGGTAACTATGTATTGTGATTTGAATCAGACAAGGTCTGTCTGTGGATGTTTGTAATTTGTTTATATTTGCCTTGAAGTTCAGTGGGCTGATCTTTTCCCCAGAATTGTGAATGATATTTGTATGTTTGATTAAACTGAGATTGTTAACCCCTTAAAGTTACTTTCCTTGGTAAAGCAGATCAAAGAACCTGTGTTGGCAGCTTTCTGGGTGCTCATTGTTGGTGGATCTTACACCCCCACAGCAGCTGCCAGCAAGATTGTTACTACACACTTGCAAATCACTTAACTTCTCTGGGACTTAAGCAACTCTAAGACTTTAAGTCACAGATGAGAATCTCCCCCCAGCACCCAAGACAGTTGGCTGATTATCAGTTGTTGTCCTTCATTCTCGAAGAGGACCAAAATGACATTGTTATGTTGGGGTCAAGGTACAGTTTGTCCAACTGTGACTGATCAGACCAATATGAGCTTGGAATCAGGCACAAATAGTTCATATGAACATTTGGAGAGGAGATATGTCTAAATTTGCATGGCTCACCTAAGCTCAAACAGGATCATCTCTCTCTCCCAAGATTCCCACTCCACAAAGATGAACAAGGAAAGGGCCAATTAGTGTGAATAAAAAGCTGGGGACTACCAAGAACTACTTATAAGTAATGGTGACCTTTTACATTATATAAGGCTTTATCATTAAAAGGTGGCAACACACAGTGTGGTAGGAAAAAACTGGATCTGAAGTCAGAATAATAATTATTATGACTGACATTTATATAGGTACACACAGATCTTGCCTTACGATAACCCTACCTGCCAGGTAGATAATGCACAGATTATTATCCCCATTTTGCGCGTGAGGAAAGTAAGGCATAGAGAAAGTACATGGCTTCCCAGGGCCATGGAATCTTGGGATGATAGCTCTAAAACTGCAGGAGTCATCAATATGACTCAGAAGCCATTTATTCCATGAGGAAACTGAGGCTCATGACTAAGTGACTTGCCCAAGGTCATATAGGAAGTGTCAGAGGTGAGCTTTGAACCCAAGTCTCTCCTAAACCCAGCTCCATGATATTGAATCCCAGCTCTGCTCCCTACAAGCTATGCAACATTGGACAAGTCATCACTTGTACCTTAGTTTCCCTATCTGTAAAGTGGGAATGATAATAATAACATCTACTTTATCTCCCTCACTAGGTTGTAATGACAATCAGATAAAATAATGTATGTAAAGAACTTTGCAAAGTTCTATTTAAATGTCAGCTATTAGATAGATACATTTTCTTATTTAATTATTGCACTTAGCAGGATTTCCATGTTTTTAAATGAATCACATTATTCTCCTATTTTACAGATGAAGAATCTGAGACTCAGAAAGCCCAAGAGAACTGCCCGAGGTCACACAGGTGGTAAAAAAATCTCTAGAGCTTTCACTGAGAACTTTTCATTTGTAGTTTGCTATTCTTTCCTCTGTATGATGATACTCCTTACTCTCTTTAAAGCACCAGTTTTCATGTGGTGCCATGTCAGAAAATGGACACAATGATTTAGACAAGCATAGACAAGTGGACTTAAATCAACACACAATTGTATCTGCTTTTACATATATGACCACTGAGGCCCATGGAGGTTATCTGGCTTATATAGCACAGAGATAATAAATGTTGTTACATTCATAGGCTTATCGGATCATAAATTAAAACTAGAAGGAAACTTAGAAGACATCTCATCTAAACTCACCTAAACATTTTACAAATAATGAGACAAGCCAAGAGTGTTTAAGTGATTTGCCTGAAGTCATATCAGCAGTGATAATTTTTTTTTTGTTTTATTGTTTCTTGGTGTCTCGTGGTGTCAATAGCTCAATTCTTGCCCAATTCTAATTATTTAGCAATTACCTTTTTCAGTGAACTTTTGTACTTTGTTTTCCATTTGGTCTAGTCTTCTTTATAAGGAGTTCTTTTCTTCAGTGAATTTTTGTGCCTCTTTTGCCATTATGTCAATTTTCGTTTTTAAGGTGGTGTTTCCCTCAGTACTTTTTTTTTACCAAGTTGTTAATTCTCTTTTTATAATTTTCTTGCTCCATCTTGTTTCTTTTCCCAATTTTTCCTCTACCACTCCTAGCTCTTTCTTTAACTCTTCCAGGAATTCTTGTTGGGCTTATGTCTAATTAGTATTTTCTTCTAGGCTTTGGTTGCAGCTGTTTTCACATTATTGTCTTCTGAGTTTCTGTCTTGATCTTCCCTGCCACCTTAGTAGCTTTATATGGCTAAGTTCTTTTGTTGTTGTTTGCATATTTTCCCGGCCTATTTCTTGACTTTGAACTTTATGTTAAAGTTAAGCTCTGCTCACCTCGGAGTGGGAAGGCACTCTCCCAGCTTTTTCACACTGCTGCTTTCAGAGCTAGTTCTGGGGGTCTGCAAGTTTTAGGCACTTCCAAGGTGATGTGATCTAGGGAGATGAATGGTCACTGCTCTTCTGGTCTACAATCTAGGTCTGCAGTTACCCAGGAAGGTCTCTGGTCTCTGGCAGCCTCAAGCATTAGTGCTCATCTTGGCCCTGTAACTGTAACCAAGGCCCCTGTTCCCTTGTGACTGGCCACAAGCTTTCCTCTCTGCCCTGGAACTGTGACCCAGAACTACATATGGGCAATGAGGTTACCAATCAGCACCAGCTATGCTCAGTAACGAGTCCCCTGTAATTTTGATCTGACCATTTGTCCACCCTTCTTACCTCTCTGATCTGAGAGTTCCTGTAAGCTGTTGCTATTGCAGCCACTGTCATTGCTGGTCCATGTTTGTGTTCTAGAAAGCCCTTGCCCTGGTGTCACAGAGCTTTCCTGCTTACCTCCTAAATTTTCTTAGGCCAAAAAAGTCTCGCCCTGACCTTTTGTTGGCTCTGCCACTCTAAAATTTTATTTGAAGCATTATTTTAAAGTTGTCTGGAGGGGAAAGTTGAGAGAGTTACGTTGGCTCCTCTCAAACAGCAACACTCTCTTCAGTCTAGTTCCTGGCATTTTCTCTGGCTATCCACCAAATCTGGAATGCTCTCCCTCCTCCACTCTGACTGCTGACCTCCCTGGATTCCTTTGAGTCTCAACTAAAATCCCACCTTCTACAAGAAGCCTTCCCTAACTCCTCTTAATTTTAGTGCTTCCCCTCTTTTAATTATTTCCTATTCATCCCATATGTTGTTTGCTTCATCCACATTTATTCGCATGTTATCTCCCCCATTAGATTGCAAGGTCTTTGAGGACAGAGACAGTCTTTTGCCTCTTTTTATATCCCCAGCACTTTGCACAGTGTCTGACATGTTAGGCACTCAATAAATGTTTGAATCGATTTGAAAAACAACAAATCAAGACCTGCTTTGTAGCATTGGCCAATTTTTGAAGTCATATGAAATGCTCTTACTAAAAATTTAACAATCATTTCTCACAAACTGATGAGAGTTGGCTCCAGCACATTACCACACACACACACACACACACACACACACACACACACACACCCATACCCATACACACACCCACACACCAAAATCATAATACAGGGATAGAAGACCCAAAGCGCACACCAGTAGTATGATACAGTACTGAATTTAGAGTCAGAAAAATTTGGGTTCAAATACTGCCTCTAACACTTCTAACTTGTGTGGTCTTTGGCAAGTCATCTCTAGGCCTATCTCCTCATTGGTAAAACAGGCATAATAATACCTTAGGAGGCTGGCGTGAAACTCAAATGAAACAATATATAGAAAGCACAAAGGTTATAGAAATGCCAGCTATTCCTAGTCCTTCTGAGCACTCACTCAATCTTTCACATCAAGTCAACACATTAAGTGAATTTGCCACAAATGCATACCTTCCTACAACTCTCTAACATTCATAGTGCCAGTCTTGACATCTACCAACCTTCACCACAGATCAATAATTTGGCTAAATCCAAATGTTCCCTTGAAATAGTGACCTCCCCACCTGCTCCTACAGTAGTGAGAGCCATACAAGGATTTTGTCTGTGCTATGATACCCATGTGCGGCAATCAATCAAATGAAAAAAACATTTGTTAATTACCTGCTGCATGCCATGGATGCAATGTAGCAATGTACTCAGTATTAGAATATAACCCCCTCAAGAGGACAGATTTTTTCCTTTTTCTTTTCTTTTTTTTTTAAATGTCTATCCTCAGCATGTAGCATAGTGCCTGACATTGGACTTAATAAATAAATGCTCGTTAGTTCAGTGATTGATGTCAGGCACTGTGCTTGACACAATGCAAAAATGAGACAGTCCCTGACCTCAGGAAGCTTGCATTCTATTATGAAGGGAAACACATAAGGAAAAATGAAATGCACAAAAAGCAAATAACAAGGTGGAGAAGAGGTGCTGGTAACCGGGAAAGTGGTAGACAGTGGAGAGGGCAGGAGATAGATCAGGAAAGGCCTCATTCAGAAGTTATAACTCGAGCCCATCTCTGAAAGAAGCTCAGGATTCGAAGGTGGGGAAGTGAATAAGAAATATATTCCAGGCTGAAGGGACAGCTCGTGTAAAGGCACAGATGGGAGATGGAGAGTTATGTGTGAAGAACAGAAAGGAGACCAGTCTGGTTGGATTGAAGAGTTCGGGAAATGTAGCAACGTATAAAGGACTAGAAAGGCAGGTTGGAGCCATGCAGTGAAGGGCTGTAAATGTGAAAGTTAATCACTGAGTGAACAAACATTATTAAATGATGACCATGTGTCAGGCACTGTGCAAGTGCTGGGTCTATGAAGAAAGGCAACAACGCTGCCTTTGCCCTCAAGGAGTTCACATACTAATAGCAGAGACAACATGTAAATAATTATGCTCATACAGGATATATAAAGAGTAGATAAGAGGGACTTTCGGTGGGAAGACATTAGCAACAGGGATAGCAACAGAAAAGACCTCCTTCGGAAGGTGAACTTTGAGCTAATCGGAGAAGGAAGCCAGAGTAGCTAAGAGGCAGAGGAGAGGGGGCAGAGTATTGCAGACATCAGGGACAGTCAATGCAAGGGCAGGAGATGGGAAAAGAGAGTTGTGGGAGGAGAAGTAACTAGGCCAATGAGGCTGAATTATAGAATACATGAAAGAGAGTCAAGTATAAGAAGACTGGAAAGGTAGAAAGGCTTAATTTATGAAGGGCTTTAAATGTCAAACAAAGGATTTTATATTTGATCCTGGAGGCAATAAGTAGTCACTAGAGTTTACTGAGTCAGGGCTGACACTGTGAGACTTATGCTTTTGGAAGATTACTTTGGTAGATGAATGGAGGATGGATTAGAATGGAGAGAGATTTCACTTAGGCAACAAAATCAATTCAGAGGCTATTGCAATAAACCAGACAAGAGGTGATGAGGGTCTGTACTAGGAGGACAGCTATGGGAGTGGAGAGAAGGGGATATATACAAGTGATATTGTGAAGATAGAAATGACAAGATTTGCCAAGAAATTGAATATTGAATGAATTGAGAAGATAAGTATGACACTGAGCCTCCATGACTTCGAATATGGCGGTGCCTTTGAAAGTGATAGGAAAGTTGGGAAGGGGGCATTAGGGGGAAAGTTAATGTGTTCTGCTTTGGACAGGTTGAGTTTAAGACCTTCATGTGACATCCAGCTGTTTGTCCATCAATTTTCTAAGAGGACCAATGACATCACAGGGTGATATCTCAGCTTGAACATGAATTGGATTTAAGTGAGGCAGGTTAAGCACAAAGTCATCAGCCTCACTCCCACTTCCAGAGTCATCAAAGTCCAATGGCAAGACAAAAGTCAAGATGACCAGCAATGGCCCAGAATGCAGTGGATGACCTTGGAGTCTTTGACGTCTAATCAAGCTCTAAGCCTCCACAGGACCTACATCAGCCATTTTCAAGGCTATTGAAACAAATTATTCTAATCTACCCATTCTACTAAGGATCCTTAGAATAGGCAGTGTTTTTACCTTTCTTCCTAGACTCAGCACTTGCACAGTGCCTGACGCATGGTCATCATTTAATAATGTTTGTTCACTCAGTGATTAATTTTCATATTTACAGCCCTTCACTGCATGGCTCCAACCTGCCTTTCTAGTCCTTTATACATTGCTACATTTCCCAAACTCTTCAATCCAACCAGACTGGTCTCCTTTCTGTTCTTCACACGTAACTTTCCATCTCCTGTCTGTGCCTTTACACGAACTGTCCCTTCTGCCTGGAATATGCGTCTTCACCTCCCCACCTTCGAATCTTGAGCTTCTTTCAGAGATGGGCTCGAGTTATAACTTCTGAATGAGGCTTTTCCTGATCTATCTCCTGCCCTCTCCACTGTCTACTACTTGCCTGGTTACCAGCTCCCTTCCACCAAGTCACCTTGTTATTTGTTTTGCGTGCATTTCATTTTTCCTTATGTGTGTATGTGTTTCCCTTCATAATAGAATGTAAGCTTCCTGAGGTCAAGGATTGTCTCATCCTAACTCATCAACAGGTTTGAAGCCTGTTGGTTGCCCTCAACCTGGTTTAGCCCATTTGCCAAGACAGTTTCCTGGGGTCTGGCAGCTGTACATGCTACAGCTTCTTGGAGCCACAGGCAGGTGAATCAGGTGGACACTAAAGGGGATAAGCAGCCCTGAAAAGGGCTCAGCAAACCCTCACAATAGAGGTGCTATTCCCCCTGAATAACCCCACACACCCAAATAGAGAGGTCCAAAAGGCAGTAAGAGATACAGGAGTGGAACTCAGGAGAGAAACTAGGACTGCACATCTAGGTCTAGGAATCATCTACAATGAGATGTTCATTGAACTTATAAGACCTAATGAGGTCATCCATTCAGATTATATAGAAGGAGAAGAGGTCCCAGGACGGAACCTTGGGGGACAACCACGGTTAGTGGGAATAACTTGCTGTGACAACAATGTGGCTTGCCGCTACTGTGGCTGTGTAAGGTCAATAAAACCAGAACACAGAAGAGCTGCCAGCACAGATTCTTTGATCTGCTTTTCTAAGGAAAGCAACTCAAAGAGGTTTATAATCTCACTTTAATCAAACATACATATATCATTCACTTACTTTAGGGGAACTGAACTTCAGAGCAAATGGAAACAAGAATTACAAGCAGACATAATATAAACAGATCAACATTTCTGTCTGGCCAAATCACAATATACATAGTTACCAGAGAAGCACCAACATCTGGGTTTTCGGGGGCGGAGCCAAGATGGCGACTGGAAAGCAGTAACTGGTGTGAGTTCCCCACCAAGTCCCTCCAAAAACCTATAAAAAAAAATGGCTCTGAACCAATTCTAGAACTGCAGAACCGACAAAGTGGCGGAGGGAAGCAGGGCTCCAGCCCAGGACAGCCTGGATGGTCTTGGGGTAAGGTCTGTCCCGCACGGAACTCCCAGCTCCCAGCTGAGGGGAGCCGAGCTGAGCCAAGTAGAGCCCAGCGCGCACGGCACGG
>CM053622.1:441327457-441355762 GCA_028646595.1 Phalanger gymnotis
CACTTAGTAAGATTCAATGAAATACACTGAATTACTCAACAAAAACAAAAGCCAAACTCTTCAAGGGCACTTGTTGAACTAAGTGCTAAGGAGCCCATTTTGCTATGAATAAGATAACCAAACACTCCTTGAAATTACTTTTCTTGTGGCCTTTAGGTAAATGATAACTCATAAAATCTAAAATATAAAACAAAAATGATAAACTCCCTTCATTCCTTTTTTAGTACTTTGAAGAAGACCTATGAGCCACCCTTCCATTTACTGTCTTCTGGTGTCATCTATGGTGAGAGTAACATTATGGATGTGGTGCCCCCCATAGTGTTTCAGTATGGTGGTCATTGGACAAATAACTTACATTTCAAATACCATCTCTTAAATTAGTGTTTATGGACAGCTGAAAAAACCATGGTTCTTGAATGAATGAAAAAACCCCACTATTCATTAAATCCTTTCTATGTGCCAAGCATTATGCTAAATATGGAGGAAACAAATACAAAAGTGACGACAGTTCCTACCTTCAAGGAGCTGGTGAGAGGGAAATATATACATACCATATGTAAACCATGCCACAAAGACCATTTGAGAGTCAAAGACTGTCCTCATTGGTGGAGATTTTTACCCAATTACTAATTACCCAATGCTCAATGGCCGTGTAAGGGACAGAGATGGCAAGAGTTAGAGAAAAAGAGAGTTCCTTCTCTTCTGGCCAGCACCTTCAAGGAAGAAACCATTCATTTCCAGTCTCTCTTAGGTTCCTGAAGAGAGAGAAAAACTCTGGGAAGCTGCTGACATGTAGAAGAGCCAGCAATCTCTATCATGATCCCATCCCTAACTTACTACACTAGAGATTTGGGGATATTTTCCTTTGGGTGAGTTCTAAGACTCTCTCTCTTGGCTGAGCTGTGTTATATCACTCCCAATAGGAGAGCTCATTCGCTCTGGGAATTCTCTGGCTTATGTTCTCATGTGTATACTTTCTCTGATATCTGTTTGGATAAATGGGTTTATTTGCTATTTTCTCTGTGTGTTCATTGTAGAACTGACAGGTGGTAAGAAGGAGGTCAAGCCTTAGATATATAGCTTAGGACACTCCTTCCCCATTAAGGGATAGTGATCAAGAATATAACTTGAACTTAAACATTATTTTCCCCAGACTATCAATATTTAAGGAGCAGATAGATATAATTCTAGTCAGCTATCTCTTTTCTCTGAAGACAGTAAAGTGGCCAGCCCCTGGCCCAAACCTTCTCTTTTTCCTCCTAGCAGAAATAAAAATCTACCTTGGAGAAGGAATGGGGTGGGGGAGGAGATTCTAAAGATATCTATTCTTGCCTTCCTAGGAATTACATCTAGATAGACACATATAGATGCAAATAACCTCCATGGGCAAAATAAAACAGTGTACCACATACTCCTTTCCCTCTGCCCCCACATGCATGCACTTGCGCACGTGTGCACCACACACACACACACACACATACACACACAAACACATTGTTCATCTATATGAATGGTGTTCATGAAGGATATTTTGGTTTACAGGGATAATGAGTGGAGTAGAATGATATAGTCTTTTTCAGGAGCAATTTCAGAGTTGATTTCATTATGATTCCATAACTAGAAAGGAGAGAGACAGAGCAGGCAGGGGGTTTGCATGACAGCTGGTGAATGAATGAAACATGGCTGGATATGGTCTTCTATATAGTGGGGAATTAAGGCTACCACCAATCCGCATAGCAGGGACCTTGAGGTAGGAGTACTAGGCATGATAGGGTTAAGTTTTCTAGGCTTTTGTTTCTGTTTTAGGCTTCACAGTGGCTGGCGAGATGGCTGGGAAGATCTCTTCACCTTTAGAAGTAGAAGGGTATTGGTTGAGATTAAAAGTGATTTCTTTAAATTTCTGATTTGTGATGGCCCCATAGCTCTTCATCTTGTGTCTGAATCTACTGGGGACAAAGCTTCACTGTACTTCACTTGTTTGTTCTTAAGCAGCAGATGTATTAGTTCATCACACTCTTAATAATGAGGATAGCGATGACAATAATGATTAGTATTTACACAGCACTTTAAAGTTTGCAAAGCATTTTATAAATATTATCTATTTGTCCTCCTGACAAACCTGGGAAATAGGTGCTGTTATTATCCTCATTTTCTACAAGAAACGGAGACAGACAGAGGTTAAGTCCCCACGATCCTATAACTAGTCAGTATCTGATGCTGGATTTGAACTCAGGTCTTCCTGACTCTAGGTCTAGTAGTCAGCGCCACCAAGGTGCCTTTCTAGGCTTTAAGGCCATTATTTTGGTTCCATTAACACAGGGTTTTTTAATATGGTATTCTATTTTTTCCCCATTACATGTTAAAACTATATTTTTACATTTTTATTTTATTTTATCTGAGGTTGCATTGTAATGATTGTTTATCATGAAAAGTCTGTCAGTAGTACAAAACAGCTTTATAGTCTCTCTTTTTTCTCTACTTTTTTAAACACCAGAACTCAAATATAGAATAGAGAAAAGAAAAAGAAACATACCATAAACTTAAATATTGAAACTTAAATACAAAGTAAGAAAAGAAAAAAAAGCATATCATATGCACAGCAGAATATAGGAGAGGATTCAAAATATATAGCAATAAATTTTCATTTTAAGAAAGCCTGTATGATAAATAATACACCTTGTGTTGAGAGCTGTCCATCTTTTCTTCCTTGTAAGTTTTCTTTTGTTCTCTGCTGTGCACTTTTTACTTTGTTCTTTTTCCCCCTTCTTCCCCCACAAAGGCTACAATTAAGTGCAGATATATTTGTGTATAGATATACATATGTTCATACACATATACACACATATACATACATGCATGCATATATACATACTTACATAGCACATATACATAGACATATACTTTCCCTAAAAAATTCTACTCCTGATCTTTGATTTTTATGTTTGTGCATATCTCTTATTTCCTATTCCTCCTGACTCCTCTACTTTAATTCCACCTGCTACCTTGTCCTCCTATTACTTAGCCTACCCCCTCCAAGAATATCTCCCCTATCCTTCCATTCCCATAAATCTAAACACCCTTCTATAACCCCCTTGACCACTCCCTCACTCTTCCCTCTAAAGATCCCTCTCTTATCCTCTCCCCACTCCCTATCCCCTTACCATTTTATTTCTTCTGAATTTATACTCTTCTAGATATATGTATTGTTCCCTCTTAAACCTATTCCTGATGAAAGCAGGTTTCCAGAGCTAACAACCCTCTTCCTCCATCTAATTCCTCTGTGTTGGTTCTTCCTCTTGCAACTCATTTGTATAAAATAATTACTCTTTATAGCTGTTCTGAAATGGTTTTACTTTTTAAAGTTGTGTCATAGTCACATCTACCCCAATATTTCTTATGAACTACCCAATTACTAATGACAATCTTAGATATACATTTTATATTTTATGTACATAAAAAGTAAACAGTCCGTCCTTATTGAATTCCTTGTAATCAGTCTTTGGTATGTATCTGATGTTTCTCTTGGCTCTTGCATGTCAAATCTTCTATTAAGTTCAGGTTTTTTTTTTTTTTACAAAATCCGACAGTTGATCAAATATCCATTTTTTTAGAAATTCGGGTTTATGCTTAACTTTACTAGGTATGATATTTTCAGCCAGAATCCCAGGTTTTTTGCTCTTTGATATATAGTGTTCCAAGACCTGTGGTCCTTTAGTGTCTCCGTTGCTAGATCTTGTGGGATTCTATTGTTGCAGTCATGTTTAAATTGTATTTTTTCTTGTTGCTCTTAATATTTTGTCCTTGAGCTGGGAGTTTTGGAATTTAACTATAATATTCCCATGACTTTTATTCATAGGATCTCTTTCAAGTGTTAATCAATGGATTCTGATTGCCCCTTTCCCTAGTCTGCCCTCCCTTCTGTCACCCTGTTCCCCTCATCCCCTTTCCCATTACTTTCTTGTAGGGCCAGATAGATTTCTATACCCCATTGCCTGTGTATCTTACTTCCAAGTTGCATGTAAAAACAATTTTTAACATTTGTTTTTAGAACTTTGAATTCCAAATGCTCTCCCTTCTTCTCTCTTCAACCCCCCCCCCCTTGAGAAGGCAAGCAATTCAATGTAAGTTATACATGTATTGTTATGCAAAACACTTCCATAACAGTCATGTTGTGAAAGACTAACTATATTTCCCTCCATCCTATCCCATCCCTCATTTATTTAATTTTCTCCTTTGACCCTGTCCCTTTTCAAAAGTGTTTGCTTTTGACTACCCCTCCCCCAATCTGCCCTCCCTTCTATCATCCCCCCTCTTATTCCCTTCCCCCCTACTTTCCAATAGGGTAAGATACCCAATTGTGTGTGTATGTTATTCCCTCCTCAAGCCAAATCCAATGAGAGTAAAGTCCACTCATTCCCTTTCACCTACCCCTGCTTTTTCACCTACCCAGCTTTTTCTTGCCTCTTTTATGTGAGATAATTTACCCCATTCTATCTCTCCCTTTCTCCTCCCAATATATTCCTGTCTCATCCCTTAATTTTATTTTTTAGATATTATCCCTTCATATTCGACTCACCCTGTGCCTGGCCCCTCTCTCTTTATCTCTATTTCTATCTCTGTATGTGTATATTCCTTTCAATTGCCCTAACACCGAGAAAGGTCTCATAAGTTACAAATATCATCTTTCCATGTAGGAATGTAAACAAATTGACTTTAGTAAGTCCCTTATGGTTTTTCTTTCCTGTTTACCTTTTCATGCTTCTCTTTATTCTTGTATTTGAAAGTCAAATCTTGGGGGCAGAGCCAAGATGGTGGCTGGAAAGCAGGGACTTGCATGGGCTCCCCATCAAGTCCCTCCAAAAACCTATAAAAATGGCTCTGAACAAATTCTAGAACTGCAGAACCCACAAAATAGCAGAGGGAAACAGAGCTCCAGCCCAGGACAGCCTGGATGGTTTCTGCGTAAGGTCTGTCATGCACACAACTGGCAGCATGGAGGCAGGACCAACCAGACCCCAGACCGGGAGCCGGAGCCAGGCTGAGTGGGTCTTAGCGCCCTGAATCAGGGAGCTGTGGCAGTTACCAGATTTCTCAACCCACAAACACCAAAGACAACAGAGAAGGTTAGTGGAAAAGCTTCTGGGACAGAGTGATAAGAGTTTGCTGTTTGGCCACCACCGGGGGGGGGCGGTGCAGTGGAGGTAGGGCAGCTACAGAACTACAGCTTCAGTTGCTTCCGGCCCCAGGCCCACCTGATGGGAGGAATTAAGTGACAGATCTGAGCAGGAGTGAAGAGCCTGCTTAAGATCTGAGCCCAATCTGGGTTGGTGGTTCTTGAGGAAGGAGGAGTGCTGGTGTGGCAGAGCTGGCTGTATAGAAATAGCTCTGAAAATGACAGCACATCCCCTAAAGCTTGGAACGAAGTACTCTTTACTCTACAAGGAGTCATACCCCAACAAAAAACTCAAGTCAATTAAGTTGGCTGGGAACATGGCCAGTCAGTGGAAAACAGATTCAGATTCATTCTCAGACTTTGGAATCTTTCTTTGGTGACAAAGAAGACCAAAACATACAACCAGAAGAAGTCAACAAAGTCAAGGAGCCTACATCAAAAGCCTCGAAGAAAGTCAAATCTATTCAGCTCTGGTCTTTTCATCAAGAATGCTTGAAAGTCCTATTTCATTGAAAATCCATTTTTTGCCCTGAAGTATTATACTCAGTTTTGCTAGGTAGGTGATTCTTGGTTTTAATCCCAGCTCCTTTGACCCCTGGAATATCATATTCCAAACCCTTCAATCTCTTAATGTAGAAGCTGCTAGATCTTGTGTTATCCTGATTGTGTTTCCACAATACTCAAATTGTTTCTTTCTGGCTGCTTGCAATATATTCTCCTTGACCTGGAAACTCAGGAATTTGGCTATGGTATTCCTAGGAGTTTTCCTTTTGGGATCTTTTTTAAGAGGTGATCGGTGAATTGTTTCAATTTCTATTTTGCCCTCTCGTTCTAGAATATCAAGGCGATTTTCCTTGAAAATTTCTTGAAAGATGATGTCTAGGCTCTGTTTTTGATTTTGGCTTTCAGGTAGTCCAATAATTTTTAAATTATCTCTCCTAGATTTATTTTCCAGGTTAGTGATTTTTCCAATGAGATATTTCACATTGTCTTCCATTTTTTCATTCTTTTGGTTTTGTTTTATCATTTCTTGATTTCTGAAAAAGTTATTAGCTTCCATTTACTACATTCTAATTTTTTAAGGAATGATTTTCTTCAGTGATCTTTTGGGCCTCTTCTTCCATTTGGCCAATTCTGCTTTTTAAGGCATTCTTCTCCTCGTTGGCTTTTTGGACCTCCTTTGCCATTTAGGTTAGTCTATTTTTTAAGGTGTTATTCTCTTCAGTATTTTTTTGGGTCTCCTTCAGGAAGCTGTTGACTTGTTTTTCATGATTTTCCTGCATCACTCTCATTTCTTTTCCCAATTTTTCCTTTACTTCTCTTACTTCATTTTCCAAATCCTTTTTGATCTCTTCCATGGCCTGAGACCAATTTATATTTTTCTTGGTGGCTTTTGATGTAGGCTCTTTGACTTTGTTGTCTTCTTCTGGCAGTATGTTTTGATCTTCTTTGTCACCAAAGTAAGATTTTATAGTCTGAGGTTTTTTACGCTGTCTGCTCATTTTCCCAGCCAATTTCTTGACTTTTTAGCTCTTTGCCAAGATAGAGTAGAGAGTGCTCTGTCCCAAGTTTCAGGGCTTCTGTGCTGCTGTTTTCTGAGCTACTTCTAGGCACTTGTAAATTTTCAGTTCTTCTGCGGTAGTATGATCCAATGAGAGGTGTTTACTCCTCTGCAGTGTAACTACCAGGGGGACTCCCTCTCACAGACACCACAAGCTCTGCCACACCAGCGCTCCTCCTCACCTCAGGACCACCAACCCAGAACTAAGCAGGGAAAAGTAAGAGAATCCTGCCTCAGTGCCAGCAAAGAGATCCCTGCACTCCTGCTCTGATCAGCCACTTGATTCCCCCCACTGTCTGTGGGCCTGGAGCTCTGGAAGCAGCGGCTACTGCAGCCACCTCTTTCACCCCCAGGGCTGGGACCAGACAGTGCCCTTCTCTCACCCAGGTCCAACAGAGTTTTTCCACTGACCTGCTATGTTGTCTTTGGCATTCATGATTTGAGAAGTCTGGAAACCACCACAGTCCAGTGATTTAGTGCCCTGAGGTCTGCTCTGGCCTGGACTGTCCTTGTGTGGCCAACACTGGGTTCTGCTTCCCTCTCAACAAGTTGTGGTAGACCTTTCCCAGTGATCATGCAGGTCGTCTTGGGCTGGAGACTTATTTTGCTCTGTCATTGCGTGGGTTCTGTAGCTCTAGAAGTTGTTTAGAGTCATTTTTTACAGGTGTTTGGAGGGATTTGTGGGAGAGTTCAAGCAAGTTCCTGTTTTCGCTCTGCCACCTTGGCTCTACGGTGCCCTCCCCACCCCCAGGTGTTTACTCTTCACAGGGTCCAAATATTGTCCTGGGATTTTTTCTTCAGATCTTCTCCAATTGTCCTAGCAGGATCCCTGTGGAGCCCCTATTCTTATTTATTTTTACTGTCCCCCCACACTTTGTTTGCCCTTAACCACTATTTTATATATTTTATTTTTTTTGTACTTATTTTATTTTATCTCTTTTATCGGGGAAAATCTTGAGAACTTGGAATTTTCTGATCTACTCTGCCATCTTCCTAAAATCCTCTCTTTTTTACATTTTTTTTAAAAAAGGTTTGAATTTCAAATTCTTTTTCTCCCTCTTTACTTCCTCTCCCCTCACTGAGATGGCAATCCAATATAGGTTATGTATGAGAAGACTTGAACAACAATAAAAAGAATGAAAGGAAGAAAGGAAAAATAGTATGCTTCAGTCTGTATTCAGACAATATTAGTTCTTTCTCTGGAGGCAGGTAACATGTTTACTCCATGAGTCTTCTAGGACTATCTTGGCTCATTGTATTGCTGAGAATAGCTAAGTCATTCACAGTTCTTCGTTTTACAATGTTGCTCTTACTGTGTACAACATTCTCCTGGTTCTGCTCATTTCTCTTTGCATCAGTTCATGTAAGTCTTTCCAGGTTTTTATGAAATTATCTTGCATGTCATTTCTTATACAACAATAATATTCCATCACAATGATATACCACAGCTTGTTCAGCCATACCCCAATTGATAGGCATCCCCTTAATTTCCAATTTTTAATTACCACAAAAAGAACTGTTATGAATATTTTTCTACAAATATGTCCTTTTCCCTTTTTTTGGATGTCTTTGGGATACAGATGCAGCAGTGGTATTGCTGGATCAAAGGGTATGCACAGTTTTATAGCCCTTTGGGCAGAGTTCCAAATTGCTCTCCAGTTTTGAGAGCTCAGTGTCACCTCCACAGTGTGCTGAGGTCTCAAAACAGGATTTTCTTGAAGTAAACCATATCTTATCAGGCCTAAGGTAATAATTATCATATAAAATAGAATGATAGTAATATCTTGTGTCTGGTGTTCATCCTATCTTTTGCAGAGGACCAATGACATCACGAGATGATATCTGGGACTCATGCGCGGATTGTATTGAAGTGAGGCAGAGTTGCCCAAAGTCATCAGCTTCACTCTCTCTTCCAGAGACATATCTATGCTGTATTTCACAGGTCTTTATTCCATTAAATACATTATCTTGTTTATGAAGTTAAGTAGTTAAAAATTAGTACCCTCAGTCTACAGACAAGTAAGATAGTATTTAGAGAGACCAAGTGATTTGTCCAAGGTCAATTAGTACTGACTGGTGTTTTTAGTCCAGGAAGACTTAAATTCAAATCTTGCCTCAGTCACTTATTGTATGACTTTGGACAAGTCACTTAGCTTCTCTTAGCCTTAGTTTCCTCATCTGTAAAAGGAAGGTAATAATAGCATCTACACTGGTGGATTGTTGCCAAGATCAAATGTGATAATGTATATAAAATGATTTGTGAAACAAAGGACTATTTAAATGCCAATGAGTATTATTAATTTTCTATCAAGATTGTTGTTGTAGTTGTTGCATTTTTCTTCTTCCTCCTCCTCCTCCTTTTCCTCCTCCTCCTCCTTCTCCTTCTCCTCCTCCTTCTCCCCCTTCTCTTCCTCCTCATTCAGGTGTGGAGTCATGCCCTCACATGGGGCTACTCTGTCCAAGGGAATACAAATTTTGATCATTTATACTTCACAAGGAATCTTGGGGTTGGGGGTTAGACCTTTTTCTTCCCTATATATTTATTCTGTCATTGTTGTTTTTTTAACTAGGACAATTAACTCTTTTGTCTCACATAGCTTTCATTTATGATTTCTTGAAATATGGTTCTGGAAAACCAGGCTTTGATAAAGCCCATTCAAGTGGAACTACTTGACTATGCCTTTAAACCCAAATCACTCTGGCCTTCACTGATTGTCAATAATGACCCTCACTTGCTCATTGTTTCGGTTCTGATGGCTCAGAGCGAGTGTAAATAGCAATCATTTCTGTTCTGGCCAGAAACTCTGAGGGTCTTCCCTTCCCTGACTAATTCTTTTGTGAAGGCAAAGTAGGCCATTTCTTACCTCAGTTCTTACCTAGCCTTTAACTACAGAATGGGTGTAGCCTCAGACAAACTGAACCCTGGGAAAGACCTTAGCTTAAAAAGGCCAAGGTCTCCCATTGCATCCTGGGCCATTGTCAGTTGTCCTGACCTGTGTCTTACCACTGAACTCCTATGACTTTGGAGGAGAGTGGGGCTGATGACTTTGCACAGCTCTGCCTCACCTCCTGATATCATTGGTCCTTTAGAGCGAAGGATGAACAACCATGCCTCCCTTAGGATTTCTTTTCTACTTTTATTCTTAACGTTTTAGGAGATACATGCATGTATGTAGACTCACATGCTTCATATGTTCCCTAAACCTCTCCTCTGTTGGCTCATTGCAATGTGGAGGTGATTTTGATTTTTCCAAGGCTGTACCAATGGAACACAAACACTGGCAAGTTCTACTTAGTTGTACCAGCTTCTATTGGCTGCACGTACTTTGCCAAAGGACAAGCCTAGCTAATTTCAGCAAGACATTTCTACATTGGCTACAGAGTGATGAATTTTTCAGACAAAGCAAATCACAAAGGCCATCTACTAAGCAATAGAAAGCTCATGTCCTGCAAAGGTGGAGTGAACCCATATACACTGTTGAAATCAGAGATCCTTGCAGTGCATTGCCAAAGTGACAGGATATATCCACACATGTGGTTGTGCGTCTACTGATCTAACAAATAGAGTTTACACAATATGCACTATAAATGTAGCCAGCCCTCCTCAGTTATGGATTGGTTCATCTTGTCTCTTGTTGACTCCAAATTCCTGGAGGGTAAGGGATGATGTTTTCAGTTCTGCCACTTTCCACAAAGTACCTTTTACAGGGCCAGGGCCTTAGTGGGCAACTCGATGAATAGTCACTCATTATCACCTGCATACTCCGTTGGGAGCCTATAGCATATTTGATACTGGATGGAATGAGTAAGAGGCACACTCAGGCTCCAGGAGGTAACATTCTTAAATGAATGAGGAAAATCATACCTGAAACCAGAAGAAACATAAATTATTTTTGGAAAAGCTAATATTTAGGAATTGCCTTATTAATGAAAATTTTTGAGGGGCTGAGGAAAGCCATATAGTTTTTAATGGTTGGTGGGAGTTGGTCTTCTCTATTTCTTCTCATTCATCTAGTCAACTACGTGGCACAGTGAACAGAGTTCTGGAGTTGGAGTCAGAAGACTTGAATTCAAGTCCTGTCCCAGACAACTTACTAGATGTCTGACCCTGGGCAACTCACTTGAACTCTTCTAGCCTCAGTTTCCTCATCTGTAAAATTAGCATAACAATAGTACCCACCTTATAGGGCTGTTGTGAAGATAAAATGAGATCATATACACATATGTATATGTGGTATATATATATACATATACGCTACACATATGTACTTATATACACACATACATACATATTTGCAAACCTTAAAGTGCTATAGATAAATGCCAACTATTATTCATTTGATTTCTATTATGCCTGATAGTCTATCTTTAAAAAAATCTAGCATCGTTAGATATTCTAGTGAGTATTAGCTAGTAATGGGTTAAAGTTTCCATCTGGAAAATAATTTAATTGATAAATCAGCAATACTTTTTTTTTTTAAAACAAGTTCTGGCCCATTCATTAAAGTATATTTTTGTACAGTTTACTTCTCACTGGTCTGTTCTGGCATGCTTCTAATGATATCAGAATCTCCTGGATCAATGATAGCCAGTGTACATACTCTGTAGTACTTCCCACATGCTGTACCCAATTCAATGTTATTGCCATTGTAGTGATGTACACCAGTTTTGGCCAACATAGCATAATATTCAAACTCTGATTTCCTCAAGGCTGAGCAGTTGTTGGCTAAGATGACCAACTTGGCTTTCCCTTGTTGGATCATTTTCAGGGTCTGTTTGTAGCCCAGCACTTACTTGCCGCTTTTGATGACCAGCTGGAGCCTCGAGTTGATGGACTCCAGCAACTTTTTCGTCTTCTTTGCGGCCAGCATCTTCCTGCCTGCAGTGCGGGAGGACCCTCAACCAGAGACCTGCCACCAAGATCAATCAGCAATACTTAATAAAATGTTACTATGTATAAGATGCTTTGGAGGCTATAAAGATACATAAGCCCTGGTTTCTGCTCTCAAAGAACTTACAATCTAATTGGGAAGTGAGATGTATATGAATGAAAACGCAATTAGCAATTAATTGTAGTATGTTTTAAGAGCCAAATGAATGAATAGTATAGGTTGTAAATGCTGCAGAGGTTTATGGGAGAAATAGGATATTGTGGAGGGAGAAGTCAGGGACATCTTCATGTAGAAGATGAGACTTGAACTGGACTTTGAAAGATAAGTAGAACTCAGAAAGGCAGAAGACATCCCAACTTGGGGAATGGTATAGAGAAAGCATGCATGTGGCATGTTCATTAGGTCACAGTCTGATTGGTATGGAAAACTTGTGTTCTAGAGTAGTGCTGGGAACAAGTGTTGGGAACAACATGTGACCGACACAGATACATCTAAGGAAACTGGGAAGGAGTCAGTAGGGGCTGTCAGCTATTGTTGAATTTTTGATAACCATCTTTCTCAAATCCTTTGATGTTCTCTGCATCTCAAATTTCAGGCAGTTTGGGACACAGCCTAACTCAGAGGATATTCCTGGGGACACTGAAACACAAAAGAACAAAAATACATACAAAGAAATTCACTCAGTAAGAACACAACAAAACACACAATAGTTGACCTGCACTCCCATGTAAAGGCCTCGTCTAGCTCTCTATCCCTCTTTAAAGGGTAGTCAGCTCTGCAATTACAATCCAGTCTATAAAGCAGTAGCCAAAAATTCTTGCTATTTTCTCTTTTAAGCTTCTGGCTGCTCTGGTGTAGGAGAGAGTAGACTCAACAGGTCTACTGGCAGCATCAGCCATCCTCCCACCTGCCCACAACTCAATAGACTGGCCTTCCTTGCTGAGCAACAAGACTGGAAAGACATGTTAGGCACAGATTGTAAAATGTTTTGAATGTCAAATCAAGGAATTCAGATTTTTTTTTCTGGAAGAAAACTGTGCAGGTGATTTAGAAGAATTGGGACTTGTGAAGGTCAGAGGTTGAATTGGGGTGGTCTGGAATTTTGGGGGAAATGGGAAAAATGAAAAAAAGTATGCACTTTCTAGGTCCAGATTCTGTTTCTGGCTTTTGTGAGAGAAGATTGAAGGAGAAGGAGCAGAAACAAGTAATATTAAAGGGTAAGGATTTGAAGAGAAAGATTCAAGGAGAAGGAAAAGGAGAGCATTATTGGCAAGGCAAGGTAAATAAGAAAAAGCAAGTGATTTCCCAATTGATAAATGGTGAAGGAATGTTAATAGGCAGTTTTCAGAAGAAGAAATCAAAGCTGTCAATAGTCATATGAAAAAAATACTCCAAATTACTTATAATTAGAGAAAAGCAAATCAAAACAACTCTGTGTTATCACATCACATCTATCCAATTGGCTAACATGACAGGAAAGAAAAATCACAAATGCTGGAAGAGATGTGGAAAAATTGGGACACTAATGTAATGCTGGTAAAGCTGTGAATTGGTATAACCATTCTGGAGAACAATTTGGAACTAGCCCAAAGGGCTACAAAAATGCATATATCCTTTGACATAGCAGTGCCACTACTAGGTATGTATCCCAATGAGATACAGGAAAAAGGAAAAGGACCCATGTGTTTTTTGTTGGTGGCAAAGAATTGGAAATTAATAGGATGCCATTCAATTGGGGAATAGCTAAACAAATTATGGTATATGATTGTGATTGAATACTACTGTGTAATAAGAAATGTTGAGCAGGATGCTTACAGAAAAACCTAGGGAAACTTATATGAACTGACACAAAGTTGTACCGATAACATATTTTTGCTCAATTTGAAGATCTTCCCTATCCATTAACTGGCCCATATGAACTGCTTACATCACAGGAAGTCTTAAATCACATGGCTTGGGAGGAGTGGAATAGGAAAGGGTGGAGCAGGAAGTAAGTGGAGTCAGAGCAGTTAGAGCTGAGAGAGAGAACAGGCAAGCTAGCCGTGCTGTGAGTGTTTGTGGGAAGACATCAGCAGCTAAGGGGATGGCTTTGGGATGGAGCTGCTCTCTATAGTGATAATGTATATTAACTTCTTCATTACTATGATGGATTCAGTTTACTGGTGTTGGGCTTTGGCTTTCTGGTGTCTGAATAAATGTTTTGCTTCTGTCTTCTCTTTGGAGAGTCTGTTATATTTTGTGATTCAGAACCATGCCAGCATATTCATAATGAGAGCAGCCATTGTGAATATTGCCTTGGTGATACATTTGGCATCATGAACAGGATTGCAAGGTATAAAATCTCCATTTGGAGGCAGAAAGGCTTTAGAGGAAGAAATAGATATCCCAGCTTGGGAGGATTTACCTCATTCCTCCCTAGCAAGGGAATGGGCTAAAGGCACCAGACTCTGTGAAAACTGGGAACAGAGGCTACAGAGGGGAGAACCTGGAGATTTAGAAAGATGTTTGCACAGAATTCAAATTAAACCAGGGAAAGAACTGGCAGGGGTGTGTAGAAGAGGTTGGATTTTACTAACAAGTTACCATTATTATATGTGAAAGCAGCGACAAACTGTTGCAGGAGAAAGCTCAGATGGTTTGGGAATTGGCTAGCTTGCACGGGAATCTTTCTGTGCCACAGCATTCAGGCTCTTCTTCACGAGAGCAAGATGGAAGGTCTTGGGTGGTAGAAGAAAAAATTAGTGTTCAGAAGTCGACTAGTTTGCATGAGGACCATGCTGTTATTCATTTAGCTAAGAAAAAATGAAGAGCCAAAAGAATTATATGCAACTCTGGCACAGACTGAGTCTAGTTGCCACAACAACTGCGAGGAGAGTGCATGGGTGGAAAATGAAACAATGTTAGATGAGGCTCAGGCAGACATAGGCCCAGTACTAAGAAGAAAGCAGAAGAATCAGAGAGGCAACACAGTGTTCTGAGAGATACTTGAGGATTTTACTTAGCCAGAGGTCACAGATATTTTGAGTCGGTTTACCCAAAGGATGGGAGAATTGTTAGTGTCTTGGATGGTGAGAATCAGCAAAGAACGGGACAGAGGAGTATGGATAGATAGCTTGGATTGCTTGAAATTCATAGGTATTAGTCAGAATCCTTTTGTCTAGCAAGATTTTATGGATTATCATATGCAAGGAGGTAACAACATGATTAATCTGTTAGCTTTAGTAGCAGAAAGATGTAACAAGGAGTACCCCACTGTATCTACATGACCCAGTCCAGATAGGCCCTGGTATTTACTTAGAGACTGTATGAGAAAGTTAAAGGAGAAGGTAATGAAGACTGCAATTATAATGGGAAATGCAGATACGTGCTATGATACCCCCTTAGGAAGTGCTCATAGAAATATAATAAGATGGCTCCTCCTGCTTATAAGCACCTAGTTCTGACTCTACTAATTGGGGAGATAGGGCAACCTCTTTCAGAGGTACTAGATAAGATTTCACAGATGGAATAGAGAAGCAACAACTGCCCCTACAGATCCTACTAAATTCTTGTATCTAAGTGTGTCACACCTTCAGGGAGACTAGGAAATAGGCTGAGCCCCAGCTCAGATTAAAGAAATACACAAACGGGATTATAGGCCCCATATGAATTTGAGCATATATTGGAAAAATGGATCAAATATTGTAACTAGGGCCTTAATAGATACTGGGGCAGAGGCCTCCTTTATATGTGGAAAACCTGATAAATTTAAACACGGAACTCCTATAACCAGTACAGGACTGGGAGAGGCTGAAATATCAGCCAAAGTCAAACTAATGATAAAAATTGGACAATTACCTAAGAAAGAATATACTGTGGTAAGTGTACCCATTTCTGAATACATAATTGGAATAGATGTACTGAGAGGTATGACTCTAAATTTACCTGAGGGGAGATACCAATTTGCAGTAAGGAAGATAGGAAAAATAAAAATGGACCCAATCATGTTACCTGATCCTTCTGAAGTAACTACTTTAGAGCAGTATCACGTGCCAGCTGGGCAAGATGAAATTCCCAATACTATAAAGGAATATGTTGAAGCAGGAGTGTTAATCCCTACCACCACTCAATGGAATAATCCTGTCTGGCCAGTCTGAAGGTCAGATGGAATGTGGAGAATGACAGTGGATTATAGACAATTGAATAAAGTGACTCCTCCCTTGTATGCTGCTGTTTCAGATACTGTTACCTTAATAGAAAGGATCCAGAAATATGATGGGACTTGGTACGCAGTTATTGATTTAGCCAATGTTTTTTTTACAATCCCAATAGATTCTAAACAATGGGACCAGTTTGCTTTCACTTGGCAAAGCTGACTATATTTATCTACAAGGATATCTGCATAGTTCCACTATTTGTCATAGGATTGTGGCTGAACATTTGGATGAATTAGAGCTACCTGGTATACGGCTTACCCACTACATAGATGATATCATGATACAGGGAGAAAATGTAAAGGAAGTGGAGAAGGGTTTGACACTTAATTAAGCATACAAAAAGCAAAGGGTAAGAAATTAACCCTGCAAAGATTCAAGGGCCAGCTCAAACCATAAAGTTTTTGGGTATACAGTGGAATAAGGGGGCTGTGAGAGATTCTCCTGCAAGCGTGACAAAAGATTCAGAATTTTCCTATCCCTACCAATAAAAAAGGCCCCAAAGTTTGTAGGATTATTTGGATATTGGAGGCACCACATTCCACATTTAGGACAGATTTTGAAACCCCTATATAAAATTACTAGGAAAAAATATGAATTTGGTGGGGACTTGAAGAGAGTAAAGCTTTTGAAGGAGCCAAGGCTGCTATACAATTGGCCCTAGATTTATGGCCTATGCAAAGTGGTTCAGTGGAATTACAAATGACTGTACAGTATGAATATGCAAACTGAAGTTTATGGCAAAAACAACAAAGCTAAAATGTACCCTTAAGATTTTGGCCTAGGAAATTTCCTTCATCTGGAGTTCAATATACCCATTTTGAAAAGCAGTTGTTAGCTGCATATTGGGCTTCGGTAGATACTGAACAACTGACTCTGGGCCATGAAGTAATATTAAGGCCTGGAATCCTGATTATGATCCAGCTTCCCACAGAATTGGACATGCGCAAGAGGCTAGCATAATTAAGTGGAAATGGTATATTCAAAATAGATCAGAAATAGGCAAAAGTGGAGTTTCTGCTCTACCTGAATCTGTAGAAAACATAGATACTGAGGGAAATGACAAACCCCCTGAACCAAGGCAACAGTTGGTACAGTCCTTGATAAAATGGAATGACAGATATAATGGACTGATGGAAGAACAGAAGAAACACGCATGGTTTACTGATGGGACAGCAAAATATTTGGGCCATAAAAGACATTGGAAAGTGGTAGCCTATAACCCATATACTAGGTAGACTTTGGAAAGTACTGGGACAGGTGGAAATAGTCAATACGCTGAACTTATGGCAGTATATCAAGCTATCAGAACAGAACAAAGAGGACAGTGTCATATATTCACTGAATCATGGGCAATAGCTAATGGGTTAGCTACATGGATGCCCATGTAGAAAAATCAAAATTGGGAAATTCATGGCAAACAAGTCTGGGGCAAAGAATTATTGAAAAATATATGGGACATGTCTTTTGTTACTCATTTGTCAGTTTTTCATGTAGTTGTTCACATGACCCTCACCATGCAAGAACATGAGTACGATGCACATGCTGATTGACTAGCAAAGATTGCTACTCAAGATATTGTTCCTGCCCTGACACCATCTGATGACCTGGTACTAGCGAAATGGGTCCATCAAACATCCGGCCATTTAGGGGTTCAGGCCACATACCAGAGGACACAAGATTGAGGTATTAGTGTCTCTCATTCATTGTTAAAACAAGTAGCAGAGGAATGTTATATATATATCAACTGGAAAAGGAACGAACTGTTCTTTGGGTAGTAACTGGAGAGATAGGAAGGGAAAAAGTTCAACCCAGATTTGGCAGATAGGTTATATTTGGACCACTACCCCAAGATAAAGGATGCAAATGTATATGTACTTGTGTTGACACCTATTCAGGTGTACTACTGGCTTGTCCTTATAAGAATGCAACCCAGAAAAACATCTGTAAAACTCTACATAGACTCTGTAAGTCTATGTTATGGAACCCCAATGCAGATTCAAAGTGACAATGGGTCACATTTCAAAGGTAATGAAATGAAGAGATGTTATATATTAAACAACATAGAATGGATATGTCATATTCCATATTATCCACAAATATCTGGGTTAATTGAGAGAATAAATGGATTATTGAAAGAACAGTTAAGAAAGTTAAGTTCTAATAATTCATATCAACATTGGAAGGATAATTTGTTTACTACTTTACATAATTTGAATAATAGACCATTAGGAGGAAGTGTACCTCTAGCCAGAATGATGATCCCAAATCTGCAAATTAGAAAACAACAAATACACAAGAGCCAAATACTGAGTATTGGACTGTGAGAGAAGATGTTCCAAAATAGTGTCCAGGAACACATGGCTTGGCAGGGTATGATTTACATTGTTTAGGGGACTTTTGGTTGGATAGAAGGGAAATAAGAAAAATTTCTGCTGGAATATGTATGAGAATCCCTAAGAATTATATTGTACAGATATTACCTAAATCAGGATTAGCAGCTTGACGAATACATGTATTGGCTAGAGTAATAGATTCTAATTATCAAGGAGAAATTATTGTGACATTCCAAAATTTAGGTGAAGAACCTATACGATTTTGTAAAAATGATAGAATAGTTCGAATGATTATTATTCCTTGTGAAACAATACCCCCTGTGAAAACTGACCCTCCTGAAATAACTCTCAGAGGAACCGAAGGGTTTGGTTCTACTGATAGAATAAAATTGGAAGCCAAAGTACAGGTAAAATGGAAGCTAGATGATGTTCCAAAGGCTGTGGAAATTATAGCACATGGGAAGTATCCTATTGTAACTGTTGTTTATTTAGAAGAAGATGATTACCATATTGTACCCTTACCTCATATATTCTACCGTGAACGAGGCTATGCTAGTGGATTCATGGTCTCCAGAAGCATGGCTTACCCTATATCTACCCTGCTTCTGGTTATTGTCTCCTTGTTTCTTTTTTCTTTTTGTCTGTCGAATTTGTTTGCTACACTTGTCTCCTGCAGGCTTAGTACCCTCCACTTGCAGATGCCTGATCGCTTAAGCTGGATGTCACCCCCTGTCCATGACTGTGGTGTGTCAACCCTGGACCTGGCATTGACCAAACTCCAGATGCCAAGTAGAGAACTGACCTCTTGAGAGAGACTTCTTAGGGCAGGGACAGCACTACGTCCAATTGCAGTAGGAAGTAGCTATGGAGGATGAGACCTTTGCCCCTGACCGCAATATTTTGAGCCCCATTCGTTCAAGGGGGGAATGATGATATTATTTTATGTGCTTATTTTGTGTCATCCCTGTTATATTGTTGTAAAATTCTGTTGACACCAGTTGCCCCATTGGCCTATGTAATGGATTAGAAAGATCTTCTGGGGCGAACATATTGATAATGTATTTTTGCTCAATTTGGTGATCTTCCCAATCTATTAATAGGTCCATGTGACCTACTTATGTCACAGGAAGCCTAAATTACATGTGGGGGGAGGAGCTTGCTGAACGAGTGGAACAGTAAAGGGTGGAGCAGGAAAGAAGTGAAGTCAAAGCAGTTAGAACTGAGGGAGAGAAAGCAGGTAAGCTAGCTGTGCTGTGAGTGTTTGTGGGAAGGCCCCAGCAGTGGAGGGCATGGCTTTGCGATAGAGCTGCCCTCTATAGTGATAATGTATATTAACTTCTTTGTTGCTATGATGGATTCAGTTTACTGGTGTTGGATTTGGCTTTCTGGTATCTGAATAAATGTTTTGCTTCTGTCTTCTATATGGAGAGTCCGTTACATTTTGCAATTCAGAACCATGCTGGCATAGTCATAGTAACAGCGGCCATTGTGAATATTGCCTTGGTGATACAAAAGTGAAGTGAGCAAAACTAGGTGAACATCGTACATCATAAAAACAATATTTTAACAATAAACTGTGAAAGACTTAGTTACTCTGATCAATGCAATGATAGAAGGCAATTCTAAAGGGCTTATGATGAAAAATGGTATCCACCAGCAGAAAGAGAACTGATGAATTCTAAATGCAGATTGAAGTGTATTTTTTTCCTGCTTTATTTTTCTTGCTTTTTCCCCCAACATGGTTAATGTGGAAACATGTTTTATATGACTTCATTATGTATAATGAGTATTATATTTTTGCTTGCCTTCTGAATGGATGTGAGAGGGGTTGGAGAGAGGGAGAAAATTTGAAATTCAAAATTTAAAAAATGAATGTAAAAAATAAGAAAAGGCAAGTGGAACAAATTAGAGAGTAAAGTAAATTATCAGCATGGATTGGTGATTGTGGCAATCAGTAAAAATTCATGAAACAGAATGAGGGTTGATGTGAGGGGTGGGGAAGTGAAGTATGGTTGTAGTGTTGATGGGACTAATGAAAGGAAGATGAGTGAGCTCAACAAGTCACTGCTGGTTATAAAGGCCTTCAGGAAGTGCTTTGGGGTGAAGTCTGACTACTTTTTAAAGAGCTAAAAGCAGCCAATTTGAAGGGCAAGATGATTTGAATTGCCTTTCACTGACTGTGATATTTGTAATTCTCCATGTATTGCTATACATGTTTCAGATCTAGCAGGTTTCCTTCCTGGTAGAGAAGCTGAAGGGACTTTAATCTACACTTATTAAGATCATAGAATTGTTAATGAGAAAACTGAAACCCCGCAAAGTTAAGTGACTTGTCCAGGGTCATTCTTCAGGATGAAATTTGAACCTAGGCTTTTATGACTATCTGAAGCTGGATTTGAACTCACAAAGATGAATCTTCCTGACTCCAGGCCTGGTACTCTATCCACTGTGCCCCCACCTGCCTTGATGACTACCACTTTATAGTATCTTTTAAGATCTGGCGCTGTTTGACACCTTTTGTTTCTACTTTTTTTGTGATTTCCCTTGACAGTCTCGATCTTTTGTTCCTCTAGATGAGGCTGTTATAATTTTGTCTTTTATAATACCACCTTTTGGTAGTTTGATTGCAATGTCACTGAATCTGTAAATTAATTTAGGTAAAATCATCATTCGAATTATATTATTATTATTATTAAGTATGTACAATATAGTTTTAATATATTATTATTTTGCCCAGCTGCAAACAATTACCATCTTTCTTATTTAAATTTTTTTATTTTTATGAAGGGCATTTTATAATTGTATCCATGTTAAATACTAAGTGGAGGCAGCTAGGTGGCTCAGTAGATAGAGCTCTGGGACTGAGTTCAAATCTGGCCTCAGACACTTACTAGCTGTGTGATCTTGGGCAAGTCACTTCACCTTGTTTGCCTCAGTTTCCTCATCTGTAAAATGAGCTGGAGAAGGTAATAGCAAACCACTCCAGTATCTCTGCCAAGAAAACCTCAAATGAGGTCATGGAGAGTCAGATACAACTGAACAGCAGCAAGAAGTATTGAGTCTTAGGAGAAGGATTGCAGGTCTTTATGCACTTTGTACGTATTTCAAATGGAATTTTAAAAAAACCTTCTCACTGGGTTTTATTAGTAATACATCAAAAAGCTGGTGATATATGTGGTCTTAATTTATAATCTGCTATTTTACTGAAGTTATTGTTTCAATAATTTTAGTTCAATGTCTAGGACCCTCTAAATAAACTGTAATTCATCAAACCATCAGCAAATACAATAATTTCATTTTTTCCCTTTTATTCTCTCAATTTCTTTCTTGTCTTATTGTTTTAACTAGAATTATATTAAATAGTAGCAATGATTGTAGACCTATGTGCTTCATCTATGATCTTATTTGGAAGCCCTCTAGTGTTTCTCCATTATAGGTAATGCTAGAGCTTGGTTTTAGATAGATAGTATTTATTACATTACTAAGGAAAAGCCTATTTATGCTTGTGCTTTTTTAGTGTTTTTTTATAATGACTATTGTATTTTGTTAATTTTTTCATCTATTGGTAAAACCTGGTGATTTTTATTGTTTTTCTGTGTATGGCTTATTTTTAGTTGTCCTAATGCTGAACCAACCTTTTATTACTGATATAAATTCAACCCAGTCAGGATGAACCATCTTTTAAAAGTGTCACTAGATTCTTTGCTAATATTTTATTAATTTTTTTGCAACTGATATTTATTGGAGACATTGGTTTATAGCTTTCTTTCTCTAGTTTGGATATTGGGACAATATTTGTCTTACAAAAGGAGTGCAGTGGAATTTAAACAACATATAATACAGATGGTTCTCACTTTACATAAATTCTTATTACACAAATTTGAATTTACTTAAAGAATTCTAAAAGAAATCTGCATTCCATAATAGAAACCTATGTTAGCTCTACTGTACGATACTGCGCTCTCACTCTTCACCATTGCCCTTTACCTCCTACCAAAAGAACTCTTTAAAAAATGCCACTCCAAGTGAAAGCAGAATGATCAATGTGGAGAGAGAGACCGCCACTGCTGCCCAATGGTGTGCTTGACTTGAGACTTCATGCCCCAAGAAAGGAGACCTTTTGCCCTGCTCTGCCCACCCACCCAAGTGTCAGAAGCATTCGGGACTTTGAGTCTGTCCCTGGCACCTGCATGTTGTCTGTCTTCTTCTGTCTTTGCTTGTGCCTGGCCCCCATGTATTCTTCCTCTCAGTTGTGGCCAGCCCCCTCCCCCATGTGGCTGGCCCTGGCCCCAGTATGCTCCTCCTCCTGCACTTGCTTCTCTGTCACTGGTCCCCACATGTCCATGAACTGTGTGCTGGCCCCATACGCAGTCTGCTTCCTGCCTCCCTCCCTCTCTTCCCTATATCCTCTGGCAAATTAGAATTATGTGAAAATTGCTTTACATAGAGGTCTGCTGAACAGTCTGCTTAACCTAAAGTCACAACTGTCTGCATGAACTTAACTAACTTTTCTTTGAATGGCTGATTGAACTCAATCAATCAATAAGCAAACATTTATTACCACTCATTATCACCATCACCCTCATTCTCATTATCTTCATCATCATCATCATCATCATCAGTAGTATTTATGTGTTGTTTCAAGGTTTACAAAGCCCCTCACAAATATTATCTCATTTTGTCCTGATGACAACTCCGGGAGATGCTATTATCATCCCCATTATACAGATGAGGAAATTGAAGCCAACAGAAGACACATGACTTGTATGAAGTCACATAGTTCTGTAAAGAGGCCAGATTTGACCCAGGTTTTCCTGACTCCCGGTCTAGTGATTTATTGCACTACCCAACTGCCCAGAAACATCTGGAAAAGGCGTTGGTGATTGCATGGTTTCATCACAAACAATTCATGCCTTTTTGACTTTATTTCCTTTTCGACAGGGTTTCTAAAATAGTGGTTGGGAGGTGTGTTGTAGACAGAAGTTTATCTGGGTTTGAGCAGGACAACTGATAACGTTTCTCATAAGGTCTGATAATGTATCTCTATTCTTGTCAGAAAGGCTGAGAGATATGAACTAAATGATAATGCAGTCAGATGCATTTGGCACTGGTTGCTGGCTGAATTCAAAGAGCGGACATTAAGTTCATTGTCACCTCTCTGGCAGGAAGCCTTCTGTGTAGACCTGCACAACTTGGCAGGAGGTAGGGCCAAAATTAAGGTAAACTAAATGTCTTCCTGTCTCAGATAGTTTAGACTAGAGGTAGACTGACCATGGTAGGTTGTAGAGCTCAAACTCCTTTTGGCTGACTGCAAGCTGTTCTCAGGCTGTGTGTTGTGCAGGCCTGTTTTAGTGGAATTCCCTAAGTATCTATGCTTGGCCTTTATAAATGGATGAACAAATAAATAAACGAATACGCAGAGTGATAAATATATAAATAAATGTCAATGACTTGGATAAAGTCATACATTGTATGCTCATCAAATTTTAAACAGACACAAAGCTAGGAATGATATCTAACATTTTGGCTCCAAAAAGTTCTTGGCAGGCTAGAATATTATATTTGACTGAACTCATTAAGATGAACTTCCGCAA
The DNA here is from genome assembly GCA_028646595.1 of Phalanger gymnotis. Lineage (NCBI taxonomy): Eukaryota > Metazoa > Chordata > Mammalia > Diprotodontia > Phalangeridae > Phalanger > Phalanger gymnotis. The sequence continues at coordinate 441,351,207 of CM053622.1, forward strand.
GGATAAAGGCAAAATCATACATTCAGTTTCAAAAGTCATTTTCATCAGTAAAGGATAGGAAAAGCATAGGGGCACAGCTGTTTGTCTGTAAAAAGATCTGGGAGGGTTTAGTGTAATACAAGCTCTATGTGGATCAGTCTTATGAGACGGCAGCCATGAAAGCCAATGCAGGCTTGGACTGCCTTTAGATGGACATAGTTTCTAGGCACAAGTTGGCCATAGTAAGGGTGTTTGTCAGGTAAATTTTTAACAACCAGTTTTCTGGTGAGAAAGAAGTATGTATGCATGACATACTTTAAAGTTCAATCTACATTAATATTTTCTCCATTATTTTCTTAGTCTCTGCAATCAACAAAACCTTGTCCCAGTTTTTGCTGGCATTCCGTGTCCAAGGTGTAAATACTCATGCTGAACGTTTAAAAATTGGCTAGCAGCAGTGTTTGTTGAGCCCTTTCCAAGGTATAAATTTTCACACAAAACTTAAAAATCATCTCCCTCCAGCCAGGATGAGCTGGCTCCAGCATGATCTTTGATAGATTCCCAGAATTCTTGCCCTGGTAATGTGTGGAGTACTGTGCTTTGGCAGCTAGGTGGCACGGTGGAGTCAGGCCTGGAGTCAGGAAAGCCTGAGTTCAAATGTGTCTTGAGACACTTATTAGCTGTGTGACTCAGCACAAGTCATCTGTTTTCCCCAGCTTCCTCTTACATAAAATGAGTTGGAGAAGGAAATGGCAAACCACTCCAGTATCTTTGCCAACCCCCAAATGGGGTCACGAAGAGTCAGACACAACTGAACAATAACAGCAACAAAACTGGGTTTAATTCTCAGCATTACAGTTTAGGAGGACTTTGATAACCTCAAGAACATTCATAGGAGGGGAATCAAAACAATGAAAGGTGTTGAACCCTTACCTGTTGAGTCAGGAACAATTGGTCGGGAGAAATGAAGATTCAGAAAGTACATGATGGCTGTGTTCAAATGCTTGAAGGACTTTCATAGGGAGGAGGGCCTAGATTTGTTTTGCTTGGTCCCAGAGAGGACAAACCTGGGAACGATAAATGGAAACGGCAAAGAAGCACGTTTTGGCTACATGTCAGGAAAAATCTTAACGATTAGAGTTATCCAAGAGCAGAATGGGCTGCCTAGGGAGGCACTGGGGTCTCTATCCTTGGAGATCTTCAAGCAGAAATTGCCAGTCAGTCAATAAACACTAGGAACCATGCTAAGCAGTGGGGAGACAAAGAGAGGCAGAAGACAATCCGGGCCCTCACAGAGCTTATAGTCTACAGGGGGAGACAACATGCAAAGAAATATGTATGGACAGGCTACACACAGGATAAATAGGAAATAATTAACAGAGGGGAGGCACTAGAAGTGAGAGGGGTTGGGAAAGACTTCCTGTAGAAGGTAGGATATCAGTTGGGACTTCAAAGAAGGCAGGACAGTCAGTAGGCAGAGATGAGGAGGGGGAGCACTTACTAGGGTAATTACTTCTCTGGTAAGTTATGAGGAGTTGGGCTAGATGGATGCTGAAGCCCTGTCTAGAGCCAAAATTCTGTGATTTTGCAAATAGGGAAAAGTGACAAAAAATAACTTGAATTTATATAACACTTTGCCTATATTGACAAATTCAATTCTCACAGCAGCCCTGTGAAGGAGATGCTGTTATTTCCCCCATTTTACAGATGAGGAAACTGAGACTTAGAAAAATTACACAGAGCTAGTAAAGGTCTAAGGCAGTATTTGAACTCAGGTTTTGTTGTCTAAAGACAATTGAACAGGGGCACAACATAATGAAAGTAGTATTTCAGGAAGAAATGAGATAGTTTATGTAAAGACCTTTGTAAACCATAAAGCCTGATATATAAGCAAATCATTATTATTATTGTTAAATAATAATAATATAAGGTAAATAGCATGCAAAATGGGTGGAAGAAGAAGGGACTGTGGTGGCAGCTCAATTGGAATCAAATAGTCCAGGTGTGGGGCAACTAGGTGGCACAGTGAATAGAGTGCTAGGCCTGGAGTTAGGAAGACCTGAGTTCAAATCTGACCTCAGACACTTGCTAGCAGTGTGGCCCTGGGCAAGTCTCTTCACCCTGTTTGTCCCAGTTTCTTCATCTGCAAAATGAGCTGGAGAATGAAATGGCAAACCACTGAAGTAAGAAAAGCCAAGAAAACCCCAAATGGGGTCACAAAGAGTCAGACATGACTGAAATGACTGAATAACAACAGTCTGGGTGTGGAAGAATGAGCGTTTAAACTATATTAGTAGAAACAGAAGAGAAGAGACTTGGTGTAGGAAATGTTGATAGAAATTGGTGACAAGTTGGATATAGAAAGCAAAGGTAAGGAGTCCAAGGTGACAGTTTTTGAGTATGGAGGATTCTTAAGGAAAGCTAATTTTGGAGAAATGATCATTAGTTTAATTTTAGATATGTTGAAAAATATCCATTTGGCAGGTGAAGAGTCAGCCCTGGAGATCCATAGAAAAGTTAGGATGGATATGTTGATTTCAGTCATCTACATCGAAGTGATGTTAGAAGCCATGAGAGTAGATAAGATTTCTTATGAAGAGAATGTAGCACGTTAAGAGTGGAAGCTTGAGGAGAGAACATTAAGGCCTAAATGCTTTTGGGAGAAAGGAAGGAGGTAGGAAGGTGAAAAGAGATATAGGAGAAAAACTAGGAGCATATCATGGTGCCACAGAAACCATTGGAAGAGAGAAATGGAATGGTTAGCATTATCCAATGTTATGGAGAGGTCAGGAGAAATTGGACAGAGAATTTATAATTGGCTTTAGCACTGAGGACATTGGTGACTTTTCAATTTAAAAGATTTTTATTTCTTTCAATTAACAAGTGTTTACTTTCTTTCTCTACCACTAAATCCTTACAACAAATAAATACCCATTGGCCATGTCCTATAAAATGTTAATTCTCTTCTTGCATCTTGAGTCTATCATCTCTCTCTCAGGAGGCAGGTAGTATGATTTATCACTGGCCCTCTAGTATTGTGGTTGGTTACTGCACTGATCAGAATTCTTAAATCTTTCAAAGTTATTTATCTTGCTTTAGTATTCTGATCAAGGCAATGATAAAAACATGAGTCCAAAAGATTAAAGCTGAACCACACCATTTACTTCCAGCCAGAGAGGTGAACTTAAAAATGCAGAAAAGAGATATACTTTTTTTTGACATGGCCAATATAGGAATTTATTTTGCTGAAGTATACATGTAAAGAAAATTTTCTTACTCTTATTTTTTTATTTGTTCATTGGAGGAGAGGGGAGTGAAAGATTATGAGTGTTTGTAGAAATAAATAAGTTTATTTAAGAAAACGAATTAAAAACCGAAGTTATTTGTCTTTATAATGTTGTTGTAATTCCATAAATTGTTCTCTGGTCAGCAATAATTTATTAAGTTACTACTGTTTCATACCTTATGCTAGATACAAAGAGATACAAAGACAATATAGTTTCTGCCCTCAAGAAGCTTACATTCTCATTTAAAAAGCTTTTCCAATACAAGTGAATATTGAAATTTTCTCCTTGAAGTTGATCTCCTTAATGCCACCTAAATACATTTATTTTTTATTTTTGTTTGCATTCAGACTCCATAGGTCTTCCTCTGGATGTGGATAGCGTTTTCCATCATGAGTCTTTTGGAATTGTCTTAGATCATTTCATTGCTCAGAAAAGCTAAGATTAACAAGGTTGGTCATCAAACAATGTTGCTGTTACTGTATACAATGTTCTCCTGGTTCTTCTCACTTCACTCAGCATCAGTTCATGCAAATCCTTCCAGGTTTTTCTGAAGTCCACCTGCTCACCATTTCTTATAGCACAATAGTATTCCATTACATTCATATACCACAACTTGTTCAGCCATTCCCCAACTGATGGGCATTCCCTTGATTTCCAGTTCTTGGCCACTACAAAAAGAGCTGCTATAAATATTTTTGTACATATGGGTCCTTTTGCCTATTTTATGATCTCTTTGAGATACAGCCTTAGTGGTGGTATTACTAGATAAAACCATGCCCTTCGGGCATAGTTTCCCAGTTGCTCTCCAGAATAGTTGGATCAGTTCACAGCTCCACCAACAATGCTTTCATTAGGGTTCCAATTTTCCCATATCTTCTCCAACACTAATTAAATTTTTGAGGGAGTGAGATGTTTCAACCTAAATAAAATTGGTTCTTTTGCTTTAGAATTGAAATGCATGCTGGTTGAGTAGTGGTATCTGTCCACTTCTTTATGTAAAGCCAACAGGTTCAGCAGAATAGTGGAGCTGCTCTAAGAATTGTGAGTTGAGGGGGCAGAGCCAAGATGGTGGCTGGAAAGCAGGGACTAGTGTGAGCTCCCCGCCAAGTCCCTCCAAAAACCTATAAAAAATGGCTTTGAACCAATTCTAGAACTGCAGAACCCACAGGGTAGCAGAGGGAAGCAGGGCTCTAGCCCAGGACAGCCTGGATAGTCTTTGGGTAAGGTCTATCCCACACAGAGCTGGGAGCAGAGGGGAGCAGAGCTGAGTGCAGCAGAGCCCAGCGTGGG
>CM053622.1:441356262-441372207 GCA_028646595.1 Phalanger gymnotis
CCGAGCTGGCCCCTCCTAAGTCACCAATCCACACCCACACAGGTTTCACACCTGACAGGGCCCTGGGCCTGGGGCTTAGCACTTAACAGCTGAAAGTACTTCCACTCAAAAGAAACAAAAGCCATGCTAATGAGACAATTTTGCTTCAACAACACAGGAAGTCCTTCATGAAAAAGCCCTTTAGGCATCCATCAGGTAGCAAGGGAGGGAGTACAGTGTAATGGAAATAAATGAAGAGTTCTGTGTTCTAGTCCTGAGTCTAGGTTATTTAGCTACGTGAGCTCGAGGAAGTTCTTTCATACTTCTGGGCTGCAAGTTCATCAAATGCAAGATATTATTTGTAGGATCATGAGCAATCTCTCTATTTCCACTCTTCAGAAATCCCAGGGATGGGATGTAGGGAGCGGCACTTCCATTTTCATCCCACTATGGTGCTTTTGCAACTAAGCATGTTCCTGGATAAATAGTTGAAAGTCTTAGTATCAATTTGTCTTGAAGAACTTAAAATTATGGAAATTATGGGAACAAGTATTGTAACTTTATTTCTTCTTCCCATGGAGGAGTAATGCCCAGCCGTGCTGCCCTTCACACTGGGCCCCAGGGTTTCGGCCGGGAATGGGATTAGAGGTGCTGTCACTTCCCAAAAGTATATCTCTTTGTTAGGGTTTTATAACGTCTTGTGTCTCATAGGTTACTTGCTCTATGGTCACCAGAGGGAATCTAAGGGTAAGGATGAAATGTAACTCAAATTTGTGACTGGTAGTGTTGGACACAGAAGCCAATGTGGTGTAGTGGAGTCAGGAACACCTGGAGACTGGGGTTTAAACTCCTATTTCTGGCATAAGTAAAATGAAAGCTTTGGACTTGATAACCTCTAATGTCTCTTTCAGCATTAATTTCCAATTCTGTGATCTTTAATTGGTCTTGTCCTATAGCTTTGGAAGCATTTCTCCCCACCTTATATTTCTACATTTTTCCATTGGTGCCTATTGGGTTTGACTACTGGCCAAAGTTCCTAAAATGATGTCTTCCATATTTGGAGGTGCTGGAGATCTGCTTCTGGGAGACAAGAGAACTGGTTCAGGCACGGGCATTTTGTGCTGCCTCACCATGTGGTTAAGAGCCACCTTTTCCCACTGGCCATATAGCTGGAATGGTCTGTGTCTTTAAAACTACTTAAGCACAGTCTGCCCTTTTCCCTTGCATTCATGTGGAAAGGTGAAGGACTCGATCATTCACAGAAGTGGTAAGGCAAGAAAACCCAAGGGCCATGTCCCTTCCCCCTTAGGCCACTCACTTGCTGTGAGTGGAGAAGTCCTTTATCCTTATATCTGAATGGGGAAAAGATTGCTTCCAACCACATCGTAGGCCACTACAGAATGTCCATGCATGTGTTAGCTCCTTTGTCTCCCAGATGCAAGTCTTCCATGTGGGTCTTCCACGCTTCCCATGTGGGTGACACCATTTTGGGTAGTAGGGACATGCACCAAATACCTGTTATATATTCTTCAAGGTATGGAGAGTAGTTTTAGATATTCTGTAAAATGAAAAAAAAATCAGCTGTTCTTATCCCTGACAAGAGAATCTCTTACAACTTCCACAGCATTAAGTCATCCATAAGCCCTAGAAGCTTGTGGAGAAAGAGGTAGCCTGTATTTCCAGGTATCAGGGTGGCTTAAGGATTCATCCCAAAGCCTAAAGTAGGCCTTGCCACAGGGATCTTCTCACTTGGTTGAACCTGAGATGGGTGAGGTGAAAGTAAGCTCAGGAATACCCAGGAATTCGTGGGTTTGTGGAATCATAGAATGCTAGTACTGGATAACCAACCAATTAACAAAGGGTGAATTTGCAAAAGGGAAATCCCATGGAGAATTTTGAGGGCTCTAATGAAAGAAGTGAATGCTTTATGAATATTATGGACAAGAGTAGCAATATTTTTGGTCAGAGAGGCCTACCTATTTGCCGTCAAATCACATGATCTGGGCAGATGCCTACTCTGCCGATGGCTAAGGCCGGCCCTGCCCATGCTGTACATCTGGAGGTTAAAAAAAACAAACAAAAACCCAAACAGGCTCAGTATGAGGAAGGTTAAGGTGAGAAGAAGACTGGATCTGGAGTCATACAACATGGGTTTGAATTTTATCTCTGATGCTTTTACTGTGTAACTTTGGGCAAGTCACTTCAAACCTCTGGGGTCTTGATTTCCTCATCTTTAAAAATGAATGTGCTGGAGTATCATTTCCTTCCAGTTCTAAATCTATGAGCCTATGAGGCTGTTTCTGAGATCTGAGGACTCTGACTAAAAGAGCAAAATCAACCTCTTTCCTGAGTGGGGAAGAAAAATTAAAACTCAATCTGGAACTAACTTATATCTGACTTTTGACTCCCAACACCAGAGAAGGCCGGGCAGCCATGTGATGGCTGGAGATTGATTTCTAAGTCCCTGCTTCTTCTGTCTTTCTTCCCATCCCTGCAGGTCTGCACTTGGCAGCCACGATGGTCTGACTTTGCTGCATCTAACTTCAAATGCATCTGAAATGAAATCTTGGTTGTTAACAATGTTGTCGGAACACAGGGCCTGCCTCCTCTCTCTTCAGCTCTACTTCCCATAATGACATCTATGAATTTTGGGGCTATAGGAGTGTATGTTTGTGTGTGGAAGAAATGAGGGTTTTGATTGTCTTCCTTATGACTACATTATGTTAATTTCCTGATGTCTTAGAGCACAGGAGGAGAAAAGCAGTAACTCAGTTATATGAGGACCAAATTTTCAGAGCTGTTGTCATGGAAACCAGGGGAAGTACTTACTTTGGTTTGAGCAAATTGAATAACCACATTAAAAGAGTTGAATTTACAACTTATTTACACAATCTGAGTGAGCAGCAGTGACAGGAAAACCGATAGACAAAGTGAATTTGGGGGAGGGAGGATGCTGGTTTGGAGAGTTGTGTGCTCACTCCCTTTTTCCCAGAAGAAAAACAAAGCTGATATTTTGCTGCTAAAATGAGGAGAAGGCAGATTGATACTGGTCTGTGGTTTCACTGGTAGAGGGAACTCCCAGAGGAAGGAATTGTCTCTACTAGTGCAGGTTGGCACCTTCTCTGTAACTTATACTCTTTTAAAAAAAAGTTTTATTGGTGTGTTTTGTTTTTTCATCAAACACATTTAGATTGCTCTCACTTTGAAAGAAGTCTCTTGTAACCTTATCTGAAAATGCATGCAACATTTCACACTTGTATCATCCCCCACACCTCTCTTATTTTTTTTTTAAAAGAACAGAAACTTATTTTCTCTCTTTCTTATCCCACACTCCAATGGAAAAAAAGAAGGACAAATTGACTGATAATGAAAATGCTCTCTATTACAGAAAGGTGATGGATTTAGGGTTCAGAATGAGACATATATATTTGTATACATATACACACATATATACTATATATTTCATACATATATCATATATATATGTGTGTATATATGTTATATGCACACACACACATAATATTGATATACAATAATTGAGGAAATCTGTTTTGTTTAGCAAAAGTTTGTTGTAATTTACACTCTTAGAGAGTGGCCTAGAGCACCTAGAGGTTAAGTGACTTGCCCAAGGCCATGCAGTTAGTTGGCATAAGAGGTAGGATTTGAGCCCAGATCTTCTTGGCTTCTTATTCCAATATCCTTTTTAGAAATATTGTTCCCCCTGGTAGGGTGAAGTACCTTAATCTATTTTCAATATGTCACATATCAGTGTGACTTGATTAATCAGATACAGTTGTGAGGCAGTTAGGTTGCATAGTAACTAATATGACTGTCTCTACACCAGGTTTCCTCTTTGATCAAAATCTTGTAGGCAAATTGGGCAGCTAGGTGGCACAGTGGATAGAATGCCAGCCCTGGAGTCAGGAAGACTTATCTTCCTGAGTTCAAATTGGGCTTCATACACTTACTAGCTGTGTGACTCTGGGCAAGTCACTTCACTCTGTTTACCTCAGTTTCCTTATTGGTAAAATGAGCTGGTGAAAAAAAAATGGCAAACTAGTCCAGTGTCTTTCCCAAGAAAACCCCTAATGGAGTCATGAAGAATTGGACATGACTGAAAATGACTGAAGAACAGCAACAATGTGGGTGAACTATTCTTGATGATAGGATAATTTCTGTGCTGCAGACCCTCTGGTGACTTGGTCAGAGAATTAGAAAAAGTGAAGTTTGATTCACCATGGGAACCACTTGGTCCATATGATCCCATGAGTGGAAAGGAACTCAGAAGTCCTAGGAACCCTTGAAGGGACCATAGACATCACATAGCCCAACGCCCTTATTTTGCAGATGGGATCATAGATTTCAAGCTGGAAGGGACCTTAGACTTCATTGAATCCAACGTCTCCCCTCCTCATTTTAGATATAAAGAAACTGTGGCACAGAGAGGTTAAATTTAGGTTTACAAGGCTAGGAAGAATGTGAGGTGGGATTTGAACTCAGGCCTTCTGGATTCCAGGTCCTATTCCCTACATACTGCCTGGAACCTCAGAGAAGTTACAGGATTCACCCAAGGTTATAGAGTTTGTAGAAAAGCTGGTTTTTGTTTGTTTGTTTGTTTTTTTAGAAAAGCTGGCTTTTGATCCCTGGTGGCCAGACTTTCAGACCCCTTGTATTTCTGCTAACGTTTGCAATAGTAACTAATATTTACATAGAGCTCTGATATTCGCGAAGCACTTTACGTTACCTCATCTGATGCTCACAAAAGATTTATGAGATAATTGCTAATAATAATAACAATAATGATAATATCCCCATTTTATAGATGAGGAAGTAGAGGCAGAGAGAGCCAAAATGATTTGCCTAGAGTCACACAGCTAGTAAGTGTCTGAGGTAGGATTTGAACTCAGACTTTCCTGACTTCACACTCAGCAGTTTATCTACCATGGGACCTAGCTGCCTCATCACCATATCTTATAAACCAATTTATACTAATATGTGAATGATTGACAGCAAATGAATGTACTTGGCTCTCTAAAGGGGGAACTACATTTTAAGAGAGGATGTTTGAAGATGGAACTTAGAAGACCTGGCTTTCCAATGGTAGAATTTCAGATAATACCTCAACACATTAGGTATGTCCCTTATGGAGGACTTGGGTTGTGCTCAGAGGCCTGCTGGAGCATCAGAGTAGTATTAGTTTGGAAAGTGCCTCCCGTGAGACCAGGGGAACAAAGGAGACCTCGGACATCCTGGCCTGACAGGACCAAGATGACCCTCCCACCTACCGCAGTGTAAATCCTGCCTAAACCCATTTGGAAAACAGAACAAAAGAAAATAAATCAGTTCTGTCAGAATCACACACAAGGCTAAAGAAGCCTCCTAATTTCACCACCCTGCAAGTTGCACTTCTTAGCTGTAAGAATGTCGCCTGCTTTGAAATAGGAGCCACTAGCTGCCTGTCTGCTGGGCAGAATGGTTTGGGTAAATGATGACCCTTACCTGGCCATCAGCACCAGCTTTCTGACATTTCCTAGTGATTATATTCGGGGAGAGATAACAGTGGTCTTAGGAGAGCTGAGCCCCTTAGATCACCAGGTAGGTGGGGGTAGTAGGGGAGAAAGATATTCTGAGGGCTCCTGAGGTTGGTTGTCAGTCGGCAAACAAGGACCTGTAGGTTCTGATCTCTGAGGGAGAGTGAGCTCAGCTGGGGATATCTAGTTACTGGCAAATAACAGAGCTGCTGACAGGCCCCCGGCTGATGGAAAATGCTTGGGCCTTGGCGAGCAGAAGGAAGAGGGAATAATTAATGACTGGGCTTCCGTTTTCCCTCTTCACATCCTGGCCTTGTGGTTTACATTTAATTCAGTCCCCTAGACAATAAACAGTTATGAAGTGCTACAACAACAACAACGGCTGACCTTGACATAGCACTTTGTACCAAGTTTGCAAAGTACTTTCCATGAATTAATGGCGAGAATTGATGTAGTGCCTTAAGGTTTGCCAAGCGCTAAGCATATATTATCTTATCTGAGCCACACAACAACCCTGGGAGATACTATCTCCATTTTGCACATGAAGAAACTGAAAAGTGTCTGAAGCAGAGACTCCTGACTCCAAGGCTGACCTTCTCTCCATTGTACCACCTCTCTACCCGTAGGCTGTCATGTGAGTCTTATAACAAGCCTGTGAGGTAGGCGCTATCAGTAATTATGGTTATAACAATATAGCAATAACAGCTAATGTTTATACAATGCTTAAAGGTTTGCAAAACACTTTGCCTATGCTATTTAAGGTGATCCTCTCAACAACCCTGTGAGGTTTTTGTTATTGCTGTTTGGTCACATCTGACTCTTCGTGACTGACCTCATTTGGGGTTTTCTTGGCAAAGATACTGGAGTGTTTCACTACATCCTTCTCTGGTTCATTTTACAGATGAGAAAACTGAAGCAAACAGGGTGAAGTGACTTGCCCAGGGTCTTGCAGCTAGTAAGTGCTGAGGCTTCATTTGAACTAAGGTCTTCTTGACCTCAGGGCCAGTGCTCTATCCACTGCACTATCTGGCTGCCACAGTTTTTTCTTTGAGCTAAATCAAAGTTCTTTCTCTGCTCCTTTCAAATGTCAAAATGTTACCTATAACTGGGACAATATCTTACATTCTCTTCAAATTGACTGAACTCTTTTCCTTTACACAAAATTTTATTCCTCTCATCTTCCTTAGCACTAAACTACACAATAAGAAAGGGGCCTGAAAGGGTCAGTGGAATACATGGTATTCCATACCCGTGGGTCCCCATTTCTGCCAAGAAGAGCATTTTCATTTTCAATGAAAAAGTTCCCCTTAATAACCTTAGTAAGTCTTTTCAAATTCCAAGATTCTGTGAATCTGTGATATAGAACAAGAGAAACTCATTGGTAGTAAGAAGGAAGAAAGGAAATAAGGAAGAAAACAGGTATTTATGAAGTACTTACTATGTGCCAGCCACTATGCTAAATGTTTTATAAATATTTCATTGATCCTCGCATCTTTTACATATGTTATTTCATCAGATCCTTACAATAACCTTGTGAGGTTAATACTATTATTATCCCCATTTTACAGATGAAGAACTGAGTCTGATAGTGGCTAAATGATTTCTTCTGAGTCCAACAGCTAGTAGGTGTTTGAAGCTATATTCAAACTCGGGTCTTCCTGACTTCAGTCCAACACTCTGACCATTGAGACCCCAATGGCCTTCTTCTCCTCTCTGTCTATATTATCTCTCTCAGTGATCTCATATAGTAGGCACTTAATAAAGGCTTGTTTGATTGATTGATAAGGAGTCATCCCCCAGCATACCAAATTTCTCAAACACCAGATTCTTGCCAATTTTTGATCTGAGTTTGGTGAGAGATCTCAGAGCCTATAGTCAATGGCCAGGATCCAGGAACACAGTGGACACAAGATTTCATATACATAAGAAGACATAATTAATTGTGTGCAAAAAAAACAAACAAACAAACTCCTGTAGATGGATTTTTGACTTCTGTGGGAATTTCACATTGAAGCTGCCAGTACATTTCTTCATTCTTACCATGTTGTCAGGTCATGGAAACAACACTGAGTGGCAAAGTTCATTAGAAGAGCACAGAATTACAACAGGTTGAAATGTTCCCTCAACGATACCCCAGGTGTTATGGGTGGGAGCAAATGAACTCCCAAAGCTCTTGCTCTCATCCTTTTCAGAACAATGATGACAACAACAAAAAGAAAATGTGAAATGATAAGAGGATTGTAGATCAAGAGCTTAAAGGGATTTCAGCGGCCATCTGGTCCAAATCTTATTTTACAGATCAGGAAACTGAGGCCAGGGAGGCCGTGACCAGCCTGACATCTTATAGGTGGTCAGCATGAAAGATGGGATTTTTAGATATTATCCCTTCATATTCAACTCACCACCCTGTGCCCTCTGTCTATATATTATATATGTGTATTCCCTTACACTACTTTAACACTGAGAAATGTCTCATGAGTTACAAATACCATCTTTCCATGTAGGAATGTAAACAAAATGGTTCAACTTTAGTAAGTCCCTTATGATTTCTCTTTCCTGTTTACCTTTTCATTCTTCTCTAGATTCTTGCATTTGAAAGTCAAATTTTCTATTCAACTCTGGTCTTTTCATCAAGAAAGCTTTTGAGTCCTTCATTTTTTTTTTAAAATCTATATTTTGCCTTGCAGTATTATACTCGGTTTTGCTGGGTAGGTGATTCTTGGTTTTAATCCTAGCTCCTTTGACCTCTGGAAATCATATTCCAAGACCTTCAATCCCTTAATGTAGAAGCTGCTAGATCTTGTGTTGTCCTGATTGTGTTTCCATGATACTCAAATTGTTTCTTTCTGGCTGCTTGTAATATTTTCTCCTTGATCTGGGAACTCTGGAATTTGGCTACAATATTACTATGAGTTTTCTTTTTGGGATCTTTTTCCAGAGGTGATTGGTGGATTCTTTCAATTTCTGTTTTGCCCTGTGGTTCTAGAATATCAGGGCAGTTCTCCTTGATAATTTCTTGAAAGATGATGCCTAGGCTCTTTTTTTGATCATGGCTTTCAGGTAGTCCAATAATTTTTAAATTATCTCTCCTGGATCTATTTTCCAAGTCAGTGGTTTTTCCAATGAGATATTTCACATTGTCTTCCACGTTTTCGTTCTTTTGGTTCTGTTTTATAATTTCTTGATTTCTCATAAAGTCACTAGTTTCCACTTGCTTCAATCTAATTTTTAAAGTGTTATTTTCTTCAGTGGTCTTTTGGACCTTCTTTTCCATTCGGCTAATTCTGTCTTTTAAGGCATTCTTCTCCTCATTGGCTTTTTGGAGCTCTTGCCGTTTGAGGTTGTCTGTTTTTTAAGGTGATACTTTCTTCAGTATTTTTTTGGGTCTCTTTTAGCAAGTGGTTGACTTGTTTTTCATGATTTTCTTGCATCACTCTCATTTCTCTTCCCAATTTTTCCTCTGCTTCTCTTACTTGATTTTCCAAATCCTTTTTGAGCTCTTCCATGGCCTGAGACCAATTTGTATTTTTTCTGGGAGTCTTTTGTCGTAGGCTCTTTGACTTTGTTGACTTCTTCTGGCTGTGTGTTTTGATCTTCCAAAAAAAGATTCTATAGTCTGAGTCTGAGTCCTTTTATGCTGCCTTGTCATGTTCCCAGCCAACTCCTTGACCCTTGAGCTTTTTGTCAGGGTATGACTGCTCATAGATTAGAGGGTACTTTGTCCCAAGCTTTAGGGGCCTTGTGCTGCTGTTTTCAGAGCTACTTCTACTCCACAGTCACCACAAGCTCTGCTACACAAGAACTCTGCTCCCCCGCTCCCAAGAATGCCAACCAGGACCGTGACCCAGTTCCAAGCAGGTTGAAGCAGGAGAACTCTGCCTCTGCACCAACAAAGCAATCCCTGCACTTCTGGTCTGATCTGCTATGTGATTCCTCCCACTGCGTATGCCTGGGGCCAGAAGCAGCCTCCTCTAGAGCTCTAGAAGCAGCTGCAGGAGCTTCCTGCTGCTGCCACTGTGCCACCTCCCCTGCCCTGGGGCTGGGGCTGGACCACACACTTTTCTTACCCAGATCCAGCAGTTTTCCCACTAACCTGCTCTGTTGTCTTTGGTGTTTGTGGATTGAGAAGTCTGGTAACTGCCACATCTCAGTGATTCATGGCTCTGACACCCTACTCTTGGTCTGGTCTGTCTTGGCATGGCCCATACTGGGCTATTTTCCGCTCCCAAGATGGTGTGCCCTTCCCAGCAACCATCCGGGCCGTCTTGGGCTAGAGAGTTGTTTTCTTTTGTTATTTCGTGGGTTATATAGCTCTAGAATTTGTTCAGAGCCATTTTTTACAGGTGTTTGGAGGGATTTGGAGAAGAGCTCAAGCAAGTCCCTGTTTTGCAGCTGCCATCTTGGCTCAGACCCTTTCGCAGAATTTCTGCTGTGCATATTGCCCCTATACCAAAGCTCTTGGACTTATTCAACGAGGCAATTGTTATTGTTCAGTTGTGTCCAACTTTTCGTGACCCCATTTAGAGTTTTCTTGGCAGAGAGGTTAGAGTGGTTTGCCATTAGTTTTTGCAGCTTATTTTACAGATAAGGAAACTGAGTTAAGTGACTTGCCTAGGGTCACACAGCTAATCAGTGTCTGAGGCCAGATTTGAACTCAAGGAGACGAATCTTCCTGACCCTAGGCCCAGCACTCCATCCACTACACCGCCTAGCTGTCTCAGCAAGGCAGAGGGAGTAGCAAAGAGATCTATCATTCCTGACCCTAATATAACCAACAAAGAGGAATCAAAGGGTTGTTGAAATAGAAACAGGAGCCACCTTGGGGGAGAAGTGACCACTTCATCTTAGAACTCATGATAGAGGAGTGGGAATTACTGGCATGATCTGACATGTACCTTAGATTTTGGGGAACAGATTTGAAAATATCCAAATAGAGGATAGGATCCCATGGTCCAAATTTCTACAGGGGAATTCAGCCTAGGATTCATGGGAAACTCTCAAGAATGAAATTCTGAAACTATAAAGAGCATTCTGAAGAGGAGGAAAAGGGGAAGCTGCCAAACATATTAACGGGGACACATGGGAACTCATCAATGAACTTAAATATAAAGGCAAATTCAGGAGATGGGATCAAAGGCAGGTAATGGAAGATGAATAGAAAAGTATGGCAGTCTTGTTAGAAGAGTGTCAGAGTTCTAAAAACTCAGAATAAGCTTAGGACACCAAGGAAGTGAAAAAGAGATTCTTTGGACACTCCTTTAGAGACCTTCCTCCAAGGTGATATCAATCAAGTTATTAATGCCTATTTATTTAGCTCTCATTCAACCAGTTCTATATCCAACTAACTGTACTGTTGATTAGCCTGCATTTCTTTATTTTGACCATAAAAATAACACAAAGTAATATCACTTTACTAAAATCTAGATAGATTATTTCTAAAGCAGTTGTTCTCAAGGGACGTGCTGCAGGGCATTAATGTGCCATGAATTATATGGAACTTAACACTCATAAACACCTCCTCATAAACAAATCTCCTGATTGCTATCATGGCATGGATAGCAAAGAATTCTACTCTGCTATAAGCAAAAAAATTCAGAATCACTATTGTGCAGCTTTTTTTTTTATATACTCTGTCAAAAGAGGAAATGTTTTCAGTCTGACATAATCAGTTCTTGGTAAATGAGTGTCATTTTATTTTTAATTTATGGAATAAAGCTAGCATTTCTACAACACAGTATAGTAAAAAGATGAGACACATGAAACTGCAAATCTATTATGTACAACTTTGCTATTCCTTTTAAATACATAATAAAGTTATCATGTAAATTTCTTGCCCCTTCCTCTTTTTTTCTTCCCTCCCTTTTTGTCACCCCTGAGATGGCTAACATTAGACACAAATATATGTATATATATACATATATATACATATATTTGTATACACATATATATGTATATATATATATACATATATATGTAAAACCATTCTATGCATTCTTCTATTTATTGGTTCTTTCTTTGGATGCAGATGATGTCTTCCTTCACGTGTACTTTGGAGCATTTTACTAGGAGCTGAATTCAAGTGCAACTGAACTGTCGTTTATTGACTCTACCCTCTTTCCTTCTTTGGATGGTCAGAACATTTGTTCTAGCCCTGTAGCACCTTTCCTGTTCTCTACAAATAGCATTGGTCCAGCAGTGATCTGGCAATCCCAACTGCTAGTGTTCTCACCACCCTGGGATATAGTTTCCATGATCTGGGGCTTTGAAGTCATCTTACTTTTTTCTCTCTTACATTTGGTCTCCATTTCCATTAGCCATTTTGGTTTTGCCCTCTCTAGTATATAGGCCATTCTCTTTGCCAGAAAAAAAGAAGAAAATGAGAGTTGACTGTTTGGACTTTCATCCAACCTCTGTTATCTTTGCAAAAATGCTGAACGGTGGTTGTATCCTTTTCTTTTCCTCCCGTATAGTTTAAAACTACAAATTTTTGATGTTGTTTGAGGGTTCAACTGAAAGAACTGAGCAGTGAATGTCAGGTTTCATTCTGTTTATAGTGCTCATTAGCTCCTTGGGGGCTAGGACTATCTTGTGCTTCTTTTTATATCCCCAGGGCTACGTATAGTGCCTTGCACATAGTAGTTGTTTAATAAATGTTTATTGGTTGATTATTTTTTGGTGACTATAAAAACAAAAGGGCAGCTGGGTGACACAGTGGATAGAGAGCTGGGTCTGGAGTCAGGAAGACTCCAAATCTGGCCTCAGACACTTAGTAACTGTGTGGCCCTGGGCAAGTCACTTAACCCTGTTTGCCTCAGTTTCCTCATCTGTAAAATAAGCTGGAAAAGGAAATGGCAAACTACTTCCGTATCTTTGCCCAGAAAACCTCAAAAGGGGTCACAAAGAGTCAGACATGACTCAAAAGCAACAACGATAAAAACGAAATCATTTAATTAGGTAGAACAAAACGTAACCTTAAAGATTATTCTGGAAGGTGGTACATTCTATGCATATGTTATGATTATATGAGATCCCTTGATAGACACAAAAAATATAACTTTGTTTGCTGATCCTTTAATACTAAATAAGGCATAAAACAGGGAGACGGCCTTGCCAAAAATGCTTGCAACTGTTCTGGAAGAAGTCTAGCCCAGAGACCAACTGGGAAACAAATTTCATGTAAATGGGGAGGTGCTCCAGTTGTTCCCATTTGTGGATAATTGTGCTGACTGTTTCAAGCTCCAGAACATTACAGAGTCTCATTAGTGGGAATCGCAGGACAATCACATGAATTTGGCCTAACAATCCACATTGGAAAAATGACATGGATGAAGAATGCTTATTTCCTGGAAATGGATAGAAAGCTCATTGAGGTGGTCCATCCGCACATTCATCTCAGATATCACTACATATGGACAATGGGCTAGATGGACAAAAAAGCAAGAAGGGAACAAACTGCAGTGCATTTGGGAAAATGTACCCTACTTTCAATGACTGAGGTTTTGAAACAAACAAAAACACTGGTCTTTTTAATACTAAGATTCTGAGAGGGATGTTTTATAGATGTGCTTCATGAAATACCATAATCTGCAAAGAATCAAAATTGCAAGCCACTAAAAGGGCAACAGAGATACATGTGGTAGGCAGAAGTAGACTACTTCATAATGCTGATAATGACTTGTACGCAAGAAATGCCATAAGAATCTAAAAAAGTATCTAAAAAACTTAAGAAATGGAAGATGGGCCACTTATCTGGCCAGAGAGCCAGAGAGACCGGATGGAGATCCTGGGTGCTCCACTGGGGCACATGCCATGCTAAGAGACCTAGAAAAAAGTTTCCAGCACACTGGGTTGACTGGCTCTGAAAGATTTCCAGGAAGACTTAGAAAAGAATCACTCAATGTGATAAGGTGTATATATGGGTTGTGATCTGCATCATTGGAAGGAATAATCATCTCAGTGACATCATAGAAGTGAGAGAATTAGAACACTCAGTGGTAATGGGGATTGAGTGAACGACAGTGACTCCATTTGGTGACTCAACTCTAGAGCTAGATCAGTTCCATTCAGTGATGGGTATAGTCTAATTTTTGGGTTGTAAGAAAATTTATTCAATCATGGGAGTTGAGAGAAAACTTTACCTCATTGTTTGAACCTTGCCCTGTGTGGCTGGTAAGCTGGACCACTTCTACCGGCTGCTTAGAGGCTCTTAACTAAGGACCAGATGATGAGCAGGAACCTGGTCAGATCCAAAGACTGATATGAGTTTTCTCACAATTGTACATCTCAAAAACTGGCCCTGTAATGTCAATAGATTATTATTTCCTTGTTTCTTTGATTGAATACCAACACTAGGGGGAATGAGACACCTATTTTTCTGATTTCAGGGAATTGTACCTGTTTTCTCTCCCCCTTTCAAATTAGAAAGTCTTTCCCCTAATTAGAAACCAAATTACCTAATTTTGTGTCCCGGTTAATTGTTTTCTTTGAATTAATTGGTCTTTGATTGTTTTTAATGTATAAAAATCTATCTCCCCCTGTACTTGAGGGTCCAGCCCTGTGCCGAGGAAGTCTGGCTCCTATCTGTTATGCAATTGGCACAATAAATTGATTAGAAGTTCAAGTTTAGATGCTTAAAAGCTTGAACCTTTATTTCTTCAGTTGGTTCATCTTTCACTCACCACAGAATTAGTGGGTCAATCAATAAGCATTTATTAACTACTTACATGCCAGGGTCTTTGTTTAGGTTACTAAGACAAAAAGTGAAACAGACCTTACTTTCAAGGAATTTACATTTAATTGTGGGAGATAATAGGTACATGAATAGGTATACACAAGATAGATACAGAATAGATAGAAGGTAACCTTAGAGAAGAAAGCTCTGATGGTTGATGGAAAGTAGGAAAGGCCTCAGAGAGAAGGTGAATTTTGAGCTGAGTCTTGGAGGAAACCAGAGATTGCAAGAGCTGGAGGTGAAGGTAGAGCAGCAATCCAGGAGATGGGAGATGTATGGCTGGACTATAGCATGAGTGGAGGGGAGTAATGTGTAAAAAGATTGGAAAAATAGGAAAAAAGCAGGCTATGCAGACATTTAAAAGCCAAATGGAGCAGTTTATATTTGATGTGTAAGCAGAGAGAAGGGGTTTACTTTAACAGAGGATATAGAGATGAGAACGAAAAGATTTAGAACTGATTGGATTTTCAAGGTCAGAGAACAAGCAGTAAAAGATAACACTTAGCTTATAAACACGGGGGGACCAGAAGAATGATGGTGCTTTTAACAGTTTCAATGAAATTTGGAAGAAGGGTGAGTTTTGGAGAAAAGATAATTAGCTCCATTTAGACACATTGAATTTGAGATGCCTACATGCTACCCAGTTCAAAATGTCTAGTAGGCAATTGGTGATGTGGGGCTGAAGCTCAGAGAGAGACTAGGGCTGGATATATAGAACTGGAAGCTATCTGCATAGAGTTAGTAATTGAACTAATGGGAGCCGATGAGGTCATCCAGTGAGAGAGTATAGAGAAGAAAGAGGGCCCAGGACTGAGTTTTGGGGAACATCTACAGTTAGTTGGCATGGCATGGATGATACATTAACAAAGGAGACTTAGAAGGAATGGTCAGGCAGGTAAGGAGGAGAGCTGGGAGAGAGTGGTGTAGCAAAAACTCAGAGAGGAAAGAATCCAACAGTCAACAGTATCAAGTGATACTCAAAGGCTCAAGAAGGATCAAGATGAAGAGAAGGACTTTTGATCTGTCGACTAAGAGATCATTGATAACTTTGGAGAGATTAGTTTCAATTAAGATTTGGAAACAGAAGACAAATTTCGGTGGATTTAGAAGATAGTGAGAGAAAAGGAATTGGAGGTGGCCAATGTAAATGGCTCTTTCAAGATTGATAAGGGGGATGATGAAACCTAAGGAGATTTTTTAGAGATGGAGGAGGCTTGAGTTTGTAGGTAGCAGGGAAGGAGCCAGTAGATAAGAAGAGACTGAAGATTAAGGGGGGGCCAGGGAATGGAACAAATGCTTGAGGGGACAACGTGCTGGAGAAGGTAAGAGGTCAAGGGCAGAGGTAGAGGACTTGACCTTGGTGAGACTGGATGAAGGATTATTGTCAGTGGGCTGTTAGATAAGGAAGATGGCTTGTGAGATAAAGAAGATCAGAAAAGAAGAAACTCTTTGCAATTATAAAATGCTTCCATTTTTCAGTAATATGAGACTTTGGGCACCCAACAGGTAGAAAGAGATTGGGGGCACTATGGGAGATTTGAAGAGACAAGACAAATTTCCAAACAACCATTTTGGAAGTTGTAATAGAAAATCAGTTAGGGAAGAGTAAAAGAATTGCCTTGTTGTTGTGAGGGCCCATTTGACACTAAAAAAATAAATCTATAGAGGACTCAGCATAGCTGTGTGACTTCCTCCAGCACCATT
>CM053622.1:441372707-441403237 GCA_028646595.1 Phalanger gymnotis
AGAGTTGCCCCCAGCACCAATATTCTAACCTCAGTATAGGCCCACTGTACCTATCCAAGCCACTCCCCCTCCCCACCATGTCCTAACTTCTTTATATATGTCTCATTGCTCTCTAGAACAACAGCTGTGTGCTTGAACTCCACAGAAACAGCAAGCATGTCTGTGTGATGGGAACCTAGCCACTGCCCCCAAGACCCATTCCACATATTTGAACAGGTGTGTTTTTATACTCAAACTACCATCACACCATCTATCTTGACCAGACAGGACCACAATAGCTAGTCAATTGCAGGGCAGCATGACCGGAATGTTTAACCACCTAACCATAGGAGGGACCCCTCCTCTATTACCTAATCCCTTAACAAACTCCTTCTGCCTTTTTAATATTAATCATACTCCTATATTCTACATAAATTTTGATTGTGTAATCAGCATCTTTACCCTATACAAATCCATCCTGCTTTCTCTGAAGTTGCTGGTTCCTCTTGGAACTTAGCCCACTTCATGAGAGGTGTCAATCTCAATAAATGCCTATACTTGGAGTAGAGGTGGTCTTACTCTGAATTCTTTGAGATGGTTCCACCACAACACATCATGAAACTGCAACAGTTTTTGGCCCTGGGTGGGCAGATACTAAACCTCAACACATGCACATGGCAGATTGCTTTAAGGTTTGCAAGGTTTGAGAGCATAGGTCTTTACATATTCATCTGTTTTTCTCATTGTAAAAAGAGTGTTACTTGCAGCTACTGTGGCTATGTAAGGCTAATAACACCAGCATATAGGAAGGCTGCTAGCACATGTTCTTTGATCTGCTTTTCTAAGGAAAGCAACTTTAAGGGGTTTACAATCTCACTTTAATTAAACATACATATATCATTCACTTAGTTCAGGGGGAAAAGTCATCACCCTGAACTTCAGAGAAAGCACAAGCAGAAATTACAAGCAGAAATTATATAAACAGAGCAAATAACACAAATCAACGGACAGGCTTCTATCTGTCTGGCCATAGCTATACATACACAGTCACCAGAGAGAAAAGCATTAACATCCGTGTTTTCAAAGCCGGGTGGGGGGAGCTCCAACAGCTACCCACAATCTTGTCTGGTCCAATCACATGACACTCGTCCAGTGAGTGAGCCCCAAACAAAATGCTAACCTCCAGTACACATATACTTCTTCAGGTTCCTAGGGCTTCACACCTCTCAAGGGCTCCATACCTCTTGTGATTTAATTAGCAAAAGGGTATGGGCCTTCCTACAAAGACAAGACTCAATCAAAGGCACTTGATTGCCTTAATACTGAGAAGCACTCTGAAAGAAAAAGAAAAGTAAAAAGTCCCACTTTGCTTGCCCTTACATTCTACCCCTCTAGGATCCTTGGCCTACAATCTAAATGGCTATAGACCCTGGAATAAATGGAGGCACTATATTTTGAGATCCCATAACAGAATAACTTATTAGTAAGGTAGCCACATAGTTTTAAATAAAACGTATTGTTCAGTATATCTTATAGCATTTCTTGAAATATCCATGCAGCATATATCATTGTTCAATAAATTAAACCATAACATTCATAGCAACACCCTTAAGCAAAACATTATTCAGTAGCATTCCCCAAAGTACTTGCTTACACAAGCAGGGGGTCCCAGCCAGGGTTTTCCCTAGCACCACATATCGTCCTTAAGGGGTGGCAGAAAATACAAATACCATCCACCCCTAGGTCACAGCAAGTTACAATCTCCTCAGTCAATATGAAGCATCCAAGTCTGTCTGTCTAACTAATCTGTCCACTTATCCATCCATCCATCCATCCATCCATCCATCCATCCATCCATCCATCTAATCTATCACTATATCAGTGACTGAATCTCATACCTGGAATTCTCTCCCTCCTCATGTCTGCTTCCTGGCTTCCTTCAAGTTCCAGACTAACCCTCACCTTCTACAAGAAGCATTTCATGATTTCCCCTGTTGCTAGTGCTTTCCTTCTGATTATTTTCAATTTATCTTGTCTATATCATATTTGCCCGGTGTCTCCCCTATTAGACTCTGAGCTCCTTGAGGTCAGGGATTGTCTTTTGCCTTTCTTTGCATCCTCAGTGCCTGGCACAAAGTAGGCGCTTAATAAATGCATGTGGAACAGTTGTCGTATATCTCTATCTGTAATGGATGGGATGTAAGGTGTTATGATTCCCTCCTGATACCATAGTCTAGTGAATTGTGGTTGCTACAGAGGACAATGAATAGCAAAAGTGAATTTTAAGTACATCTATAAAATAATTTATTTCAAAAACATTAACAAAAATATTGCCACCTTCACATTTTGAAGAAATTGTGAATAGTACACATTCTGACAATGAGGCTGTGCAGTAATATCTATGTTATAGGTAAATAACAACTATTTATGGATAGTGAAAATAGCAATTTTCATAATTTTAGGACAGACACTTAAGAAATAGACTAGAGCAACTCTGAAGACACAATTGCTGTTGTTTTTCCTTCTGGGTTCACTATAATTTCAGTTTGTAATTTTTTACAATGAAGAGCACGAGAATTTCATCCCCAAGTGTTTATCAGGGCTGGTTTTATGTGGAAACAGAGTGGGTGGATGCAGACTGCTTCCAAAGACAGCATTTTGACTGCATACTAACACCTCTCCTGGAAATGAAGAGAACTCTCGGCTGCTAAGGAGCCATTTTGATGGAGTCAGACAAGGGGAGGGTCAGTGGAAGGGAGCTGACCCATCGATTCCTTAGGAGAACTGCAGAAAGGCAAAGACCTGCTAAATTGCTGGGTTTTAAAAGGAAGAGATGAGTAGAATGGAGAGGATATAGGCTTACTCTGGAGAAAGAGAATGGCATGTCAAGGCAGCCTGTAGCCTGTAACCTCTGAAAACTTTTTTTTGTCTTGTTTTAATCTCACTTAGCCATTTACATGCTCAGTACACTCAAGTGCTCTCCAAGCTCTGGATCCACTTGCACCTTTCACCTTAACTTCCCTAGTTAGATGGTACATTGATAATATGTTTGGAGTCAAGAATAATCATTTCAAATCCCTCCTCAGACACTTATTAGCTATGCGATCCTGGGCAAATCACTTTCTTAGCCTCTAATAAGCCAAAGTTTTGTCATCAATAAAATAAGGAGATTGGTTTTCTAAGCCTCTAGGATCCTTTTCAGATCTAAATCTAAAATCCTTTTGCAACACTTTCCTTCACTCTGGTATTCCTACCCCCTCCTACCCCCCACCCCCCAAGGCATTCAATATGCTCTCTGGAAAAAAAAAAAACCAAACGACTTTTATAAAATTGTATTTATTTCAAAGATATAAGACCAGAAGTACAGTTACTTCATCAACTGGGAGTACACTCTCCCTTACACAACTTCAGTCCCTCAAGAGAGGGAGCGCTCAAAGGTAACATAGTTTCCATACAATATTCACCTTCACAAGTTCATTTCCAAATCCATCATGGCCAATGGATGCATGTGTGTACATCTCTGCTGCTACTGGGCTGGGTCAGGCAAATTGTTTGAGACCCCTCTTCTCACTGTCTGGCTTCTGGCATATCCTGGCACGGATTCAACTTCTGGACACTTGGTGGCTTGCTCTCTGGGACTTTGAAAGCTCATTACCGTCTTCAATCTCTTACTTAAGTGCAAGAGAGAATAGGCACAACAGAGAAAACAGCAATGGCAGGGGCATTGGTTCTCAAACTGCATGGCCACAGTGGAGAAATAAAAGCTTGAGGTCTCTTTTCCTACTATGGGTTTAGTCCTTATATCCTCCTTTGAATGCAGCCTAAACGAAATAAGGCTCTGCCTCATTTTTCAAATATATCAAGAACTGAGCCAAATTAGTAAAAGTAAGAGCTATTCTCCAATTGATAAATGGTCAAAGGCTATAAACAGCATTTTTTGGAAGAAGAAATCAAAGAAAATAGTCACATAAAATGCTCTAAATTAATTAGAGAAATGCAAATTAAAACCACTCTGAGATACCACTTCACACCTACCAGATCATTAATATGATGAAAAGGAAAAGAATGAATGCTGGAGGGGATGTGGAAAAATAGGAAAACTAATTCAATGTTGGTGGAGTTGTGAACTGGTCGAGCCATTTGGAGAACAATTTGGAACAAAGGGCTATTAACTCTTTGACCCAGGAATACCACTTTTAGGTCTGTATCCCAAAGAGATCAAAGAAAAAGGAAAAGGACACATATATCGTGACAGCAACTCCTTTTGTGGTGGTAAAGAATTGGAAATTAAAGGGATGCCTATCAATTGGGGAATGGTTGAACAAGTCGTGTTATATGATTGTGATAGAATATTATTAGGCTGTATGAAATGATGAACAAGATGATTTCAGAAAAACCTGGGAAGCCTTATATGAGCTTATATAAAGTGAAGAAAGAAGAACCAGGAGAACGCCATACACAGTAGCAGCAATATTGTAATGATGATCCACTGTGAAAGACTTAGCTACTCTAATCAATACAATGATCCAAGACAATTCTGAAGGACTCATGATGCTCTGCATCTCCAGGGAGAGAGCTAACTCTGAATGTAGTTTGAAGTATACTTTTTTCACTTTATTTTTCTTGGTTTTATTTTCCAACATAGCTAATACAAAAATATTTAGCATGATCTCACATGTATAATTGATCTTATATTATGTGCCTTCTCAATAGGTGGAGGAGGGACTGGAGGAAGAAAATTTGGAACTCAAAATTTAAAAAAAAATGAATGTTAAAAATAAATAAATTAAAAACAAAAATGAAATATATTCCCACCAGATTAATTTAAGTGGCATTATATTTATTTTGTTTGGTTTTGGAGGGGGAGGCAAGGTAATCTGGGTTAAGTGATTTGCCCAAGGTCTCACAGCTAGTAAGTGTCAAGTGTCTGAGGCTGGATTTTGAACTCAGGTCCTCCTGACTCCAAGGCTGGTGCTCTACTCACTGTACCACCTACCTGCCCCTTAAGTAGCATTTTTGCCACTTTGCAAATGTTGCTGTCTTCCCAGAAACCTTTAGTGGTTTCATGTTGCCTGCAAGACAAAATCTAAATTACTTACCCTGATCTTCACGGCTCTCTCTGCAACATGGCATGAAATTGCCTTTTTAGTCTTTCTCTTAAATGGACTTTTTGCTCCAACTAAACTAGTTAACTTTCTCATTATTCTATTTGGATGCCATGACTTTGTCCATGTTCAGCCTCCTGCCTGAAAAGCTGTCCCAGACATCCTGCTCGTCTACAGCTCACCCTTTTTGGGAGGTCTACATAGATCCCACTTTTCCCACAACGCCTCCTTCAACATCCTCAGTCATGGTCACCAGATGCCTGTACCACTCACTACACATGACTTCTGTTGTCCTATGATTTTATTAACTACTTTTAGAGCTATGGTTCATCTCTCATTATACTGTATGTCCATTGAGAGCACGGGCTATATCCTATATGCTTTTGTATCCTTGCTGTTGAGTATAGGGCTTATACACAAGTTTACATACAAGCGTTCAACAACTGTTTCCTGTTAATAGAAGTTTAATTATATTTGCTCAAATTAATTATCAATAATATTAGTGGCAGTGGGAGGTATTAGATAGAGGGTTAGATCTAGAATCAGGAGGACTTGGGTTTGAATCTTACTTTTGACGGTTACAAGTTGTATAGCCAGGGCAGCTAGATGGCTCAGTGGATAGAGTTCCAGGCCTGGAGTCAAGAAGATTCATCTTTCCCTGAGTTCAAATTCAGCCACAGATACTTACTACCTATATGACCCTGGGCAAGTAACTTAACCTTGTTTGCCTCAGTTTCCTTATCTGTAAATGGGGACTATAATGGCACCTACCTCACAGAGTTGTCGTAACGCTTAAATAAGATCATAATTATAAAGCACTTTGCACAATGCCTGACATAGATCAAGTGCTATATAAATGTCTTTGTTCTTCTTATTTTATTATTTATCTGCCACTCTCTAATTTGGTTCTGAAAGTTTCTATTGTGGGGAGCAAAAAATTGGGGCAAGTGTTATTGACTCCCACAGATGTTCTGCCCTGTACATTAGAATTAACTAGGACCTGAGATTTTCAGTTACATTTATTGAGAACCTCTATACTAGCACATATTCAAATGTAGAAACATAGTAGAGGCTGAGGGGAAAGAAAAGAGACAATGTCCATAGGCCCTCAAGGAGCTTACATTCTAATGAGGTAGAAAATACACTTAGTAGAATGAAGACCAGGGAGGGGCAGTTGGGTCTACTACAGGGATAAAGAATGGGGCCATAGGACATTAGATTGAAAAACCTCTCCTAGGAAAAATGGCAGAATTGACTTGATCAAGGTTCCAGAACTGGGAGATGGGGGAGGGGTTGGTATGTTGGTATGGAAAGGTGGCTATTGAGAAGATGGCAAAGAGTAGATAATGAACACCTATGCCTGGGTGTTGCATGAAATAATTAGGTTAAAGCAATAAGTTCAAGAGATGAAAGGGCTAAAAAACCCCAGGGCATTGTTTCTGGTCTGTGTGATGTGTTTTGTTAGAGAATAGTCCTTTAATGCTAAGCATGATTGTTTCAGCTTCTCAGAAGAAAGCTGTACTTATATTCTTAAATTAGTCTAAACATTTACTTCGCACTTATTTGCTAGGTGGAGAACATACCAAGATGGATATGAGGACCCTAGTCTCAGGGTGTTTACAGTCTAATGGGGAAAATACACAAATAACTATGGAACAAGGGAAACTCAAAAAAGCCTAGGAGGTCTTGAGAAATTTGAAGAGGGAAAGAAGGCATTTACATGGTGTAGCCAGGATAGGCTTCTGGGGAACTTGGAATCTGAACTAGATTTTGAAGGAAGGACAGACTTTAACAGACAGTAAATGGTTGGGGAGGAGGAAGAGTCTGCTCTGGGTTTGGGAACAACCAAAGCAAATGCTTATGGAAAAGAATGCTTACCTTTTCTGTTTTTAGTCATGGACCTTTTTAGTATAATGGTATGAAATACAGTAAAATACATAAGATTCTAAAGGAAACCAAAGGTTAATGAAAATAAAAATATAATTATTTTTCCTCACCTAAGTTTTCAGGCTCTCTGAGATTCTTGGACCCTAGGATAAAAACCTTTGGATTAGAAGATAAAGGATGGTCAATAATATGTAAAGTGTTAATGTATAAAGTGAGGTAACCTGGAGATAAATTAGGCTTTTTATTTTAAAATCAGAATTTTAATTCTATTTGCCAGTCGACAATTTTTTTTTTTCAAACCAGAGCTTGAACTAACATGGTTGCCCTGGGAATGGAAAAGAGGAAGCAGATTTGAGAGAAATTGTGGAAATGGAATTGATGGAACTTAGGATTCTATTGGATTTTTGGGGGAGTGGGGTTAGGGGGGAGTAAAGGAGGACTAAGAGTCAAAGATGATCCTGAGTGACTTTTGATTCTGATTCTTTTGGTGACTGGGAAGATGATAACACTTTTTGTACTGTTTTCATATGGAAGTAATTTAATGAGTGACGTTCAAAAACAAGACGATCTTTCTTTCCTATTTATTTTCCCCGCCTCATGTCTTTGACCTCTGGTTAGTTCTATACCCACATTTTTCATATCCATCCCTGTTCACAAAGGCACCACTCAGGCCCTCATGACTTCTGCCTGAGCTATCTCAGTGGCTTCCTAATAATAATGGCAGCTAACATTTCTATGGTGCTCCCTATGTACTGAGTACTGTGCTAAACACCTTACAAATAGCATCTGATTGGAGCTCCATAACACTGGGAAGTAGTTATTAATATTTTTTGCTTATTTTATTTATTATTATTTTCATTTTGCAGTTGAGTAAACTGAGACAAACAGAAGTTAAATGATTTATGCAGGGTCACACAGTAAGTATACAACACCACAGGTGAGTTCAGATCTTCCTGACTCCAGGCCCAAAGCTCTGTACACCCTGCCATCTAGTTGGTCTCACCACTTCAAGTCTTTCCTAATCCTTTTCTCTAATTCCTAATCCCAACCCTTTCTCTAATCCACCTACTCTAAACAAAAGCTAAACTGAAACAATGAAGCCTAGAATTAAATGACTATTATCCTAGTGATTTTCCTAAAACCCAGGAAAGACTATATGCCTCCTTTACTCAGTAGACTTCAGTGGCTCCCTATTGACTCTTTGATCAAATAATCTTTTAAAAAATCTATACTTTATAAAAATTTTATAATGTACATAATTTAGTACTGCAGTAATTCGACATAGGGCAGTTAGGTGATGATGGATAGAGTGCCCGGTCTGGAGTCAGGAAGACTAATTATTTTCAGAAACTTACTAGCTATGTGGCCCTGGGCAAGTCACTTAACCCTGTTTGCCTCAGTTTCCTCATCTGTAAAATGAACTAGAGAAGAAAATGGCAAACCATTCCAGTATCTTTGCCAATAAAACCCCAAATGGGGCATGAAGAATTGGACGTGATTGAAAAAGTACTGAACAACAAATGTATGTAATTTATGCATAATTAAATATACCTATATTGTCTAAATGTTTTTTTTTTAATTAAAGGGGTGGTTGATCAAAAATGTTTAGAGATCACTGGTCTAGTGGATCAGTTCTAGGAAGTGCAACAAGTATTTATTAAGCATGGATTATGTGCAAGGCACTGTACTAGATATCGATACAAGGGAAAAAGCTGCCTTCAAAGAGCTTCCGTTCTTAACCTATTTTTCAGGAGCAATGGAGGATTAATAGGATATTCTCACTGGAAAGCTAAAGCTCTTCCTTCTCCAAATAAAAGGTAGGTCATTGAAAAATGTAACATCAACATTGATAATGATGGAATTGTTTGTCTAGGAAGCTGGAGGTCTAGCTCTGTTGAAATGACTGACTCTGGATTTAACACTGGGATGGATGCTTGTGGGAACCTTTCCCAAAGCTTTGTTAGCCTGACAGAGATAAATGGGGGTCAAATCCACTGGGGATAAAGGGAGAGCCTGGGCTTCAAAATGTGAAAAGGTCAGGGTCCCTGTTCTCCAAGGACACTCAAGGTAAATTTATTCTAGGCTAATGGATCTTTTCCTTGATCCTTATTCTGATGGAGTTTGTCTCTGTTTTCTCTGTAGCCAAAGTAACTTTATTTTTATTAGCAATGATGACATGGCTTCAGTAATGCATCTGGATTGGGCTGAAACAGTTTGGATTGAGGGGAAAGAAGGGTGGCCTCAAAGTCACAGAATTACACGGAAGGGACCTTAAGGTCTTGTATTCTACCACTATTGCTTTCGAGCAAGACTGAGATTTCTGCCATCAATTACAGACAGATGGTTGTCATATCCTGACTTAATACTTTGAAAAAGTACTTATGAGTTGTAAAATTACTTAAAGGACAGGTCAACCTGTCTGGATGTGTTGGCATGGATAGAGAACGACATGGGACACCAGCTACAGGCTTTGGATACTCTCAAATAATATAGCTTCTGACTTTTGACTCTCTTTTTGTCCCATTGGGGGAAGGGGGGCTTCTATGTTGATGGTAGATGGCCTTTCCAAATCTGAGAAAACACAGTGAGAACATTGTGTTGGGTTCTTTTGGTGTAGCGTCATTTCTCAGTTGTGATTCATTTAGGCACTGATGAAAGACAACCCCTTAGCTCCCTTCACTTGTGAAGAACAAAATATCATCCATTATAATGGAGTTCAAATTGATTTAGTGGAAACTGGAAGCAAAATGGTTGCCATTGATTGGGGGAATGGCTGAACAAATTGTATTACATGATTACATGAATTTAACAGAATACTATGGTGCTGTGAGAAACCGTGAGTATGAGGAATTTGGGGAAACATGGGAAGACTTCTATGAACCAACAACCCTAATAATAATAATAATAATAATAAAACTAAAATCAGCTAGGTGGTACAGTGGCTAGAACCCTGGCCTTGGAGTCAGTTCAAATCCTGCCTCAGATATTTACTGGCTATGTGACCTTGGACAAATTACTTATTTTCTTTAAGCCTCAATTTTTCTCATCTACAAAATGGGAGTGATAATAGTGCCTATCTCATGCAGTTGTTATGAGGATCGAATGAAATAATATTTGTAAAACTCTTTATACTTTATTATCTGTACTTTATTGTTTTTACTTCACACTTTATTATTCACCCTTGATATGAATACTTTCCTTCAACTTCTTAAGGACTGACTAAAGTCTATAATGTGTTTTCCATATACTATCTCATTTAAGCCAATTCGCTATTCTTCTTGAGGCCAAGCCCACTGTTCTGTCACCACCACGCTATCTCAAAATGGATACAGAACACAGTGAGTAGATTCAGACAAACAGTATGCTGGAGGATTACAGCAATGGAAACACAAACAATGCACTTCCTTCCTCTCAGTAGAAAGAGAGCCAGATTTGGACTTACAGAGGCTAGGTTCAAATCCTGGCTCTGCCACTTACTATTCACGTGATTTTAGACATGTCATTTCACTTCAACTATAAAATGAAGGGATCGGACTAGATACTCTCCAAGGCTAAGCATCTTTCCAGCCACAGATCTGTGATGCTAGATACAGTATGGTCAATACATTGTCATACAAGGTCATTTTTCCTGTTGGTTTTACCTAACTGTTTTTCTTAATTACAAGAGAAGATTAAAAAGCACTTGAGTAGCATACACTTAAGTATTATATTATTATATATGCTATATTATAAGTATTATATATTTAAATATTATATTATTATATATGATATATTATTATATTATAATTATTACCTGCTTAAGTATTATATACTGAGGTATACTCAGTATACTTAAATAACACATGTATATGGGGGCAGAGTGGGCTTGATGGGGAAATTATTGTGGCATAAAAACCAAAAGGCATCAATAAAATGTAAACATGCACACAAATGCCTATTTGACTGTGTAGTGTCTCAATGAAATGTGCATGTATAGAGATAATGATGCTTCCAGGTTTGGATTTTGTCTGAGAAAATAAAAGGAAGCTGATGCTGGGTCCCAGGGGCTTTACAAACACCTCTCAACAGCATGAATAACTGCATGGCCCAGGCAAATAGTAAACCTGGCCATTCCCATTCCTCAGACTCCCTCTAAAAGGCCCTAGGGAATAGGAGGATTGCAGAAAGCTTTTCTAGGTTGGGAATATTTTTGCTGTTGTATTTGTGACTCTCAGCCCTTAGGGATAGCACCAAGACTCTATTAAAAATTTTTTTGCATGTGTTTCATGCTCCCAACTGCAGGTGATTTCAGTATATATAAAAACATAGAATATATAAATATGTAAAAGTATATTTAACTATTTTAATGTGGAATAGGGACTGGATTTGTGATTTTGTTGATAAATAGGGACCTCCCAGCTCTCTCTATTAGTACAGATGGATGCCTTCTCTGTAATTTATATTCCTACAAAGTTGTCTAGAGCACTGAGAGGTTAAATACTCCACCCTGCCTGGTGGTTGCTCTGCCTGGTTTCAACTCCATAAAACAAATACCCTCTGTCTGCCCCCAGTCTTCTGCTTTCCTGCCAGGACTCCATCCACTAAGTACCTAGCTGCCCCTAAACTGCAGAGGGGGTGCTAACTTGCAGTTGGTAGAGGGAGTTTCCTCAACTGTGAATTCCCTAAATGAATGAAATCATGGGTCCAGTCTCTATCCTAGTTCCTAATAAAAGCTTAACATTGAATATCAATATAATCAATAAGCTTGCTATTCAGGGGTGTCAGTAAAATAAATTACTTTCAACACATAAAGTATGGCATCTATTTTTCCCCTTCATTCCTTGCAACCCAGCTTCTGGTGGTTTTGGAGAATCATGAATAAGGTAGATTTTGCCAAGGCCAAAGTTTTGCTCAGGGCTGGCCTTACATATAAGTGAAGGAGGCAGCCACCCACCCAGACTGTTTTGAGAGGCTTTGCTCCAAAACATTCCCCTGATGTTGGTGTCTAAAAAAGTCCATCATTAACATTCTTAATTTCTGCAGGAGATGTGTATTTTAGCTAAAAGGAAGGCATTATGTTTGCTGGCTAACAAAGTTAGCTAACTAACAGTCTGATAGAGTTTCCTTTACCTGGTTAAGCTATTACCCTGAGTGAAATGTCACCATGAGGAAAGCCGACCTAAAGGGGATGGGTCCAAGAAGGCAAAATTTGAAGTAGGGGAGGAGGTAGGGTGAAGAAGCAGAAAGAATGAGGCACTTTCCATGTCACTGAGACATTTTAATGGGAGACCTTGGGCTTCCACAATGGAACCTTACCTAGAAAATTTTTCACTTGGGGCAAAAAGTAGTTGGGGGTTGGAACTGGTGACGGTGACATAGAGGACAATCTGACTCCAGGTATGATTGTGCCAGGAGAGGCAGCAGTTTGGCCTGAACTAAGGTACAAGTGGGGAAGGGAAGGTAGGGACCATGGATATGAGGATGAAAGAAACAGAAGGCAAGGCATGATGATGGTGGATGTTTCAGGAAGTTAACCCTTCCAGGGAGGAAGGGGCAACATAAAAATGTGCTTGCAGTTAGATGGATTGTCCACAGTTGTAATCTTTTGTTGTTGCTGTTCAGTTCTTTCAGCTGTGTCCAGCTTTCCATAACTCCACTTTGGGGTTTTTTTGGCAAAGATAATGGAATGGTTGGCCATTTCCTTCTCCAGCTCCTTTTACTAAGGCAAACAGTTAAGTAACTTGCCCAGGATCACAAAGCTAGTGTCAAAGGGCAGATTTGAACTCATGTCTTCCTGACTCCAGGCCCAGCACTCCAATTCACTGTTCTACCTAGCTGCCTCCCTACTTTTAATTGACCCTTTGCTAAAATAAAGGAAGGCTTGGTGCTTTAAATTTAACAAGGCAGCACCAATTTTACCTATTGAATTTAGCCTGAATTTTACTGCTAATTAATACTGTCTTCATTTAAATAATTCGTCTACTTTTCAAATAAATACTCTATCTACTGCACAGACATCTCCAAAAGCTCATGAACACGTAAAGTTAGAGACTATCAGAGCTGAAAGGGACTGTCAATATCATTTAGTCCAACACCTTCATTTTTATAAAGGCAGCTTTGGTGTACCAGAAAGAGCATTAGAGATGGAGCCAGAAGAAATATCCTGGCTTTATCACTCACTATCTGTGTGGCCTGGGGAGAATATTTAACCTCTCTGAGCTTTGGTTTCCTCATTTTAGTGCCTTATGTCTCCTGTGCCCACACATCCACCCAGTCAGTACTAGGAAATTACATTCCTAAGTGATGTTTGACTACTTCTCCCCTCAGGGTTCTAGGGGTGACCTTAAGGGCTTGGGGCTTTTAGTTCTGTCAGTTATGAGCCCCCACGTAGTAAGCTCTCCTGTTATAAATTAACTAGATGAACTCCATTGGATTCTAGAAAAGGGATTTGGTGAATAGCTATGGCAGGGATAGCAGTTTTACAAAAAGTTCCCTTGAACCCAAGGGCATATTCTGTCCTTGCATTCACAAGATCCTTGAGGAGACTGTGTTTAAGCTTAAAGTGCAACAGGAGCGAGACTTACACACAGGCCAATGTGCGGCCAATGGGCACTTCCCAACTCCTGGTCCCTAAAATCCTTGTCTTCCATCATCATGAAGATGCTCTTGGATGTAGGTCTCTTCTAACCTCTGAAGATAGGTTCTCTTGTGAAGTCTGTAGCTAAAATTTCTCTGTCATGAGGGGGTCATGATCCCTGAAATTTCCACTGTTTTCAGAGGACTGTTTTTTCACCTCTTTCTCTCTAGACAGTTTCTTTGTTGTTGGTCACTATTACCCTGTTGGGCTGCTACCGACTCCACTTGCCAATAGAACCTCTGATGGCACTGAAAGCCATCCACATTGCCTGAATAGTTCTCTTTCCAGATTGTCATTTACCCAAGCTCAGGTATGAATACAGAAGAAATGGAGGCACCATGTGCTTAGAGATGCCTAGGAGCTGGCAGTTGTCCTCACTGGAAAGTTGCTGTGGCAGAGTAAGAGGGGCCATCCACTTGATCCTTTGGAGGCATACTCAGGTCCTACTCAGCCTGCCTCTGAAGTAGACTAAAAGGCTTTTCCTCATCACATAGCATTCACTTGAATCATCAACATGGCCAAAAATAACTTCTGAAGTACCATGTTTTTGTTATTTTGGAGGCTGTAGGAGTCAAGTGACTTGCCCAGGGTCACATAGCTCATAAGAGTCTGAGGCTGGATTTAGACTAAGGTTCTCCTGATTGTGCGGCCAGTACTCTGTCCATTGTGCCATATTTTTGAGTGGTAGCGGTCAGAGAATCTCCCCACATGCTCCACGGACTGAAACCAGGCATAGCACATCCGTGCATGTTCTGTATAACCTACCAGGAATGGCAAATATGAGCACGTCCTAAGGACTGAGCCTTGCCATTACAATAGTATTTACCTGGGAGGTGGCATGGACAGAGAGCCAAACTCAATTAGAAAGACTTGGGTTAAGTTTACCTCTGGCAAATTCTGATTGTGTGACCCTGGGTGAGTCAGTTAACTTCAAAGGCAATCCTCTAAGATCCAGAATTGAAGAGCTGGTGCTGATGTCCATTGGTAGGAGAAGTTTTTTGTCTGGTAGTTCCTTAAAACAATGAAATCATAGGTCTGCCCCAAAACCAAAGTAAAAAATAATGATTTCCCACTACTTTGTAGCATTGTTATGAATATCTACTGGGATAATTTATAGGAAGTACTTTTTTAAGCTGTAAAGGATTATATGGGATGTCCCAGAAATCTTAGTTCAGTTTAAAGTTGTTAATGATTAAAAAACTGCACTAAGAATTTTGGTTTACCTATATAAATGTCAGCTATTATTCTTATCTATAACTTATTATGGTGGAAACTGAGGCCCTGTGAGGTAAGGTGATTTGGTGAAGGTCACATCATTAGTAGGAGAGAAGAACCTAGGTTTAAAATTAAAAAAAAGTTTGTTAGAGAGCAGACATTTCACAGGGCACAGTCAGAGGGTTGGGCAATCTAGAATGAGATGTTGTGGAGGGAAGGTTGAGGTGGTTGGCCATGAGGAGCATTCATCTAGGGTTGGAGAGAGGGCAACCTTCTGTGCTAGTCAGGTGTCCTATATCAATGGGATGAGGACAGTAAGAGGAGGTAGGAGTACTTGAACCACTGAGGAAAGATTTGAGGCAGAGTATCAGTAGATGAGGTAGGTATGCTTAAGGATGTAGGAGATTAAAAGGTTCAAGCTCATTACTCCAGGCCACCCTGACTTCTGTCTTAACCTTGTGGTGAATAGGCAGTGTCCCTGTGTCCTGGGAGGCCTCAGGAAGCCCACTTTCGTGGCAGGCACAAAGTAGGGACAAAACCAGCAATAATTCTGTTTGTCCTCTAGAAACTGCTGCATCCCTCTGGGACTTCTCAAAGTCATCCAGCTGCCCAAAGATGTAGACTTGTGATTTTCCCAATTATGATGATAATAGGATATCGCCCTAGGTCAACTTTGTTCCAAGCTACCTTACTTGTTTTTTTTTTAATTACTTCTAGACCAGGGAATCCTTACCCTTTCTGGCATAGGCTTTTGTAGCTTGTGGACCCCTTTCACATTTATAAAATATAATATGTAGAACTACAAAGGAAATGATTATATCAACATATCATCGTCAAAAACAGATTTAAAAAACAGGTTCATGAACTCTAGGTTAAGAAGAAATAGGGCTCCTCTGTTGCAGACAGAGAAAAACAACCAGAAACATTTCAATTAAGTCATACCCTAGTGTTAAATCGACTCATTTACTTGAAGAGGTAGGGCCATTATTGCGTATTCTCTGACCATTTCTATGATGACAGGTCTGGTATTTTTTTTTAGTTCAAAGGCCATTAATTAATTTTAGATCATCAGTACCTTCTATCTCATTACCTTCCTGGTCAGCCTAGATCAGAGTATCTGAATGTTAGAATTGGACCTCAGAGATCCAATCCAACCTTCTGCTGTTACAAATGAGGGGAATGGCACCCAAAGAAATGAAGGGAGTTACCCCAGGACACACATCTCGTGAGGAGAAAGGCCAGAGGCAGAATTCAGCTCTCCTGATTTTCTGTCTGATCTGGTGCCCTTTCTGCTGCCATTACCATAGTTTCCAAGGGATGGGGTGGATGGGTGGTAACAGTGTCTGAGGAAGATGAATGGATTCCTCCCATAGTTTTCCTAAAACTATATAACCGCAAATGTGAAATGATTTAGGATTGAACTCCCTTGTATGTTTAAGGTTATTGCTGGTGGCAATAGTGGGAGGATGTATAGATCCAGAGAATGAACATGCCTTATCTTGTTGTATAATCCAATGAAACCAGTGACTCTGGCTTTCTAGATTCCTGGATGATCCTGGATCCTGGGTTGTCAATCTGTGTGGTGCAGACCAGGCTATGCTGTCACTAATAGAAGGAAACAGGCTAAGCCCTGGGGGAAAATGAAAGGGTTCCCAGAGTGCCTGGCAAATGAATGAATTCCACTCATCTGGTTTGGTTCCTTATGTGCTCATCCATCATGATTTAACAACCTGAAGCACAGCGGTAGCTTCAGGCTTGGTTACTTCCTAAAGTAGCCGTGAAAAAAAAAAAAAACGCAACAAGTTGCTTCATTTCCCTTTTGTTATTGCCTTTATAAGGAATGTAATTTCCCTCCCTGTCCCCTCTCCTTCCTTCTTCTTCTCTCCCTTCTCCACTCACCATGAAATGATGTTGAGAAATCCCAGTTCTCTCTCCTTGTATCCTGTCGACAGAATTAGAACTAGGGTGGGGTGACTGGGGTTTTCCCCCAGGTCACGGAAATATGGAGGACATTGACAACACCCATATCCTTCCAGCAGGTAGAAACAACTGAGCTTGGTACCTAAGATGAGTGGTTAATTAAAATAGGAAGCTACCAGAAGGCATACTCCTTTCTTTAAAGCAGCAAGTTAGCTTCTCTCCAGTTCTGCCTTGATACCACCACTATAGTGGGACTCTCTCCCCCACCACCCCCCACAATCGGCAGCCTCTCATGACCCATAACTGATTTTTTAAAAGTTAGTTTGAGGGCATTTTTTACACTGTTGAAAAGTTCTAGTTCTTCCCTCCCCCACCCCCAACCATTTGATTGTCATAACAAGCCTGGGAGGTAGGTGCTACCTCATTTTATAGATGAGGAAACTGAGGCAAACAGAGGTTAAGTGATTTGCCTAGGGTCAGACAGCTAGTAAATATCTGAGGCTGGATTTGAACTCAGATCTTCCTGACTCCAGGCCCGGTATTCTATCCACCTAGTTGCCGTTGATGTGGGTATTTTTTTGAGGGGAAAATTTTCTTTTTAATTGTGAACTTAACTGCCATCAGCAAACACAAGCATTTCAAAATACAAAGAACAGGAAAGAAGACTTGTGTAAGAAAGTGAACTTTTGTTAAACCTATTTAAATATACAATGGATTTACATATGCTTTATATATACATACATTTGTATATACATATATATTTACATATGTATATATACATTTAAATATGTTTAACAAAAGTTTGCTATCGTATGTGTATTATTGTGTATTAATTATATATCACATTCATACACACACAGGCACAGTGGATAGAGTGCCTGGAGTCAGGAAGATTTAGCTTCCCAAATTCAAATCTGGTCTCAGCTTCTGTGTGACCTGAACAAGTCACTTAACCCTGTTTGCCTCAGTTTCTTTATCTGTAAAGTGAGCTGGAGAAGGAAATGGCAGACCACTTCAGTATTTTTGCCAAGAAAGCCCCAAATAGTGTCACAAAGGGTTGGACAGAACTGAAAATGACTAATAATAACAAATATATATATGTATAACATATATATGTGCGTATGTATATGTGTATGTATATATTTTTATATATGTATATGTAGATGAATAAAGTTTAACAGGGTAGTTACAACTTTGCCCTGTTGTCTTCTTTTGTACTTGTTTTTCAAAAATTATTCTGTTTGTTTTCCTTTTTGGTAACTATCTGTACCTATAAACCCATATCTTCTCTCCTGCCTCCTCTGATTGGAAGTCTGCTCTTGTAACAAAAACATCTAGTCAAGCTAAATCCTTCGACACATTGGCCATGTCTTAAAAGGCATATTTATTTCTGCGTGTCTGGTGCATCACTTCTCTACAGTAGGCTGTGGTATGAGCCTTTGGAAGTCATGATTGATGTCTGCTTGCGTCAGTGTTCTAGGGTCTCTCCAAGTTACTTCCCTTCATATTTCTGTTGTGCTCATTCTGGGCCAGGGAGTACCTACTATGTGTGTAAAGATAAATATGATACAAAATAGGTAGTGATGTGACAAAAGGAGGGACCCAAGTAAAGAACCCTGAGGAAATTTGAGGAGGGAGATGAAGCTATCAACTCAGGGGATCAGGAAGTGTCAAGGAGGAAAACAGTGCCTGGGCTGAGCCTTGAAGGAAGATGAAGATTCTGAAGATACAGGTGAAGAAGGATTACTACAGTTTGGGAGACTGCTTATGAATGCAGGCAAGAGATGGAATATTGAGTTGAACAGCTTGTATTCCAGCGTAGTTGGAAAGTGGAGTGAATAAAGGAATGCAGCATGAACTCAGACTCAGATAGGTAGAATGGAGCCACATATTGAATATGCTAAAGCATTTGTATTTTCTTTTAGAGGTGGAAGAGTTTTTGAGTAAGAGAGTAAAATTGTCTGACCTACAGTTTCTTTTTAGTCTCTTCTTGACTTTCTTAAGCCTGCTCTTTGGATTTATTGATCTAAGTTATTCCAGATCAATGTCTAGCGTTTAAAGAAACCCTGAGTGCATTTGTTCGCATTTCCATCTTTGTTTTATTTTTGACTTGAATCATTGGGTAGTTAAGATTGTGCAGGCCTGGCTACTGTGTTAATATGCAGGTGAGAGATGAAGTTAATGTTGTCCTATTACCATTAAATGTCATTCTCCATTAAGTGCTGTCTGGCATTAACCTATTGGTGTCATAATTAAAGGCTCATAAAATTGTTAGGAACCTGTCCTTAGGGAAAGATAACTCTCCATTGGATCACCATCTGACTTTGAGGAAATGATGACTTCAATGGGCTTAGGTTAAGCTTGAGAATCTTCATTACTTAGAGGTCACCTGTTCAAATTTCAGTTGGTCAGGCCTCAGAACCAGATCAGTGTTCTTGTATAATTGAGAGATAACATGATGCACATTTTTTTTTTGCATTCTTTCATTGGAGGGGGCAGCGATAAATTTTTATTGGTGCCTTTTGTTTTTTTTTTTCCTCACCAAACATACTTCCTGATATCTTCTTTTCCCTTTATCCCATAAAATCTCCCTTGTCACACACACATGCACACACACACACACACACACACACACACACACACACACGAGAGAGAGTGAAGGAAAAGTAATTGACAGTAACAGAGTCTGGCAATGTAGGTAACATTTGATGTCATTAGCCACCATCTTTCTACCAAGAAGAGGATATGTGTCATCTTCTGTCATCTGGAACATAGTGTTCTAGATCATTGAAGCTGGGGTCTGGAGACCCAAGTTTGTATCTTTGTGCTGCTGTTTCCTTCTTGTGTGACCCTGGCCAAGTAACTTCATTTCATTGGGTCTCAGTGATATCTGGAAAATAAAGAGGATAAATTAAATGATTCCTAGGGTCCCCTTTTGCTACAAATTGTGTCTAGAAACATTTGAGGAAAGAGATGGCATAATTCTCCTTTCAGAGATTATTGTTTTGTTTGAACAGTATTCCCTTTGAAGTAGTTCACCATTCTTTTGTATTGAATACCAACGGGCTAATAATACTCAAGACCAGGCACTGTTGGGGGATACACAGGAAGATTAAGATATGGTCTGTATCGTCAAAAAAAATTGCAGTCCACTCATTTCTCAAATATATAGAGAACTGAGTCAAACTTATAAGAATACAAGCCATCCCCCAAGTGATAAATGGTCAAAAGATATGAACAGGAAATTTTCAGATAAGGAAATCAAAGCTATCTGTAGGCATCTGAAGAAGTGCTCTTTATCACTTTTCATTAGAGAAATGCAAATTAAAACAACTCTGAATTTCCACCTCATGCCAATCAGATTGGCTAATATGAAAAAAAAAAAAGGAAAATGAAAAATGTTGGAGAGGATGTAGGAAAATTGGGACACTAAAGCACTATTGGTAGAGTTGTGAACTGAACCAACCATTCTGGAGAGCAATTTGGAACTATGCCCAAAGGGCAATCAAATTATGCATACCCTTTGATCCAGCAATATAACTACCAAATATATATCCTGAAGAGATCGCAAAAAGGGAAAAGGACTCGTGTGTGCAAAAATCTTTATAGCCCTCCTTTTGATGGTGGCAAAATATGGGAAATTGAGGGGATGCCCATCAACTGGGGAATGACTGAACAAGAAGTAGCATATGAATGTAATGGAAAATGGAATATTATTGTGCACTAAGAAATGATGAACAGGCAAATTTCAGAAAAACCTAGAAAGACTTTTATGAACTGTTGCAAAGTTAAATGAGCAGAGCTAGGAATAAAGAACTGATGGACTCTGAATGCAGATTGAAGCATATTTTTTCATTTACTTTATTATTTTTTCTTTTTGATTTGTTTCTTCTTTCACAGTTGTGACTAATATGAAAATATGTTCAAATTGCCTACCATTTTAGGAAGAGGGGAGGGGAGGGATGTAGGAAGAGAGAAAATTTGGAACTAAAAATCTTGTAAAAATGAATGCTAAAAATTGTTTTGACATGTAATTGGGGGGAAAATGTTTTAAATTTTTTTACAATCCAATTAGGAAGCAGAGAATATGAGAGACTGTAGCACCTAGTGAAAGAATGCATATTACCAAGGCAAACTTGTTATTGGAGATGAGAGGAGCCCAGAAGTACCCAGGGAATCAGGGAATATGGCCTTGACTTTTGAGATTATAGAAGGAGGGGAGGGATAGGAGCTGTGGTGAAGGGGAAAATACTGCAAGAGAGGGGAATGCAGAAGGCACAAGACAGGAAGACACAAAGAGTGGGGAGGGATGTGCCAACAGAAGTGTTCATCCCATAAGCATCGGGGTTTGTCTGCAAGTCTCTGTGACTTTTGGACACACTGCTGCTGCATTCCTTACCATTCTCATAAATACTGCTCACCATGCTACTAAACTATTTCCATGTGATCAAATGGAGTTAGGAATCCCTTTTCTTCCAGAGTGCAACAGGAAGTGATCCATCCATGTGATTGCAGGGCTTGAGGTGGTAGTGTGAAAAATAAGATGGGAAGCCATCTCAATACATTTTTTGAGAACCTTAATTTACCAGTTTTTTAATGGGTCCTAAGCTTCTTGAGATGGTACTTTCCTCCTGTTCTGTCCCTCATTGTCTTTTCCCCTTTAGGTTAGTTCAAGACTATGTGGTCAACATGGTTAGTGAGGCAAGAGATGTAATCCTTGTCACAATAATCTTCTCATCCCACCAAATTTCACACATCATACTTCCAAGTGCTCATTACTTCACATCTCAGTTTCTTCATCTATAAAGTGAACAAAGTGTACTTGATGCTCTCTAAGGTCTCTTCCAGCCCTAATGTTAACTAATAATTTTTATTTTATGGCAGGGTGTATCAATAATGTTGGTAGCAGCTGTTGTGGCGGTGAAAGACCACCAACAAAAGCAAACAGAAAGGTTGCTGGCACAGGTTCTTTGATCTGCTTTTCTAAGGAAAGCAACTTTTAAGTGTTAACAACCTCACTTTAATTAAACATATATATATAATTAAATATATATATCATTCACTTAGTTCAGGGAAAAAAGCCAGCACCCAGAACTTCAGAACAAATACAAACAGATATTACAGAGACAATACAAATAGATCAACAGACAGACTTTTGTCTGATCAAATCACAACACATAGTTACCAGAGAAGCACCAATATCTGGGTTTTTCAAAGCTGTGGGGGGGGGGGGCTTTCAACAGCTACCTAGAGTCTCATCACCAACACTCTTTCAATGAGTGTGTCCCCCAACACAAAACACCAACCTCATATCTTATATACAGGTCTCAGAACCCTGGGGTATTTGATTACCTCGGTGCTGAGAAGCACTCAAACAAAAACCAGCAAAAAGTCCAATTTTGCTTGCCATTACATTTGAAAGGCAAGACTCATCAAAGGTACTTGATTGCCTTAGCATTCTGAAAGAGAAAACAGTAAAGAAAATCCCACCCTAAATACCATAACACAGAGATGAAAAATGAAGCTATAATACAGATTGAGGAGAGGGATTGAGTAGGTATGTGTGTGAGAGTTGCAGGGACAGGAAACATGGAAGTATCAGCACATGCTCCTCCCCCTCTTCCTTCTGCTCCTCCTCCTCCTCCTCTTCTTCTTCTCTTCCTCCTTCTCTTTCTCCTCCTCCTCCTCCTCTTCCTTCCTCCTCTTCCCTTTTTTCCTTCTCCTTCTCCTTTCCTCTTCTTCACAAGTATATATTAAAATTTACAAACTAAATACAAGATAATTTTAGA
This sequence comes from Phalanger gymnotis, assembly GCA_028646595.1. Lineage (NCBI taxonomy): Eukaryota > Metazoa > Chordata > Mammalia > Diprotodontia > Phalangeridae > Phalanger > Phalanger gymnotis. The sequence continues at coordinate 441,395,219 of CM053622.1, forward strand.
GGGGGCCTTAGCAGCTAGGGGGTATGAAAATGTCTCTAGCAGAAGATGCATTTGACCTGAGCTTTGAAGGAAACAGGGATTCTAAGTAGCAGAGATGAGGAGAGAATACACACCAAGTATGGGGGACAGCCTGTGCAAGGGCCCAGAAATGAGAAATCATTCTGTCTGAAATAAAAAGAGGAAAATTCCCCATATTCTTTCATTCCTTCTGATGCTTTAGTGATTCTCAGAGGCATATGAGGAGGACTTAATATGGGTCTTGTTGATGCTTGCCAGACAAACTGTAGGTATGTGTTATACCCTCCCTTCAACAAAAAGAAAAACTGCTTTTTCCCATCTCACTCAGGCTGGAAGGGTAGGGACTACTCCTGGGCTCATCCCGGTACTGATTGGCATGAGAGCTTTGACCTGCTCTAGTTCCAACCTGGGCTAGCTCACACCTCCTTAGGTATTCCCCATTCCTGGTTCTGGGGTGCTCACCACATTGATATCAAACAAAATGCAGGCACTCAATTGGCATATCTCACTGGACCTCAGAACTCCTGAGCTCAAGGGGTCTACCAGCTTCAGCCTCATTGATAAGGAGTATACGACCTCAATTGTTTTCTGTAGGTATGTTCTTGACTAGCCACAAATGGGCTCATCAAGCTGAGCAAAACCCATTCCTCAACGAATGCTGGAGTGTTTGTTTGTTTAATTAGGGTGCAGAGTTGAGCTGCATCCGGTGGCAGATGTTGCCATGTGTAATATAATAAATAAAAGTCTTTATAGGACCCAGCAGGCAGTAGAGCCTTCAGTTAGCAGATGGCAAAATATTAAACTGGCAGTGTAATAACTTAGATGCCGGAATCAGCTCATCTTGGCCCAAATTTCTCTAAAACATGAATCAACTTCATATAGAAAGTGTCAGTCAACATCGAATTCATATTCTTTCTCTCTCTCTCTCTCTCTCTCTCTCTCTCTCTCTCTCTGTCTTTCAACCTCTCTCTCTTTCTGTGTCTCCTCCCACCCCTCACCCCTTCCCCTTCCTGCCAGAGCTGCTCTTCCCACAGCATTGGCTTATTAAAGTAGGCTTTTCTGGGCAGCTAGATCTTGTAGCCCTATTAGTTAGTCGATGTGAGTAGCCTGCTGTGCTTGACTAGAGAGTTGCTTTATAGGCGAAGGGATTTAATAAGCCCAGCAGATGTCCTACAGCACCCGCTCTGGTTGGTTTCAAATTAGCCAGCCAATATGTTACCTGCCCCTCAGGGCCCTGCTGTGCGGCAGGAAGGTTCAGCTCGGTCATATTAGTTTCCTCTTTCAGGACATGTAAGATGAATATTTTAGCCCAGGGACATCCTGGACAGATTGAAAAGATTAGGCTTCTTCAGAATGGGGAGATGGAAGCTGTAAAGGGGATGTGATCAATTTCTATAAAATTATAAAGGGGGTGAATGGCAGAGGGCTCAAGGAGCTGAGACATGTGGACCAGCTCAGCAGATAGCTCAGTACTAGAAAGTGGTATTACCTTTTAAAGGTCTGAAAAGGTAAACTGAGGACAAATAAAAAGAAAAATAACGATCTAGGGTCAGTAAGATATAGTGGGCAGAAAGCTAACCTTGATCACAGGAAGGACCAGGTTTGAGTTTTGCCATTTATGCATACTGGCTGTGTGGCTAGGGGCAAATCACTTACTGCTTAGGGACCCCCAGCAACTCTAGTCAGTCAGTCAACTAACATAGCACCTACTATACGCCAGGCACCGTGATAAGCTCATTAGGACTATAAACAGCAGATGCGTTACCTTGATTTGATGAGGAAATTTCCACATTGGAATTGCCCCACACTGATGAAAAAAAAGCAAAAAAGGAGTTATTCTTAATCTATTAAGTCACATACATACATTATCTTGTGATTATAGAAAGGACCTCAGAGGATGTTTTTGTGTCTTAGTACCAGTTGCTGGAACCCTTTCATTGTTGGAATATCTTTTCTTCCCATCTCTGCCTTTTAGAATATTTTGTTTCCTTCAAAACTCAGCTCAAGCCCTACCTTCTTTAGGAAGCCTTTCTGGATCCTCTCAGCTACTAATGTCCTCCCACCCCCTTACCCTATTTTTATTGTGTCTGTCTGCCTATCTATCTATCTATCTATCTATCTATCTATCTATCTATCTATCTATCTATCTGTCTATCTATCTGTACATGTTGTCTCCCTTGATAGAGCTGGAATTGTTTCATTTTTCTCTTCGTATTTCTAGTCCCTAGCATAATGGTTAGCACATAGTAGGTGCCTGATTGCTTATTAATTCACCTAGTGTAAAGTATAGGAGAGCAAGAATCATATTTACAGTTTCTCTGGCAGGTGGTCCTCCAGCCTTCAAATGAAGGCCTCCAGGGAGATGGAGAACTTAATGAGACAGGTGTTCAGGTGGAAAATACCAACGGCTTTTTAAAAAAGATTTAAATCAATTCACATCTAACAGATACACAGTGGGTGGCTCAGGAACATACCTAAAATTTCGAGTTTGATGCTAAGGAGGACAGCTGAGTGTTCCTATAAAATGTTTGAGGGTACCAAAGTATTAGCATCATGAATTAGAAAAGAGAAGTAGATTTCAGATCAGAGAACCTGGTGCCATTTGCTAACTGTGTGACCTTGGATAAGTCATTTCATTTCTCTTGGCATAAGTTCCAGCTATAAAGTGAAAGGGTTGAATGAGATAACCTCAAGGTCCCTTTTAGCTTTAAGTCCTATCGTGCTGTGTTAATAGACACAATGTATTAATTATGTCAATATCTTCCTGAAGACTCAATATAATTGTATACTCATAGCACTGGAGAATGTACAAAGTAACCATTCTCTTAAATGAAGACAGAAAACTGGAGAATCCTGCATTGGTTGGGCCACTTATACCAGTTACTACCTGTGTGATCTGGGGCACAAATCATTTGACTCCTTGAACTTCTCATATGAAAAATGATTGGATTATATGATTTTTAAGGTCAACTGCCATGCGCATGGAAGGCAAGGCATCCTGGGAGGAGAAAGAAGAGGTGGCATGTGCTAGGTGAGTCATGCTACTGCAACCACTCTGATCACGACTTTTCCTAAGATGTTGATGGAGATAGCTCAGGACCCTTGTATCAAGAGCCCTGGAAATATCAGTTCCCCTCTCCCATTCCCAGCTACTGGCCCTGCTTTCAGCATGGCCCCCACAGCCATCATTAAGATGATAAACCCCTGTGGGGAGTGAACTTGCCATCTTTGCTAATACAACCATCCAGCATTGATCAATTACCATTAACTGGCTAGGTAAGCCCAAGGACCCTAAGAGAAATGGTACATCCCTAGTAGACCACTGGTCTTGGTTCAAAGGCAAAATAGGTCGCATGGTAGAGTCAGAAAGGCTTCGACTCAAATCCAGCCTCAGCTACTTATTAGCTGTGTGACCCTGACCAAGTCCCTTAATCGCTGTGTGCCTTAGTTTCCTCAACTGTGAAAGGTAATAATATTAACACCTGCCTCACAGGGTTGTTGTGAGTGATGTTTGCAAAGCAGAGTACCTTTCACATAAGAGATGCTCACTTCAATCTGCTCCCCTTTCCTTCAGCCTGAGCCCTGAAGTCATTGTCTTTGGAAGCAACCTCTGAGGAGAAGGAGCCAGCCATCATCACAGCTGACCATTTGTCACCTACAGGCAGGAAAGCCAACCTAGCTGAATCAGCAGTCTCTTTAGAGAAAGACAGGGGGTGGCCACTGCTACCATCTCAACCATCAGCTCTTCTCAGGCCCCAGTCAGAAAGTCTGAGCTCAAAAGCCCCAGGATAGTATCATCCTCCTCCCCCACCCCAATGCCTCCATCTCTCTCTTCAAGGTCCGCTTGTGGAAATGTACCCAGACCACTTCCTCTTCATGTGTCGCAGCCCTGACCCGCTCTAATGGTCAAATCTACAAAAAAAGAAGTACCAAAGCTACCCAGAAAAGAAAGTTCTTACTACCCCCATCCTTGGCACTAGAAAATTGTCTAGTATCAGAAATGGATGTGGTTTTACGAATGGAAATAACATTAAATAAGAAAGATGCATTACTATCTGCTTTACACACACACACATACACGCGCACACACACCATTTGACTTCTGTGTTGTCCCTACTAGAATGTGAGGTCTTTGAGATGAGGAGTTGTCTTTGCTTTTCTATTTTGTACACTCAACTCTTGGCACAATGCTTTGCATATAGCAAATGCTTAATGAATACTCATTCATTCATTTATTCGTGTATTCAGGTATTCATTCATTCATTCATTCCTTCCTTCCTTCCTTCCTTCATTATCTGCTCCTTCCTATGAACCTAAACTTATGATCCTACTAGGCTGGAGCCTTGCAACTCTTCTCTGACTTGGCATTTCTTATTCATAGGAATGTTACATAGTAAGCACGATGACATTATGTACTGTAGAGTCAGACAGCACAGCATCATTTTGTGTAATCAGGTCAAATATACCTCTTTCCCTTGTCCCTACCTGTCATGCATACTTTTTTTAAACCTCCTTTTAGCTAAAGGAAGGCTTATAGCCTTAGGATCATGGATCTTGGGCTGGAAGGGCCCTCACCTAGTCCAACAACATTTTATAGATGAAAATGGGGCACGGTGAGTTTAAGTGACTTGCCCACAGGTCTGAGATTTGAATTCAGAATTGTGTCTGAGGCAGATTTTCATTCAGAATCTTGGGACTCCACGCTCTTAGCTTGTGCCTCAATCCTTCCTTAAGACATAAATGTTTCTGTTGCCAACATGTTAATTCAAGGATTAAATTAAAGTGCTCCCTTGATCCATAATGGGCATGTCAAAATTTAAGGGAGACTGTGGGTGAAGTGTCTTCTTATCTTCACACTGTTTGGCAGAAAGTGGGCCGCAATTAAGAGCTGGGCACATGAGAAGTAACGTTTAGCTCATGTGTCGCTGTGTTTTTAACGAAGGGAATTGGAAGCTAGGGTGAGCATAGCCAATTGAAAGGTGGCTCAGCTATACCTGCACAAAATGATAAAAGCTGAAAAAGATTCTGTACAGAAAAATAAATATGATTATAAACCATGCTCTAGAAAGAGGACAAGTTGTTGGTGAGGAAATCTGCTCAAGGACTATTTTAGGAACTGGTGCTCTTAAGTAGAAAAGTCTGTTTCTATGGAATTCTGTCATTTAAGGCTCATATAAGGGGTTACACCGGTTCATAAAGGAGCTTCTTCTATTAAAGAGTCCAGATCCAGATTTCAAAATTTGAAAACCTTGTGTTTGGTTGGGGCAATGATGTTGCAATTCCCTCTCCCTTTTTCCATTTAACTTAGGATCATAGATTTAAAGCCAGAAAAGATGTTAGAGGCCCTTGAGCCCAACTATATTTGCAGATAAGGAAAGTGAGGATTGAAAAGCTAATTGACTTACACAGGCTAGTAAGTGTTTGAGGCAGAATTTGAACTCATGTCTATCACTAACTCAGGGCAGCTAGGTGGCACAGTGGATAGAGTGCTGGGTTTTGGGTCAGGAAAGCTCACCTTCCTGCACTCAAATCTGGCCTTAGACACTTACTAGCTATGTGACCCTGGGTGAGTCTGTTTGCCTCACTCTGTTTGTCTCAGTTTCCTCATCTGTAAAATGAGCCAGGGAAGGAAATGTCAAATCATTCTGGTATCTTTGCCAAGAAAACCCTAGATGGGGTCACGAAGAATTGGATGTGACTGAAACAACTTCTTTCCTTCCTCCTAGCATGTATTCATTCATTCATTTATTCAACAATCATTTATTTAATACAACCACGTGTAAAGTGCTGCACTATGCGCTGGCAGAAGTAGATAAATAAAATACGTCTCTTGTGGAGTTGATAATCTATCATATTCAATGCTGTGACTGACATCATAGCTAGGCAAGAACAGCTCTGTCCTTGTCTGGTTCTTTTAAGTAGCCTCACCTCTAACCTTTTGGATAGATTCCACACCTATGGGACTAACCCTGTATTGTCCCAGGACCGCAGGGGCATAGAGCCAGAGCTGGGAGGGACCTCACTGGCCATTTATCCAAAACTGCCTCCTCCCTCTATTTTGTAGATCAGTATCATCCTTGCTGGTTATCTTATCTTCCACAATTGCCTGATGAATCAATTATTTAGTAAGTGTCTACTGAGTGCTAAGCACTGGGGATATAAAGACAAAAAAAGGAATAGTCCCTGTTCTCAAGGAGCTTACATTCTCTTGCTTCGTAAAACCCATGCTGCCTGCCTGTGGTTTCTTTTCATCAACTGGCTTTCTTGGACCTGAACCTTTGCCTGACTAGACTCATAGTATCTGGTGGGGCTCTCTTAGTTTCTTGAGCTCCAGGTCTTGTCCCCTTTTGGTCAGCTTTCTTCTCTTCATGTCCTAGGGGGAAGAACTCCTAGTGCTTGGGCTATTCCTCAACCTCAAAACTGAATCTGTAGTTTTATAATATAAACCTTAATTTGAGCAGGAGATACTTATGTAAAAGTATCAGATTTAACAAACTATAAACCCAAACTCTCTGACAGCTAGAGCTATATAAAAGTGAGTAGTGGGTTCCCTCTTACTAGAAACCTTGGTCTTCAGGGCAGATGACTACTTGTCAGGGATGTTTTAGAGGAGATTCATACTTTGTCTAAGGGCTGGATCAGATGATTTCTGAAGGCTCTTCTGATTCTGAAGTTCTGTGGTCCCAGAATTTTTCCTTTCTCAATTCAGCAAAAACAGAAGCAAATTTGGGAACAAATTTCTTACTTTATAGAAGGACATACCACCATGTGACAGTGTAGTCCATTCTTCAATGACTAAATGTTGATTCCTACAATCTGAGGAGCCAGTTTAATTTTCCTTTCCTTTCCAAAAATATGTCTGTATATTCAAGATAGGCTGATCTTGAACTGATGACAAATTCACCTATGGAATCTTTTTTTGTCTGCATTTCCAGCTAACTCCCTCTTTCCATAACACTCCATGCCCAAGATCTAAACTATAAGTGTAGAATCCACCTCTCTGATTTTAAAGATGTTTCAAAAAGCTAAGAGGTAATGAACTAGGCACAAAGCATCCCTTAGTGGACCCCTCTTTCATGTCCTGGCTGTAGAGAATGGGAGTAATGTTGAGAAGTGCCATTCTTCATCTTCTCGGGCACCAGTTCTGGCGTGTATTGGATCTCTTGTTATTAACTCCAATGACGTTCCTGCAGCTTTGATTTTGTTTAATTGATTTCTAATTTTGAGTGGTGTGTCCTTAGTAAGAACCATTCACATCAGCTTGTGCCATGGGTTGGCCCGCATCTATTTTTTTAAACCCCAATCGGCACACTGGTCTAAGATGGTTAATATTGATCCCTTTTCCCTGCCAGAGGACTGCAGAAAAGAGACTCCTCTCAAGAATATGCCCAGAGGAAACTGATGATGTGTCAAGCTAGTAATTTAAACCATGAATCTGCACTTGCTTAAAGATGAACTTGTTTGGAAGAAAAATGAGAAAAATGCTTGTGACCGAACAGCAGAGTCCCCAGATAAGAGCATCAATTTTGGTTCCTGGCATATCCAGCACACATAATAAAATGAAACTGCTGAGGTCAGCAGCGGATGGAAACTACACTTCTTATTTTCACAAACACAGTTTTGGGGATGGTAATCGTATCTATTAGCAAGGGTGACACCTCTGTCTGCCAGCCAGAAAAATGAGCTCTCCCACCTTGCAAAATGAGCAAAGTAGAGATCAATAAATCATAAAATTAGTTGAGACATCATTTATCCTCCATGGCTTTTCCCTCATTTCTGCCACAGTCCCCTAGGACACTAATTCATTTATTGCATTTTATCGTTGCAAAAACACGTCAAGGTTTGGAGGCCGTGTGCAGTTTAGGCAAGTGGGAACAATAATGTGGGTCATTAATTAAGCAGATTTTGGATAGTTCCCTTTCAAACTTGGTCACAATTCAGGTTTGATAAATTGGATAGTAGCACTGCTTCAGAGCCTAGAATGTTTTAGGAACATGCTCT
>CM053622.1:441403737-441433880 GCA_028646595.1 Phalanger gymnotis
ATTTTAATACGTATATAATACATACACAAAATAAATATAGTGCTTTGAAATTTATATAGTGCTTTTCTGATAACAAACCTATGAGTAAAATAGTACAAGTATTATTGTCAAATAGGCAGTACACTGGACCTGTATTCAGGAGAGACTTAGGTTCATATCCTGCCTAGGACAATAGTTGTGTGACTGTGAATAAATACTTTTAACCTATCTGAACTCAAGTTTCCTTATATATAAAATAAGGATAATCATACTTAAAGCATGGTTCCTTACAGGGTATTTAGGAGCCTGGAGTACATACCCTCTTTGCTTCTGCCTCAAAGAATCTCTAGCTTCCTTTAGAACTCAGCTCAGGTGCCATCTCCTACAGGAAGTGTCTTCTGATAACCCAGTGATCAATGTAGATCATTATTGTGTATATATTTTGCATTTACTTGTCTATATACACATAGAATCCTAGATATGGGTTTTTCAGATGAGGAAACTGATGTCTGGAGGCATTAAGTAACTTTCCCAACTGTCCCCATTGTACAGATCAAGACTCAAGTCTTCCATTCTGGATGCAGTACTCTTTCCATACCACTATGATACCTCCAATGACAGCAAAAATCAACCATGTCTCATGTTTATATCTCACTTTAAGGTTTACAGAACACTTTTCCTCACAACTGTGATGGTCAGCTAGTAAAAGCATCATGCTCATTGTTTGGGTCAGGACACTAAAGCTTGTCGAGGTTGTGACCTGTCCAAGGTTATGTAGTTTAGACATGTCAGAGTTGGAAAGTATGTGATGCCAAGAACTCACAATTTAGGGTCAGGGGACCTGGGTTCAAATCTTTAAAATGGGGATAGTTGACTTTGCCAACACATTGCCATTACATATATCACTCATTCATTCAGTGAGGATTTCTCATGTCTACTATAAGTTGGAGCACAGTAGATAGAGTGCCAGGCCTAGAGTCAGGAAACTTTATCTTCCTCAGTTCAAACCCGGCCTCAGACACTTACTAGCTGTGTGACTCTGGGCAAATCACTCAACCTTATTTGCCTCACTTTTCTCATCTGTAAAATGAGCCAGAAAAGGAAATGGCAAATCACTGCAGTATTTTTGTGAGAAAATCCCAAATGGGGTCATACAGAGTTAGACATGACTGGAAAATGACTGGACCCAAAAACATGTAGGCTAATGGTTGGTTAGGGAGATGATGAAATAAATGTTCCTGATCTCCAGGAGATTATATTATATTGGAAGAAGGAATATGAGTTTTAATACCTTCATGATCTTGGGGAATTCACATGACCTCTATGTGCCTGCTTTTCCTCACCTATAAAATGGGGCAGTTGGACTGCGCGATGTGTTGACATCCTTCTAGCTCTAAATGATATAGAATCCTAAGGTGTTAATTACACCCCTATTAATTCAGGTTCATTCAGGACAAAATCACGTTCAGTAGCACTTAGACTTATGGTGTTCTATTAATAACCAAACTCAGCCTCCCCCAAAACAAAGATGTCAGGAGAAAATCCTCAAAGACGGAGCTAATTAATTAGATGGCAGCGTCAGGAGTATGATCAGAACGTTTCCTCTGTTTTCATTCCACAATCAATAATGCAGCGAATGAGAGAGTAATACATTGGTTACAGTATTTTTAAATAGTTTGGTGAAGTATAATTTCTTATTGATTAGTTTCACATAGAAGCAGGATCAAAGGCTAAAAGAAAATTAGATGCTACATATTCTCACATAGAGGAAGCCAAAGTGCTTAATTTGGGGCGGGGGGAGAATGTAATCGATGTGTCCATATTCACCAAATACTAATACTGGGTTGGAACTTACTGTTAGCTATTTTAAAAATATCAACTCTTTCTTTATTCTTCCCCAACGCTGATGAACGTAGACGACCCTCGCTCTTACAAAGTACTATGCTACTAATGGATGGTATTTCTTTGGCATTTTATGATTATAGCAGGCTTTAAAGATATTATCTCATTCCTATATTGACATTTCGTGTTTCAGGATAGCTCCAAATTATTGCCCTCATTTTACAGATGAAGTAACTGATCTTGCGAGGAGCAGAGATTTGCCCAAGGTAGCATAACCCATAAGTGGAAGAGGCTGGGCTAGCATCCAGATGTGTTCTGACTCAGGACAGCACGGTGAGTGGATAGGGTGTTGGATTTAGAGTCGGGCAGGCATAGGTTTGAATTCTGTCTCCGATACTGACCGGCTGTGTGACCTGGGTCAAGTCACTTTTCCTCTTGGGGCCTCAAGTTTCTCATCTGTAAAATGAGGGCATTAGATTTGCTGATTTCTAAGGTCCCTTCCAAAAGATTTATGGTGCTGTTGTCACATATCACCCAATACATCACATGATTCTTCCTCCTGAAGAAACTTCCTTTGTAGAAACATAGGAGCAATCTATCTGACTTCTCCTGGTTGGCAGACAGAACTGTGACTTCTGCATTTCTGTACTTCTCCTCAGATCTAGGACAACTACTTTGTCTTTCTGAGGCAACTAGGTGGCATAGTCAACATGCCCTAGGCCTGGAATCAGGAAAATCTGAGTTCAAATCTGGCCTTGCACACTTACTGGCTGTATGACCCGGGTTAAATCACTTAACCCTGTTTGCCTCAGTTTCCTCATCTACAAAATGAGTTGGAGAAGGAAATGGCAAACCACTCCAGGATCTTTGCCCAAAAAAACACAAATGGGCTCACAATGTGATTGAACAAGAGTAATAACAGCAAAAGTCCTTTTCTGCTCTAAATGTATGAGCTATTGTTTAAGTCTACTGTATTATAAAACTACACTACTTTTAATAATAATAATATAAAACATTTATTAAGTGCTTACTGTGTGCCAGATACCACGCCAAGTGATTTACAAATATTACCTCATCTTATCCTCACAACAATCCTGAGAGATAGGAACGATTATGACCTTCTTTGTACAGATGGGGAAACTGAGACAGAGTAACTGAGGTTAAGCGACTTGCCCAGGTTCACACAACTGATTAGTGTCTGAAGCCAGATTTGAACTCAGGTCTTCCTGACTCAAGGCACCATCCAGTTGCCTCAGAAAGACAAAGCAGATACCATAGATCTAAGGGGAAGTATAGAAATATAGAGGTCACAGTTCTGTCTATCAACCAGGAGTATTCAGGGGGCTTGCTACCATATTTCTGCAGAGGAGTGTTCATGAGAGGAAGAATCATTTACTGTATGGGATGACACATTACAATGGCACCAGGAGTGAAGGTGAGAGCTGAGAGATCATTTAGAAAGTTGGGCTGTGTCATTCTGAATGAAGGGAAAGAAGAGTGAGCAGAATTATAATAATTCCCATTTCTAGAGTGTTTTAAGGTTTGGAAAATACTTTCCTCACAACAACTTTGTGTGAAGAGGAGAAGCAGTGGGATGTAGTAGAAATTTTCCGTCAAAAGATCTGGGTTTGATTCAGCTCTTCCACTTTCTTTATGTGCGACTTGAGCTGAGCCATTCAACTTTCACAAGACTCAGTTTCCTCACCTGCAAAATTAGAAGTTTAGCCTAGATGACCTCAAAGGTCTCTTCTAACTCTAACATCTATGGGATTATGAAATGGGTAGTGAAAGTATTTTTTACATCTTATAGACAAAGAAACCGAGGTTCGGAGACGTCAGGTCACGTACTAGTGCTACACGTGCTAGTTGTCTTTTGTGTAGTGATTTAAGTTTTAGCAGGTAAATGTGTATAACAAGGATTGGGTCCCATGGAGGATGCACTGAGTTGCTTGGGAAAACATTTGCCCATCTCTGAATGACTTGTTGCTTTGGGATAAGGCAGTAAACCCTGAGTGGTCCCTCTGCCCTCTATCCCATGACAGCTGATGGAAGGGGACACTGTGCTAGAGAAGACTGGCCATTAAGACAAGAGGAATTCTTTTTTTTTTTATTGAGTGGATTTTAAAAGGGATTAACTCCACTTTCTCCATCTCCTTCTTCCTTCAATTCTCCCATGTGGCAAGCAGCAATCCCTAGAGAAACTTCCCATGACTGAATGTGGAACAGAGGCTTCGGGTATATGGCAGCCAAAGCAGGAACTAGGTCAGGCAAGCTAAGCTTGGGCTTTGGGCTGGTGGCTGCATTTTTTTGCTTTGTCCAGCACAGGTGACTGAATAGCCATCCTGAGATCATCCTGAGATCAGCCATCTGTGGAAATAACCCTGTGAGTTTTAGAGGCTGGAGTTCTTGGATACCTCAGTTGTACTCTTTATATATCCACTATGGTATCTTTTGGAGGACGAGACCACCGCCACAATGAGGATGAGCCCTGAAATGAGGAATACCCGAGTTCAAATCTGGCCTCGGCCACTTACCAGCTGAATGACCCTGGGCAAGTCATTTCACTTGCCAGAAGACATGGCCTTGGAAGGAACTGTAGGATAGTACAGAGCTGAGATGAAATGTGAAAGGCCAATTTGGCAATACCACATACTGCTTTATGCTTCTAAGTCTCAGCTTCCTGGGGAAAGCGTAGTAGTGGTTATACTATTGCTGCTGTTTCTTTGTTTTTCTGTCAGGTCATGTTTATATCTTTTTTGTTTAGTGTTTCTTTACTATAGAGGAAATAAATAACTGTCTTGTACCTGATCTACACTGAACCCTGAATACCTTTCTGCTACTCCATTTTTTGGGAGAACTAAACATGAGTCAAACTGAGCTTTGAGTAATTTTCTCTGGAGCCCAGGGTCAAGTTATAAAGATAAAAAAGAGACAGAAAAGACACATTCCTTCCTTTAGGGGTCAGCTTTACCATGTGCCAGGTACTGTGCTAAGCATTGACGATGTGAAGAAAGGAAAGCTTTGTTTATCATAGAAGTGATCTGGTTTTTGTTTTAGTGTGTTCAAACAATATAATTTATTTAATATCATATCTTGAACTTTAGCTGAAGTGTACCAGCTCTAGGGTCCCTAGATATGCTTTGCAATGTTGATTCTGGGCACAGGGAACTGAAGGGAGGCCTTTTTTGAGTTTGGTTTGGGAATCTGAACTCTAAACATTTGATTTGTCTCTAGCCTTGTTGCTCAGCTCATCGAAGGGGAGCAATACCTTAAACGAAGATAGTACCAAGTAAATGGAGAAGAATAAACTCTCTAAACAAGGGAAGTTTGGGGGTTTTGCCTCATAATTGCCCCTTTGTGTTTTTTCTTCCTCTTTTCCCTTCTAAAAAGATACCTAGTGCTTTCTGGTCACCCTGAATCCCACTTACTCAGTATGAAGGGATCTAGTAAATCAATTCCCTTTAAAACATTAGTTAGAATGTAGTCCCTTTCTAGGGGATTTTTGCAATGTCAAAGAGAGACAGAACAATGCTTAATAAGAAAAAATGTTCTTTGATAGTGGAATTTTAGGCACTGGGTGTAAGAAATATCACCAGATAATTGTGCATGCATGCGTGCGTGTGTGTGTGGTGTAATGGGGTTTCTTCTGGCACTTTTCAAATCATGCCGTAATCATCCAGTCTACCTCTATGTAAGCTTCACACAAGTTATAAATGAGACTCCCTAAGACAAGGAGCGAAAGGTAGACGGGGCACCAGTAATGGATTAATGAAGAAGGGGAATTTTAAATATAGCTTCAAGTTTCAAATCTACTAGACTGATTTTTTTTCAGATAGTCACTTAACCTTCATGATTAAAAAATATGAGCAAAAGCTTACATATTTGGTGTTTTGGAAAGACAAGGTTCTATAGTCAGGGCACTTAGATTTCAGATATTGGCTCTACTATTTGCCAACCTTGTGACATTAGTAAAGTCACTTCCCCTTTGTCGCTCTCAGTTTTTGCATATGTAAATCAAATAGGTCAGACTAGGTGATCTCTGAGGTTCCTCCTCCTGGCTCTGTTTCATCTTTTTCTTTTAAAAATTTCATTGATATCTTTTGTTTTTATATCACCTTCACTTCGAAATATATCACTCCCTTTGCCTACCCCCGGAGAATTGTCCCTCGTAACAAAGAGTTTTTAAAGAGAAAACGAATAGTCCAGCAAAACTGACCAACACACAACTGTATCTAACAATACACGCAGTGTTCTGCATCCATATTTCCCCACTTATGTGTAGAAGAGAGAAGTATATTTTCTTCTCTCTGCTTCAGAGTCCATAATTATGCAGCATTTAGTTTAATTTTTTTGTCTTTTCCATATATTATCATAGTCATTGTATACATTGTTTTCCAAGTTCTGCTTACTTTATTTTGCAAGAGTTCTTGTAAATCTTCCCATGCATCTTTCATTCTTCATACTCATTTTTCTTATAGTATAGTAATATTCCATTACCCTTAGGTAGCACAATTCGTTTGCCATCTCACGACTAATTTGTTGTGGTTTAGTTATATGTGACTCTGCATGACCCCATGGACCATAGCTGTCCATGTTTTTTTCTTGGCAAAGATACCAGAGTGGGTTGTCATCTGAGGTTAAGTGACTTGCTCAGGGTCACAAGTTAGAAAGTATCTGAGACTAGAAAAGAACTTGAGTCTTCCTGACTCTAGGCTCAGTGTTCTGTCCATTGGGCCACCAGCTGCCTCATAATTGATAGGCAGCTACTTTGCTCCCAGATTTTTACTGCTTCTATGAACATTTTGTCATGTTTGGGACCTTTCTTTCCATATTTCACATCTTTGGGGTTTATGTCACACCCACTAGTTCTAAATTCTACGACCCTACGGATCTTTTGAGTAAGATAATTCAATCCTATCCTCATGTTTTTGGATGAAAGTTACTCAGAGAAGGGTCTATTTAATAACTTTACTTAGAATTTTTATTCCCAATGAAGACAGTCCAGAAACCCTGAACCTTTGGGATATCAGTATTTCCAGCCCATTGCCTGAGGCTGTCATCCAATGAAGCAACACTAGTAGGGATGCATCCTGGCAACTGCTCTTGCTCGAATTGCACCTGCAGCTCCTGAAGACCCAGAAAAGAGAGTTCTTGCTACCACAGACCTTGACACTGTCAAATGTTCAAAATCAGAAAACGATATGATTTTATCAGAGGTGATGACATTTAAAGAAGGTCTGTAACCGCCCACTTTGATACTCTATCTTGCAATCAGGGGACCTTTCCTTCTGATTTGCCACTGAAACCTTCCATAAGTGTTGTCCTGCTCACTAAAGATGAGCATGAGGTGTCTTACTTTTCTATTCCTGTCCCCAGCACGGTGCTTTGCACCCAGGAAGTGCTTAATAAATGCCTTATTCATTCTTAAATAAATAAACTATAAATTTCAGAGTCAGGACTTGAACCCACCTCTTTTGGATCTTGTCCCAGTAGTCTTTATACCTCGCTCATAAACAGAATTTGATCAGTCAGCAAAGCATTTATTAAGTGCTTACTGTGTTGTGCCAGGGATTATGCTAAATGCTGGGGATTAAAAAAAAGAAAAAAAAGTGTCTGCTCTCAATGAATTTACATTATAAAAGGAAAGAATATAGACCTATATAAGCATATGCAAGATAGTACCTAGGTGGCACAGTGGATAGAGCCCTGGGCTTGGGAACTCATGTTCCTGAGTTCAAATCTGGCCTCAGGCAGTAGCTGTGTGACCCTGGGCAAGTCACTTAATCCAATTTGCCTCAGTTTCCTCATCTGTAAAATGAGATGGAGAAGGAAATGGCAAACCACTCCAGTATCTTTGCCAAGAAAAGCCCCAATAGAGTCATGGACACAACTTAATGAAGAGAGTAGCAAGTAGAGTAGAAGCAAACTAACCTTAGAGAGGGAGCCCTTGGAAAGGTTTCCTGCAGAAGGTGGCCCTTGAGATGAGTTTCAAAGGAAGCTAGAGATTCAAAGAGGTAGAGGTGAGGACGGAGAGCATTTTAGAAATGGGGGTGCCTGACCAGTGCAAAGGTGTGTAGATGGGAGGTGGAGAACCACAATCATACAAGGAGAACAAGTAGACCAGTATGGTTGGACAGTAAAGGGTATGAAGGGGTGCAATAATCTTCTTATAAAAGACTGGAAAGACAGGCAGGGGCTAGGTTGTGAAAAGATTAATTTGCTGTTTACCAAACACAGGCATTTCTATTTGATCCTAGAGATTACAGGGAGCCATTTAGTTTATTGAGTAGAGAGATGGCATGGGAGCTTTAGAAAAATCACTTTTATAGCTACGTGGAGCCCTGATTGCACAGCCAGGTGGTGGAGCGGGTAGAGTACCGGGCTCAGAATCAGAAAGACTCATCTTAATGAGTTCAAATCCAGCCTCTGACACTTACTAGAAATGCTACCCTAAGCAGGCCACTTAACCCTGTTTGCCTCAGTTTTCCCATCTGTAAAATGAGCTTGAGAAAGACAAACCACTCTAGTTTCTTTGCCAAGAAAACCCCACTGGGGTCATGAAGAGCCAGACAGGACTGAAAAACAAGTAGTCCTGATTAGAATAGGGAGAGATCTGAAGAAGAGATTTCACAAATGGGGTCACAAAGAGGTGGACATAACTGAAAAATGACTCAACACCAAGATTAAGGAGGACTGGGAAAGGCTTCTTGCAGAGATGGGACTCGAGCCCTTGGAGAAAGTCAGGAGTTAGAGATGAAGAGGGAGTGAATTCCTAGCATGGGCCAATACCTGGCAGTTGGATAATACCTATGTGATCATCAGAACTGCCTCAGGAGTTAACCTTTCTTATATTTTCTAGCTTTTGGACTCTCAGCCAGATATGAAAATGTTACCCAACCCAGTTTGCTCCCAAGTCAACTCTCTCCCTTTCCTGTCACATTTTAAATGTGCCAGGCAACTTCTTCACACAGCCCTTCCTAGGTTTATTAGGGATAACAGCACCAAGGGTAGTTTTCTTTATAGCTCTTATAATTAGTAACTATTTTGAAGGGCAATCACTGTTAAAGCATTTATTTTTCTTTTCCTGAAGGACCAAGGACTTTCTAAGACTGATTATTTCACAATTGAAATAACATGTGTCCCAAAGGGAGCTTTTTATGGTGGTTGGTGGTGGTAATAGCCACTCTTTATTTTATGGTACTTAAAAAAAAATCTCTGTGAAGTGAAGCAGAAAGATGGTGGTTCATCTGGGGCTTCTGACAGCTTTTATACACTTGCCTGAATCTCTAGGCAACAGTATGGATGATAAATGCTCCTGTGGTGCTATTTCAGCCAATTAATTAGTTCATATTTGAAGATGAAAAATGTCATCGCATAGGGAGCATTATAGCTATCTTGATGACGAGATTCTAAACACACAAAAAATAGGAAGATGATAGGGTAGAAATGCCAAGTTTTCCCTATTTTAGCTCAACAGCTCAACAAATACTGATGAAATGCCCTCATGAAAGGATACTTATTAAATGCCATGGAGATATAGATTAAACAAGACACAATCCCTGCCCTCTAGGAGTGAAAAGTCTAGCAAGGAGGTAAGAAAATCTGTGCAAATCTTCTCAAAGGCTCTGGTGGCTTCCTATTACTTCCAGGATGAAGTATAAACAGCTCCATTTGACAGTTGAACCCCTCTGGCTCCAACCTCCCCTTTCCAGACTTAGTGAACTTTTCCCCTCCATTTATATTTTGATCCAGCCAAACTGGGCTTCTTGCTGTTCCTCAGACATGGCACTCCATCCCATGTCTCTGTGACTTTGTGCTGGCTATTCCCAGTGCCTTAAAGCCACTCCCTTGTCCATGCTGACTCTTGGAAGTCATAGATTCCTTTAAGGCTCCACTTAGATGTCCCCTTCTTCATGGAGGCTTTCCTGATCTCGACCACTATTAGCATGACCTCCCGCCCCCATCACCTTGTCGTATTTTGTATAAACCTTTATGTGTACATTTTGTCTCCTGTGGCTAGTCTATAAATTCCCTGTGGCCAGGGACTATGTTCACCTTTATCTTTTTGTCCTCAATGCCTAGAAGAGCGTCTGACACATAGTAGGCATTTAATAAATGCTTGTTGACTGGTTACTTAATTGATACAAATTACTAACACAGGAAGACACAACTAGGTGATGCAGTGGACAGCATGCCAGGCAAGGAGTCAGGAAGACTCACGTTCGTGAAGTCAAATCTGGCCTCAGACACTTACTAGCTGTGTGACCCTGGGCAAGTCACTTAACCCCAACTGCCTCCACGAAGAAAAAAAAAGTACTGCCAAAATGCTCCGAAAATGAGTCTTAGAGAACATGAAGAATTTTTTTCCTTTTTTTTCAATCTGGACCTATGATTTTAGTGTTGTGGAAACTCCTTATCAGTGCAACTCACTGGAGTTTCCTGGGGGCACTGGGATGGTAAATGGCTCACTTGTTGCACAGATTGGATGTGTCAAGTGCAAGACTTGAAACTATGGCTTTCTAACACTAAGAACAGTCTTCTGTGCATTATACCATATTGCATACATTTTTATTATTTAGCAGTAATTATTGGTGTAAGAAACATAGATAGGCAGGGTAATTAAAAGGAAAAAAAGGCTGGGATAGTGGGCAGAGGAGTGGGCTTTAGTTTTAATTACAATCTTACCTTGCTAATGACTTTGGACAGTATGGGTTTCATTTTGCTCATTTGTAAAGAAGCAGTCAGTAGGCACCTAGGGGAGTAGATAGAGTGCTGAGCCTGGAGTCAGGAAGACTCATCTTTGTGAGTTCAAAGCTGACCTCATATATTTATTAGCTGTGTGACCCTGAACAAATCATTTAATCCTGTTTGCCTCAGTTTCCCCATCTGTAAAACGAGCTGGAAAGGAAACGACAAACCACTCCAGTATCTCTGCCAAGAAAACCCCAAATGGGGTCATGAAGAGTTGATCGTGACTGAAAATGCCTTCTCAACAACAACAAAGAAGGTATGACTCATATTGCTCCCAAAAGTGCCTCCACTGGCTGACAGGTAGGTGTGTTACATTTCACCCATCCTACAGGGTTCTCCATTACCCTTAAGAAGGGTTAGGGTGTCTAGGCCCTCTGCCAATGGGTAAATGCTATTTCTTATAGTCAATAGCAGTTTGCCTCTGGGGCAAATCATTTCTGCCCTCTTAACCTCACTGGTAAAAATGATATAATAATTCTCATGATACTTACCTCACAGAGAAAGCACCTTGTAAGCCTTACCTTCATGTGGAAATGGAGGATATTCATCACCCTTATCATTTAAAAAACAGGGATAGTGGAAAGAGTAATGAACGTGTAGTAACAGGACCCGAGTCCAAATCCTGACTCTGCCACTTACTACCTGAGATTACTTAGATGGGTAGTTTAAACTCTCTGGGCCTCAGTTTCTTCATTTGTAAAAAAGGGGTTTGACTAGATGGCTTCCAAAGCCTTCTAGGTTTAGAACAAGGATTCTATGATCTACCTCCTCCTTTTTGTGGCTCAACCTGGGTTTTCCTGTGTGGGTTGTTAGGCCAAATTATTTTGAGTGGTTATGAATCTGATCAAGGAGACTCTGAGGCATTCTGTGACTTAATGTGATCAGCATAATGTCACTTACAAGCAGGACTCTCTAGAGGATCTCACTATCCCTATTTAATTTAGAATTTGTGCTGAATATCATCCATAACAGTAGTAAGCATCTTTGCCAAGCAAAATGCTTCCTCCCTCATTTTATATTAATAATCATATGATCTTTTTACAAGGATGACTATCTCTGTTATATCTATCAACGAATCTTGTATAATCTAATACATACATAAAAGACCACTGGGAAATATTAATTGGAAGGAAGGAAGGAGATATGCATCTATTAAATACCATCTATGTGCCAAACCAGACATGTGTCAGACACTTCCAAGCTGTGTGACCCTGGACAAGTCACTTAACCCTGTTTGCCTTAGTTCCTGATCTGTAAAATGAGCTGGAGGAGAAAATAGCAGTATCTTTGCCAAGAAAACCTCAAATGGGGCCATGAAGAGTCAGACACAACTGAAACAGCTCAACAACAGCGTGTGAAGCGTCATGTTAAGTGCTTCACAAATATTTCTCACTTGACCCTCACAACAACCTTGGGAGATGGGGCTATTATTACGAT
This sequence comes from Phalanger gymnotis, assembly GCA_028646595.1. Classification (NCBI taxonomy): domain Eukaryota; kingdom Metazoa; phylum Chordata; class Mammalia; order Diprotodontia; family Phalangeridae; genus Phalanger; species Phalanger gymnotis. The sequence continues at coordinate 441,415,747 of CM053622.1, forward strand.
TATCTCCATTTTTACAGTTGGGGAAGCAGAGGTTAAATGACTTACTCTGGGTCAAACAGTTAGTAAATGTCTGAGGCATGATTTGAACTTAGTGGTCACTGTACCACTTAACTGCCTCTAATGTATTAGTTTATCACATGGACAGGGATTATATAAGATGAGAAGATATAGATGATTTTTGCTCAGCACTGTTTGAAGGAATACCCACATCAGTGAGCTTGAAGATCATCAGAACATAGATTTAAAGCTGGAATGGACCTTAAAAGGCCACGGGCTCTTCATTTGCAAAATGAGGAAACTGAGGCACATAGTTGTTACATGAATTGCCTAGTGTTACACAGTTAGTAAGTATCTGCAGGAGGATTCAAAGTCAGGGCTTCCTTACTTCAAGTACAGTGTTTAACTACGGTCTCTAATCTATTGAAGTAATTTAAGGTGGTATCATCATCACCATCATCTTATGGGGCAATGAATTTTGCACAGAGATAATCTTGGGACACCTTGTTATCCTGCTGCTATTCCTTTATATTCGATGTTCTATAGGCCGATGCACAAGTGGATAAAAGAGCTAAGTTTTATTTTTGGAAATTGAATAGAAGTATCGAGATATGAGTTTATTCATTTTCATGAATGTAATAAGCTTAATCATTTTCTGTAGGTTCATTGGAAGCATCTTTAAGACATCTTCGGGAATAGCCAGGGCAACAGGGATGCATAAAACTCATCCTGTTCCCACATGATTTCAATGTTCTTTGCTAAGTCTTCATATTTCTAAAATTTTGGGGCAGGTAGCTGGCGCAGTGAGTAGAGCACCGGTCCTGGAATCAGGAGGACCTCAGTTCAACTCTGGCCTCAGACACTTGACATGTTTACTAGCTGTGTGACCTTGGGCAAGTCACTTAACTCCAATTGCCCTGCCTTCCCCCCTCCAAAAGAAAAAAAAGAAAACAGAATCTTTTAAAATTTTCATTGCATCTGTCTTGGAGAGTATAAGCATCTGGTATGGCAACATTTATTAAAATGTTTTCAAAACATTTTTATTAATCAGTGTTCTGTCAAGGTGGTTATGAGCAATAATCCTATCTATGATAATGATCTGGTTCCAATATGGTTTATTGCTTGAGTTTTCAAAGACATTGTACATGTAATATGGGGACTAATTGCCTGTCAGTTGATGAAAGATAGCAAGCAAGCTTCTGATGTATAGGCCCAATCATCACATTGTGTATTGGTAGCTCTTTGTGAGATGGTAATTATTTTGCAGTGAAATTTGATATTGGTAGATTTCTATCATTTCCTCTAATTATCAGTATCGATCAATTACTATAATCTCCCTAAGTATAATGAGCCTGTGATTTCCAGTGATAGTGACTTGCTCCTGAATTACTACCATAAATTTCTCCACTCCTGTAACCAAATCCACATGTCAACAAATCGTTCTATACCTTTTTGTCAATCCATTGTTGGTTGAGTTCATCTGAATGTTGTCTGCCCATGGAGGATTTATTGATTCCACTTTTGTGTGTTAGTTGTCTCATGAGCTCTACCAAGAAGTAAACCACTTATAGTTTACATTAGACAAATCCAGTGGCATATACTTATTGTTAGCCTTTACTATTGCACATGAAAGTGATATCCACCTGTTCCAAAAGTGTGTTTTTAAGTTTTTAACCTCTTTATCATTTTCGTTGAGATGAACTATGAATCTTCTTTTTTTTTTCATAATGGTGCCTTGCGGTAATGATATCAACAAAAGCGTATTGAAAAAGTCCAGAGATGTAAAAGGCAATTCACTATTGGTTCAGTAATTATGTAATAGGCTGTCCGAAAACACCATAACATTTATAGAGCTTTTGTTGATTTCTCCAAAACTTTTGACTCAGTTCTGCAATAATGGCTTATTCATATACTATCAAAATATGATGTGTTTCATTAATATTGTACAGATCTTTGTTAGTATCCTTTTCAATTTTCAATATTATGTTCCTTTCTGTCATTCCAAAAGTGCATGTTTTGACTGGTATTACTTGATATATGTTCTTCCAGTTGAACTTCCAGCAGTAAGTTTCTTGACTTAAATAGCCAAAGCTTTTATACTTTTACTTATGATTCTCGCTTTGAGGAAACCAAGGTTTTTGAAAATGCTGCCTTTGTCTATTAGTTCAACTTGAGCATCAGCTTGAAGCTTAGTGCCTTCAAATCTATCACTCCTTGGTGTATATTGGCAATTTTACAGCTAAAGTAGATTCTCAATGATGATTTGATATGCATAGAAAAAGACCCCAGAAAATGGAGAAGATGCTTAATATGTTTTTATGGGAGCTATCTATGTACATCAGGTTATCATTAAGATGTTTTGGTATGACTCCCTCTTTAGCATGGAACTTGTATTGGTTTGTTTTGGAGGCACAATTATGGATGTAAGTCTGGGCAGGATGACAAGTGTCAACTATTTCTCTGAAAGATGCCTAATTTTACACCACATCTGAAATGGTTGTGTTGGCAGTATATTTTAAATAGAGACCTTTTTAACATATGTACATCAAATATTCTAGAGTTTTCATGACTTTATTTTATATATTTGTGGTATATAACTAAGCCATTATTGTAGAATTAAGTCAAAGCTTTTGTAGAAATCCACAAAAGTTATGGTGTTTTCACATAGTTTATTCTATAATTTTTGAATCAATATTGAATTACCTTTTACATCCTTGGCCCCTTTGGACAAATCTTTATTGATCCTTGATCAATATATTATTTTCTTGTGCTTATACATTTTTTTGAGCAACACAAGCTATGGATGTTTTGCCTACAACAACTTGTGGGAAGCTAGGAGGCTGGTGGAGAGAGTACCAGATCTGGAGTCAGTAAGACTCATCTTCCTGAGTTCAAATCTGGCCTCAGACACTTCACCCTGTTTGCTTCAGTTTCCTCTTCTATAAAATGTGCTGGGGAAGGAAAAGGAAACCCTTTCCAATATCTTTGCCAAGAAAACCCCAAATGGGGTCACAAAGGGTCAGATACGACTGAAAAGTGACTGAACAACAACAAACAGAATGCAATTGGCCTATATTTGGAGGAGTCACTAGTAGATTCATCTTGTAGCAATAGATATGTGATGGCTTTGATCAAGAAAGATGGGATTGGGCTTCTGTCCTAGAGGAATCTGGTAAAGTGATTTGCTAGCAATTTGGACACCATTGTGTAACTTAATCATTCCTTATGAATCTTATTGGGCCTCTCTTTTCCAGTATTGCAGAAAAAGCGTTTCAGTCACCTCTCTTGACATGTCCTGTCATTCATTATAGTAATGGGGCACCGCTCATGTGATGTGACATGCATTTTCTTTATGTTGGACTTCTTGTGCCTGTATTGATGACCAGATTATTTCCCACATCCTTCTTCTTCGATGGTTGTCTCTCTCACTGCTAATTTCTTTGCTTCTCAAGCTCTATAAAAGTTTCTGGTCAGTGTTATATTGTTTATTTTGTTCCTTGTACTGCTTTAACTCTTTGTGTAGCCTTTTGATTTTTGTTTTTAATTGCTGGTTAAGGAAATAGAGAATTTCTGATGCCCTTTTGCTTTCTGGATTCTGTGCCACATATTTCTTTTTTGTTGCTTTTAATTAAGCAGTAAGCCTTTTACATTTTCAGTTTCATGAACCATCAAGATAGTGATTGAATCTCTTTTTGCCTTTCTGAAGATCTTCCGTACCTTCCTCAATGTGCAGGTTACCAATATGATGCTTGATAGGTATCCTTAGAAGGCATTCCATAGTAGCTCTATTTTTCCTCCTGTGATCCTTACTGTGGCAATAGCAGCTGTATGTTGTGTGAAGGGCTTGAAATGTTTTTGTGTTTTCTGTCAAACATTCTGAGAGTAACGTGTTGGTTGTAGCAAATGTATTTTTAAAATTATTCTGTTATGGCATAATTGGTCTGCTTGCTGGATTCATCAAATGCAGAAAGGGCTTTTGATATTCAGTTATAAGTATGTCCATTTCCTTTTCGAAGTATTTGAGATATTGCCCGTGCAAGGCAAGGCAACAAGCTTTTATTAAGCACTTAGTGTGTACCATGCACTGTACTGAGTGCTGGGAATACAAATGCAAGCAAAAAGAAAGATGATCCCTGTCCTGAAGGAGCTTACATTCTAATGGGGAAAGATAACATGCAAAAAAAGAGCTTAAGTATGGAAGGGGATCAAGGTATCTTCCAGGGGCATAGTTCTGAAGTAAAGAAAGTATGAGAAAAACTGAGAGGGATGCTAATCTGCTCAATGGAATTATCAGAGCCCAAATGAAGAAGCTTTTCTGGGTTCCTACTAGGCCTTAGTAGGCTTAGGGCACACAGAGACCCCACTGTGCATCACCCTGACTGGCCTTCTCTTTCTCTGCCTTTGAATGCAGCTTCATTTCATGGGCCAAGGACATGGGTTGGGTTTTGATGGAATTATTATTATATTCTTATCATCCAGCCTCTAGAGGAATTGTAAGAATCCAATAATACAATGGCTATAAGCTGGGGCATATTTTGCCCTTATGCAGTTCCAGAAAGAGCTACGGAACACACAACTATTTCCTCTCCCTATTTCCACAAACAGACAGCTGTCTGTCAATGTCAGGCCAGGCAGCAGAGATTTTCACTTTTTATTATGCCATGCTGTATGGCCTAATCTTGACTGACAGCTCCACCAGCCAATGACCAAGGAAACAGGGACATTGGAGGATGCAAAGATATGCCTCTATCTCCCGATTTAACAAAAGAAGGTTGTGGGCAGTAGTTTGAGGATAGAGCCATAGACAAAGCCTGCTGCATGGTGTTTCTTTGGCCATTTCCTAAGCAACTGGGTGAAAGGAGGATACTTTAGCTCAATTCCTAAAAACTTTTACATCTACAAAGCAGGATGATGAGAGTTTATATTCAGAATCACGACCCTGATTCCTTGCAAGACAGTCATCCAAGAAAAGAGTAAATTATCTTTAATAGATTTTATTACTGAGTTAGGGAAATGGGTGAACTGGTTGATTTTTTACCAATAAAGGACGAAATAAATGGAGTCTTCAGCTTATTCCTCAGGTAACCAGAAAAATCAAAGAAAGCAGAATTCTTAGTCAAGATTTCACTGCAATTTTGAAGGTAAAAGCTGAGCGAATTATTTTGAGAGTGGTGCAAAATGGAACTGAATTTTGTGGCAATTTTGCCACCAAGACCAAAGCAAGAAATCACATCAATCATAGGTAATTTCCCCAGGCATCCCTCAGGGGGTAGGGAGGAAAAGTGAGCTCCCCGTAGTGCAGAAGTAGCTTGAGTGACCGTCCAGCAGATGAGCAGAGCAGATGGAAGTCAGTGCCAACACAAAATGCATATTCACTCTGACATTCAAGAAGATAGGGCTGCTTAGAAAATGGCATGAGGGACACATACAGGCAAACTTCTGATGAATATAGAAACCTTGGCATTTATCTTTCTTTTATACCTATGGAAAACTCTGAGAACAAGGTTACAAAGGAGGCTCATATACTCACAGAATCCAAGATTTGGAAGGAACTGTCTTGTTCAACCCCACCATTTTACAGAGCAACCAACTGAGGTCCAGAGAAGTAATAGACATAGAAATTGTCAGAACTGGAAGGGACCTTAGAGATTGTCTCTGGCTGTTCATAACCTAGGGTCTGCAATGATTTCATTTTGATTTTGATAACTGTACTTCATACATTTGTTTTCCTATGTAATCCTGTGTATTTATTTTATGTACTTAAAATGTTATTCTGATAAATGATCCATAGGATTCAGAAAACTTCTAAAGGGGTCTGTGATGCAAAAAAGGAAAAGAGCCTCTGATCCAGTCTAACCTCCTCTAAAAGGATTAATAAAGTAATTCTCAAAGATGACAGGTCCTTCATGATAGAACTGGGACCAGAAACCATGAGCCATAGCTCTCAAGTCTGGGTTATGGGATTAAATGCTTAATTCTGAAAGAGACATTGGAGGTCATATAGTCCTGTTCCCCTTTTATACAGATGAGGAAACTAAGGCTCAGAGACATTACGTGGCTTGTTCAAGGTCATACGGGTAGCAGTTCGCAGACCTGGGATTCAAACGTAGGTACTCTGATCTCAAATCTAATGTTCTTTCCCACCATACTGTGTTTCCCCATCACGCAAAGGTCACATAAAGGGTCCATAGCAGATATTGAAATACAAGTCTTTGTTGTAATCTCTATGATCAGATCACATCTGGTGTATTGTGTCCAGTTCTGGGTGTTACTTTGTAGGAAAGACATTGATTAGCTATGTAGCAACCAAAGGAGGGAGACCGAGGTGGTGATGAGGCTTGGGTTTCTTGACTGAAGGAACTTAGGGCTTAAATTTTAGCTATTTTAAGGGTTGACATGTAAAAGAAGGATTATTAGATGGATTTTACCTGATCCCAGAGGACAGAACTAGGAGCTCTGTGTGTGGAAGTTGCAAGGAAGTAAATTTAGGCTTAATATAAAGAAATACTTTCTAACAATTATAGCCTTTTTTGGAGCCAATCAGGGTTCTGACTTGCTCAGCGTCACACAGCTAGTAAGTGTCTGAGGCCAGATTTGAATTTAGGTCCTCTTGACTCTAGGGCTAGGGCTCTATGCACTATACCACATCACTGTCCAAGCCATAGGCTTTTATAGTAGAATGAATAGCCCTCAAAGGTAGCGTGTTCCTGCTCACTGGAAGTCTTTAAGCCCATTAGTGGGCTATATTTTAGTAGGGATTCTTGTTCAATAGGTATGGGATGGACTAAATGGCCTTTGAGCATCCTTCTAACTTGGAAATTCTGTAAGATCCTGATTAAAGCACAAATGTTAACTAGGATAGCACATTAAGTCATTAACACTTAAGACAGACACCATCTGTTCTGAGACAATGGGGAAGGCAAATTCTAATGGGAGGGTGAAGGTTAGGAAAGGTTCAATGCTTGGATTATTATGTGGGAATGGAGACTGAGGTACAGTACCTCAGTGAAGGTCTGAAGAGTGATGAGTTCATTGCACACTTGGGGGAGGTGTCAACAAGAAGGGGAGATCACAGATGGAAGGATCACAACTTTGCAATGCACTTTTTATACTTTAATATTAACTTTAATTAAGCCGCATTATCAAGAGCTTTATTAGAGAGAAATGGAGAATTGCTTAGCTTTCCCATTCTAACCCTATCACATCTGGTTCCAGCTTTGGAATGGACGCCATCACCCCTCAGATGAATTACCTCCCTAAGCAGAATGATTCTCTCTTTCTCCAAACTTGCCATATTTGTAGCTCATACCTTTCCTATATGTGGGAGAGATAAAAGTGTTTGCTTGTTTGAAAAGGTATTTTCTACTGGCAGATTCATGTTACAAGTAGGTTTGGAAATGGACGTAGGACAGATAGTTCATTTACTGAACAGACATTGTTGGCCTATTCTGATCCTATTTTATTATCTATTTTCAAGGCTGTTCAAGACATATGCACTGATGGAATAAAGGCACCAGGATGCACATTTAATTGTATGTCATTACTATCTACTTGTTTTCTTCCTTCATGGATTCATAGGCTGATCTCTTGAGTTCTCATGCATGTAATTGAGCAAGACCATTGAGGAAATTGAGAAAATTGAGGGAATTGAGGGGATTGAAGCAGGTAGTGATAATGGGAATTGAGTGAACTACACTGACTCCATCCTGTGACTGAATTCCAGATCTAGTTCAATCCTTTTTCTATTCAATTATGGGTCTAGTCCAAATTTGCTTTTGTGAGAAAACTATTCAATTGTGAGAATTGGGAGAAAACCTTATTGCATTGTTTGAACCTAGCCTTGAATGGCTGGGAAACTAGACCACCTTTACCTCTATTTAGAGATCCTTAACTAAGGAGCAGATTATGCATGTTGCCCAGAAACCTAGTCAGATCCAAAGATTCATGCAAGGAATTTTCTCACAATTATATATTTCAAGTAACCCATATGTCTTATCTGAAAACTGGCCCCACAGTAATTAATAAGTTATTTTTTTCCATGTTCCTTTGATCATTTACAGACATGGAAGCAGTGGGATAGCTCTTTTTCTGAATTCAGGAAATTGCACCTGTTTGTTCTCCTACTCCCAATTTGGAAATTCCTTAATCTTTTAGCCAATGAGATTGTCCAATCTTGTTTTGTTTCCTTTTACTTAATCGGTCTAATTTGATTAGTTGTTTTCAATATATAAAAGTCTGTCTACTTCTGTATTTATGGTCCAGCCCCAAGTTCAGGAAGGAGCCTGGCCTGTTTGTTGGGCAATTGCCATGTATTGTTTAATAAATCAAAATGTTCGGAGGCTTGAACCTTTGTTACTTCTGTCATTTCATCTTTTACCTGCCATCATTTTTTGGCAAACTGAGCTCGCTGATCTCTGGCTAACAGTCTCCCAGAAAAACTCCCTAGAGTATTCCAGTTAATCTTCCACCATGGGAATTTTGTTGTGGAAGACTGCCGGTCGAGGGAGGACTCCTTTGCCAGATCCTTATTTCTTCTGAGCTAAGGTAAGGTTTAGATGTTAATTTTAGATTAGGTTTGCCCCAGGAATCAGAGTAATTTAGGTTTTAAAAGTTTGCCCCAAGGATTGGGATGGTTTAAATTTACCCCAGAAATTGGGGTCATTTAGATTTTGATTAAATTTGCCCCAGGGTGTGGAGTGGTTTAGGTTTAAATTAAGTTTCCCCCCAGGGATGATGAAGAAAAATGGGTTCCAGTAGTAGTCGGTTCCCTTTTGATAGATTTTGGTTGCATGGGATGAGAGAAGGCTCCCAATAGTTATGAGAATGACCAAAAAGCACGTTATCAAATTATGTGTCACATGACATAAATCTGCAAGAGATCCAGCTGATGATTCGTTTTGGTTAATTTGGCTCTTTTCATTACTGCAAGTCGAAAAAAAATATGTTTTTGTCTTATTGCTTTGTCTGTTTTTGTTTTTTTGTCCAATATAGGAAAATCTTTGTCTTGTGTTGCATTTAGTTTTATTTATAGATTCTATTACCTTGAAAGATTTCTAAAGGGAAAATGAAGCCAGCCAGAAGAACTACTGAAAAGCTGCCACCAAAAAATTTAGAATGCTTGAAGCTGTGCTCCCAATAAGCAAGATGAACTCTTACTTAAGGCTTTCAGCAGGAGTTTAGGTGAAAAAAATTGCTAAAAGCCTGTTAATAGATTTTGGAGGCTTAGAGATTAATCATTTCAAGATTTCAGGGAAGAATTCCTGTGATTTGGTAATTCCGGGGATTCCTTCCATTTTGAAATATTTTAGTGAATTTTGGGGTGCTACTTTGTAGAACTGGTTTTAACAAAAAAAGAAATTATGTAAAAATTTTAAGGGTAAATAGCACTTAGATCCTCCCCTGCTAAAGACTGATAGGTCTGGTGTTTTAGTGTTATATAGGAATGCAGCTAGTTGGAAAACAATCCCAGAGTGAAGAAAAAAAAAGATATGCAGTTTGCTGTTTAAATTTACCTGGTACTTAACCTTACCTTGACCATTGATAATTATTTTTAACATCAATAAGAGGAAGAGCCCAAAATGATTAACCAGCTGTACCTAAGCTTCTTTGTTCTCCGAGTAAACTCAGAGAATGCCTCTTCCTATATCAACAAGGCCAGATCTGCCAGATCAGGCTGACTTAAGAACATTCTTTCCCCTATTAACCATTAAGGATGAGACCCTTAACCCGAAGAAACTATCTTGCTTAATATTTTATAGGCATATACTATGTTATGGAATGTTAATGGTAAATTAAACACAGAAACATTGGATTGTAGTTTCAACCAACCCTTGTTAACTCTCTTATCTTATTGTATTTACAACCTATTCCATTAAGGAAAATCCTTGTCTTGTATCATGGTTAAACATACATGGGGATCATAAAAGTGAAGTAATGCAGGCATGCTGTGTTGGGACTAAATTGTATTTAAACCTTCTCATTGCTTTGTTCAGGCAGTCAGACTTCATCTGGCTCCATACATGTATACATCTGCTGACTTTAAGGGAATAAGTAAAATAAAATTTTCTATCACCTAGCTCCATTTACCTCCTTTAACCAAACTCTCAGGTTAAGACTATGTAAAGATAAAAGCTTTTTTTTTAAATCAGGGAGAAAATTATAAAATTGGAAAAATTTAATTAAGGAATAGAAAGGGTGATTTAAATTGAAAAGGGAGGGACTCCCTGTGCTCCCCATCCCAGCTAAGCAGACCCTCAGTAACTTTCCTAGCTCAGAGATGCCTTGGAAGTCCCCCAGTTCAGAGACCCTCTGTGACTCTTCCAGCTCAGAGACCCTCCCCTTCTGACCCCGTTAACCCCTCTCATCTCAGATCAAATGCCCAAATAAAGATTCCAGGAAAAAAAAAAACTACTTAAAAAAAAAGGGAAAATTGAGTTACATTCCAGTCTCAGAAAATTTACTAGCTGTGTGATCTTAAGCAACTTATCTTATCTCTCTTTGCCTCAATTTCTTAGTCTGTAAAGAGAAAAATAATGGTGGTATCCACCTCCTAGGGTTGTTGTGAGGATTAAATGGTATAATGATTGTGAAGTGCTTAACACAGTGACTGTCATATGGTAAGTACTATATAAGTGTTGACATTGTCATTATTATTTCCTTAATAGAATAATTATTTACCAGATTTTATATGTGATTAGTATGAAATGTCAAAGGTAACAAGATTAATAATTTTCTGCATAAAATAATTTAGAAATGCAATTGTCTGAATTGATGTCATCTGACCAGTAACAAGTTTTGTTTCATGTTTTAAATACAGAATATTGTGTATGTTATTATTGTATTTCCAAATTCCCTAATTATATTGTGAAATTTGGGAAATCTTTGTATCAGAAATGCTCTTAAAAAGTTTTTTTTTTATCTAGATGCTTTAGATTATGAATTGAGATTTTAAAAGAATGTGACTAAAAATAGATATTTGAAAACTGTTAAATATTTAATGGGGTATATTTTGTTTTGAAACAACGAAAACAATAAGTTTGTTATAATAGAAAGTAAATTTTCATTTGAAAACTTTTGGCTATCACTTATAAAAGTTATGAAGATGTACAGGGTGGCTTAAAAATGTAATTACAATATATTAATATGAGTCAACTATCAGTTATTTGCTATCTATCCGAAACCCCAGAATGTGATTAGTTTAAATTTATAAGAGATAAATGAAATGTAACTGTTAGGGAAACATAAGGAGTTAAAGATATTCAGACCCTAAGTTGTAGTTAGTGAAATTATGCTATTTAAGGTAAAAACTCTTGGGACTATGATTTGCTTTTGTTTTGAGTTTTGATGACATGGGTGGTTGTCTGAATTGTCATTAAACCATGTGTTGATAAGACAGAGTGGGCTCCTTAGCACTTGAGGAGTTTGGCTTTTGTTTACTTTGCTTACTTTGAGTGAAAGTACTTTCAGCTATTAAGTGCTAAGCCCAGGCCCAAAGCCCTATCAGGTGTGAAACCTGTATGGGCTTGGATTAATGACTTAAGAGGGGTCATCTCGGGAACCAATGGTCTCTGGTCTCTGGTGGTTGAGGCGGGGCTTGAGAATGCCAGAGGCTTGGCTGCGAGAAGGCACTAGCTAAGAGACCAACTATAGCTTCAGCTGAAAAAAGCCGAAGCAGGAGACCTGTGTGAACCCAGGAGTGTGAGCAAGGACTTGAGGCCAGTAAATATGATTTGGCTAAATACTATCTTGTTTCTTTGTGGCCTCCTGGTTACTCTTGTGAGGCAGGCCTATTGGGCCTGGGGATTTTTGGTTAAGATGTTGGAATGGGGAGGCTGGTTCGCTAATTTGTTGCTCTGGAGCCTAAATAAATGTTTTGATGCTTTCTACTTAGAGAATCCCTCATACCTTGCGGTTTCGAACCATTCAAATCTATATATGATTATATTTGAGATTATAAATTCGGCCTTCCTACTACAAACCAATAGAAGAAACTGGCATGTGTTGCCTTCTGAGAACTGTGCCAATATCTGTCCCTGGGAAAAAGTTGGAGAGATGATCTTGGCATGGCCTAAGATAGGGTCCAATTGACTCAGTTTCTTCATTGTAATATTTCCTTTCTGAAAAGGAAATTTCCCCACCTGGTTAATCCTGAGCCTTGCTATCAGATATGACTCACGCCTGGAATTAAATAGAGTTAAGAGAGTTTCCTCCTGGTTATGATATATATCAAATCAGTCTTTTCCCTCGAGTGGTCACCTTGACATTGTTTATGTCTTCCTTCTCCTTTCACAGTAAATTTTTATAGTCAGGGCAGGTGTGCAGTAGATGTTTTGTAAGTATAATGTTAAATTTATTAATTAATAGGTTGATACTGGAACATCTCTTAGTTACTATAATGGGATGCAAATGTGAAAAACCTTATAATTTTAATCTACATTTGTGGTTAAATTGTAATATCAGGATGATATCCTCTGAAAGGGGGACTAGATAAAGTAATAAGACAGAGAAGCAATGTAAAAAAATTCTAATTAAATGGAATAGCAAATTTTTAGAAAGCAACAGGATTAGATTTTTTTCTTCTCTAAAAACTACATAGCTGTATGATTATCTTCTAAATGTATTTAGAATGGAAATTTAGGCTTTGAGTATGTTTTAGTAATAAGCTCTCAAAACTATATTAAGGATTTTACATAGGAAATAGTATTAATAATTGCAAAGAAAGTAAAATTATTTTCCTACTTTTAAAAGCATCTGCTTGATAATTTTAAAAGACAGAAGAGTACATTTTACAAATTAGACCCTAGTGGATTTTTTTAAAAAATTCTTCTAACAGGTATAGGGTAAGAAAGAAACAGCAAGTGATATAAAAACTAGAATTCTTTAAAGTTTCAAGATTGGTTTTGTTACTGGCAGATTTTATCACGATTATGTAGGAATCTCTATAAGTGATTTGGAACCAGAGAAGAGGGGCCCCCTTAAGAACTGCACTGAGAATGAGGTCTGTTTTAGAATGTCCAAGAGGAGATAGCCAGGGACAAGACAATTACATGGAACATCTGAGACTTGACATTTGCTGATCAAACGGACATGAGAAGTGAGTTACTAGGATGCAAGGAGGCTTAATGTTAGTTGATATTAATGACCATGACTATTGTTTTGACCTTTTATTTCATGGTGTTTATGTTTAAGTTTCCTTATTTACCTTGGTGACATGTAGATCTCCCTTCTCAAAAATTAGTCCATTGTTAACCCTTTAAGTAGTTTGATTTGTTACCTGACTTATATAATTCTGACTATGAATATATGAAAAACTTTGTAGATTTGGCCCATAAATAAGTGTCACCCACTCCCCCCATAAGTCAAAAGTGGAAACTGAGGGAATTGAGGAAATTAAGGGAATTGAGAGGGTCGGGGATCCAAGAAGTAGTGGGAACTGAGTGAACCACATTGACTCCATCTTGTGACTCAGTTCTGGTTTAAGTTCAGTTCTCTTTCTATTCAATTATGGATTTAGTTCAAATTTCTATCTTGTGAGAAAACGTTATTTGATTGTGAGAGTTTGGAGAAAAAAAAACACCTTATTGCATTGTTTGAACCTAGCCCTTCGTGGCTGGGAAACTGGACCACCTCTACTTGCTGTTTAGATATTCTTAACTAAAGACCCAGGTTGTACTGACCAGAAAAACAGTCAGATCCAGACACAAATGCAAGGAGTTTCCTCAGTTATATTTCTGAAGCAGCCCATGTGTCTTGCCTGAAAACTGACCCCATACTGATAAATCAGTTATTGTTTCCATATTCCTTTGATTGTTTATGGATACTTGGGAGGAGTGGGACACCTTTTCTTCTGAATTCAGGAAATTGTATCTGTTTGCTATCCCACTCCCAACTTGAAAAGTACTTAATCTTTCATCCAATTAGAAATTAGATTTTTGTATTGTCTCTTTTTAATATTTCTAATGTATTGTTTCTTTTAAAGCTAATTAGTGTTATTTGATTAATTGTTTCTAATGTGTAAAATTCTATCTCCTCCTATATTTGGGGTCCAGCCCTAAGCTGAGGAAGGGGCCTGGTCCTGATTTGTTAGGCAATTGCAGTGCATTGCTTAATAAATTGAAATGCTCGGAAGCTCAATCTTTTGTCTCTTCCATCATTTTTTTCACATGCCGCACCTTGTGGTATTCTAGGACCTGAGGCAATCAAAACAATCTCATCCACAAATAGGAACATCTGGAAAATTTCACTATTTATTGGAAATTTTTCTTTCACTTTATATCTTCAAACAATGTCCTCTGTGACACTGGTGAACAACTCAGGTGAACACGTCTCCCTGTTTTATGTCTTCCATGCGCACATCTAGATTACACAAGATTTCTTGGTAACCTCAACCAAAGATATAATTTTGTTTGATAGTTCTCGATTCACAGTATTCAACTGAGAGGTAAACCAAGGAGTCATTTTATGAAATATTTTTAAAAATTATATTTCATATGCTTCATGTTCTTTTTTTCAAACTATTGTTATGGAAATGTTTGTTTTATTTCAAAATAAAAATAAAAAATAAAATTTTAAAAAGTATATTCTCAATTTGTCAGAATAATTTTTGCTAGATTCGTATATTGATCTCGTAACTAGAAATTAACCCCCAATCCATGTGCTTGTCAGTTAAATTTCTCTCATAGGTTTGAAGAAAGTTATATCTTAATTTAGTGGGGCTTTCTCAGCATCCTATTGACCACTTAATATAAGAAAAAATATGTAAACTTGTTGAAGCTCCTAAGCTCCCTTCCTTGAGTTCTGCTATTTATAGCTGAGGTTCAGACAAGTTACTTCTGGCTTAGGCTGAGCTTAGACAGTAGAGAGTATATGAATAGCAGAGGTGAAGAAATTAACATAAGTTGAATGCAGCCATCACTACTTTTTCCCCCACTAGATAGTTGTGAAATTCATCTTCCAATAGACAAATAATAAAGGTAATAGACAAATGAATGTAACAAAATACAATTTTGTCTTGGGCTGCACCTTCTAGGGAATGGCAATGAAACTACTTAGAATGTAGAAATTTAAAGATACAGTAGAGGAAGCAAAGTAGAGTGGATTGAGGAACACAATGAATAGAGGCTTTCAAAGGAAGGGAAGGGAAGGATAAAGAAGGGAAGGGAAGGGAATGGAAGGGAAAGAAAGGGAGGAAGGAAGGAATGAATTGTTTCCCTACTTGAACTGGCCAATTGGGTCCCCAATGGGACAGCTCAGACTACGCACAGGTTGTTGTTTGTCCTTTCTTCTCAAAGACGACTGTAACGTCGGGAAGGTGGTGCTATGACTTACAAGTGAGCTGCAAGAGGTTGAGGGTAGCTGACAGGCCTCAAACCTATAGATGAGTTAGGAAGATGTCTACCCCCAACGTGTGAAGACTTTCTCCATGCAGAATGGACAGATGAGAACAATTTGTTCCAACAGTCAGGAAGGCGGCTGAAGCAGAGGCTGTGGAGCACTCAGAACTTGGTTAGACATCGCAGTTGCCAAGGTCATCCACTGCATCCTGGACCATCCCCAGTCATCTTAACTTTTTCTTGCCACTGGACTTCGATGACTCTGGAAGAAAAAGTGAGGCTAAGGACTCTGTGCAACTCTCTCTCACTTAAATCTGAATCATGCAAGTCAAGACATCACCTCAAGATGTCATTGGTCCTCTTCCAAAACAAAAGATAAACAATAGGATCTGTAGTAGAAGTTTCAATATTGTATCTTCACAAGGATTGAACCCCAGGATGGTGGCTGAGGGCACTGAGCTGGAAGCATTGCTATTCCCAAAGCTCTTGGGTTTAGAATCTCAGGCTGTCTTCATCAGGTTAAGGTGGTGGTGACTTGCCCTACCCAGCACATGCTGTCTCTTCTCTCTCCCACAAGATGCCTTGATGCTTCAGCTCAGTCAGGTTGCTTGCTCTATGAGTGGATACCTGATGGGCATTTGGCAGGGACAGCTGGACCCTTCTTCACAGAGGCTGCCTTTGATGGGGTAATGGCTGGCTTGGAATAGACTGGCAGTCTGCAGGGACTTGCCACTCTCAGGGCTCCTGTGCTTATCTGCCTATTAGTGGCAGTTTGAAAGGGCGGGTTCTTGAAGTTGACAGTGAGCATTAGTCAAAGATGGAGCTTGAACTGCATATTAAGGGAAGAGAGGGACTCTTTGAAACAGAAGTAAGGGGGGAAGGCATTCCAAGCATTCCAGTCTTAAGGCATGGAGACAGGAGATGGGATACCATGGGTGAGGAACAAAGAGAAGTCTGATTTGTTTGGAAAAGGCAGAGAGTAGATTGAGGAAAATATTTGGCTAGTTCAGCCATTAAAAAAAATAAACCTTTAAGTGAGAGGCTTTATTTCTCATACCTCATAATCTCACTTTGTGAAATCTCCTATATGACTAATTGGACTAAATTGGCTAGATTTGGTGTTGGGAACCTTGGTATATAGCCTAGTTTTGCCACCTAACTATGCTGACCTTAGCTTGATCTCAATTTCTCATGTATAAATTAAGCATCTGGAGTAAATGATCTCTAAATTCCATGCTTGCTTGAAAATTACAATTCCTATGAACTCCAAGGATGAGAAAGAATCGATAGAAATTTTGTGGGCTTCTGCAGAACATTCCAACTTGCACATGCAGAGAAAGAATTAGTGATCAAAGAAAAGTAAGGACACGAAAAAGGAAAGGAAACAAAGAACATTACAGGGCTAAGGGAAAGGAGATGCAGGGTGGAACATTGTGCCCCCATAGGTTAACCTAGCAGTGTCTTTGGGATAATGGAGGTTATGTTGAAGTCATGACTACAGAATGGGTTCACATGATTTTCTGAGACTGGAAGTAGTCTACTGATACACACACATGAGTGTGTGTATACATATATATATATATGTATATACACACACATATATATATACATACACACAAATGCATATGTATTTATAAATGTATATATGTATGTGCCTGTATATGAATGAAGGAAATGGGGAAATCATTACAGAATCTCTGCTAAGAAAACTCCAAATAGGGTCAAGAAAAGTAGGACATGATTGACATGACTGAACACACATATACACACACATGTACATATACAGAGATATATATGTATGTTTGTATAGGTATACAAGACTGAAATGACTGAACAAATGTATATGTATGTATATATGTGTGTGTTATATATATACACACTTTTCTATATGTCTATGTGTATATATGTATATATGTGTGTGTATGTGTGTGTGTGTGTGCACTTCTCATTCAAAAGAGATTTGAGGCACAGGGTATCCAAAAAATTTAGCATTTTTAGGAGTCAAAGTGGAGGCTGATGACTTCTGACTCCAAGTTGTAGTGACTCATACAATGATCACCCACATGACATTTATGGATGCTTATTTGAATGCTCCCAGAAACACAGATACCTGGCCTTGAAGAGTTTGCTGACTGCTGAGAGACAATGGAGACACAAGAAGCTTCAATTTGTCAACTAAATCGTAGCCTCATATTCAACCCTTCCAGCAGCTATGGGTACTGCAGAATGTGGACAGGAAAGGAGAGCAAGTGTTGTACTGTCAGTGAGGCCAAGTGTAATGAAATTAACTGTGATTGTGCTTCTAAACCATGATTGTAGCTAAGATTTTGGATCTTCTTCCCACTAAAGCTGTTACTGATGAACAGTGAAGAGGATGGATGGGGAGCTTCAGTTCTTTTGTTTTCCCTGGTCCCTTTCTTGGAGGAAGTGTTTTTTTTTTTTAAATCATTATTTATTTAATGTGTTTTGTTTTCAGAGTTAATTTTCACAAGACTTTGAATTACAAATTTTCTCCCCGTTTCTACCCTCCCCCCATGCCAAGATGGCATATATTCTGATTGCCGCATTCCCCAGTCAGCCCTCCCTTCTGTCACCCCACTCCCCCCATCCCCTTTTCCCTTATTGTAGGGCAAGATAGAATTTTATGCGCCCTTGCCTGTATATCTTATTTCTTTTTTTTCCTTTTTTTAAATTTATTTTTAATATGTTTAGTTTTCAGCATTGATTTTCACATGCGTTTCAATTACAGATTTTCTCCCCAATTTCCACCCCCCCCCACTCCAAGATGGCATACACTCTGGTTGC
>CM053622.1:441434380-441452135 GCA_028646595.1 Phalanger gymnotis
GTTAATGTTATACCTAATAGGGGTTTGGGCCTGGGGCTTAGCACTTAGCAAGATTCAATGAAATAGCTGAATTACTCAAAGCCAACAAAAGACAAACTCTTCAAGGGCACTTGTTGAACTAAATGCTAAGGAGCCCATTTTGCCTTACCAACACAAACAGGCATTCTTAACTTCTCTTATGTCCTGGACCTCTTTGCCAGTCTGGTGAAACCTATGGACCCTTTCTCAGAAAAAAAAGTTTAAAAGAATTATATTATGATAATATATAAAAAGATATATAGCACAATATCATAATATAATATTATAATAATGATGGTTTTAAATAAAATAGGATTAAAAAGGAAGCTAGTAATATTGGAATATAATTATTTGAATATTTTTAAAAGTTCATAGACCCTAGGTTAAGAAATACATACACACACACACACACACACACACACACACGCACACACACATACACACATGCACGCATGTGCACAGACACATCCTGAAATATATAAACAAATGGATAGGCAAAAATGCGAAGTAGATGTTTTTGATCTTTTGTTTTAACATTACCTATGTTTCCCCCATTCATTCCTTGTATACTTCTAGACAGCTATGCCTTATAATACTGTATATATATAAAATATATAATAACTTTTTAAAAAAGAAAAAGTTGAAGAACAGAGAAAAATTCATCAGAAATGATCAATACATTGATAAAAATTTAACATTTTATGTAACCCATACCTGTGGATTTCACCTCTCCCCCACCCCAATCCCCTTTGCAAAAGAGCTTGTGCACCAGAGGGGAGACTGTCTTTTATTTTAAGGAAAATGCAGTTTGTAAAATGTTCCCTATTTTGTTTCCAGTTCTACAATTGTTTAAACACCATCTAGAAATGCAAACCCAAACTGCTTATTAGTTTCTTTTCTGCTGATAATAAGCACTTTGAGTACCCAAGTGGGCATCCTGCTTATGATAGACAAGGGCCAACTGCAGCTCAGACAAAAGCACTGGCCAGTTGCCAGAACAAAGATTGAACTGCCACTGAAACCAGGCTTCTCTGTCCTTCCCTCCCTCTCTCCTGCCCTTTTGTTTCCCTCCCAGAGAATCTCACTGTCTCTTTTTCTTTCTACTGCACATCCTTAAAGAAAAACATTGGAGAGCCAAGGCTCACCTACCTGTCAGGGAAGCAAGTATGTAAATTCATTTTTCATTTTTAAAAAAAGAATATACATAAGACTTTGCTCCAAAGCAAGAGGGCTTTAGAGTTGCTTAGTACATATTTCAGGTGTGTGACAGAGAGCAATAGGTGAGCTTGTGATTCTCTTGTTTATCTTGTTTCTCCAACCCATAAACACACATAAACCAAACTTAGACAGGAACATTTTTTTAGAACCACCATTCACTTAAAAGGTTCACTAGACTCTAATTCCACCAGCAAAATTTCAATTAAAATCTGTAAAACCAACTTTCAAGTTATTGTTTCTGGATGAGCTATCCATGTTTCCTCTGCAGCAATGGAAGAGGCATGGAGGATACATAAGAACTGATGTATAGAATTAAGTCTTAATAGAATTTCAACACTGATCTCTGTGTCCATAGGCTAAGTGGGCCTAGAAATTTGGGTCTTCTCACACTTGTCTCTAGGGCTTTGCTTCTGCTGTTCAACTCCCCATCCCCTTCTCTGTGTCTCTCCCCTTACTTCTAAGTGGAGTCCTTAGATTCTCCTCACTTTCACAAGTCTCCTCTGACTCCTCAAACACACACACACACACACACCTCTCTCTTTTCTTATTATGCTGAATAATAACACTTCAGAGCTGGAAGAGACCTGAGAAATCTACCACATAGTTCGGCATTTAATTATATGCTGTCTTACGTTGTTCTCTTGTTATTTTCTTCTCTTCATGTCTTGTCTCTCCAAATAAGTTGCTAGGAGGCTAGATTTTTTTCAAGTAAATCCTCTTCTCTGGCCCTTGGTTGCCTCATCTGTAACGTGAGGAGTGGTAGAAGACTGTATGATGTCTAAAATATCTCCAAGTTTTAGAATTCCAAGTAGAAAATTTGTACCATGTATTTCTTATAGCTCGCATTCAGTGCCTCATTTGGAGCTGGTCATATAGTCGTTCAGTTCAGTTGTTTTTGGCTTATGTCTGACTCTTGGTGATCCCACTTGGGGTTTTCTTGGCAAAGATACTAGACTGGTTTATTTCTTCTCCAACTCATTTCACAGATGAAGAAATTGAGACAAATAAGGTTAAGTGACTTGCTCAGGGTCACACAGGTAGTAAGTGTTTGAGGGTGGATTTGAGCTCAGGAGGAGGAGTCTTCCTGACTCTGGCTCTGCACTCTATTCATTGTGTCACCTCACTGTCTATACTTCTACCTGTTTTACAGGTAGAGCTCAACGAATATTTGCTAATTAACTTTTTATTAATGTATCTTCACTAGGATTTTTAAATTTAATTTTTTGACAGTCTGCTACTGTCATTGTAGAGAGAACATTGGTTCTTGAGTCAGAGGACCTGAGTTTAACTCTCTTCTCTGATATTTACTACATGTGTGA
This sequence comes from Phalanger gymnotis, assembly GCA_028646595.1. NCBI lineage: Eukaryota > Metazoa > Chordata > Mammalia > Diprotodontia > Phalangeridae > Phalanger > Phalanger gymnotis. The sequence continues at coordinate 441,436,936 of CM053622.1, forward strand.
CCTTGGATTACTCTCTTAATCTACCCAAACTTCAGTTTTTTTTCACCTGTAAAATGAAGGGATTGGATTATATGGTTTCTGAGATTGTTATAATCCCATAAACTCTTTTCTGCCCATTCGCTATCTCTTGTAGACTATAAATGGTTCTCTAGCTCTTTTGGTTTATGGATGACTGTGGGGGTACAAATAATTCTTCCTCCCACCATGGCTTTCTGAAAATAAAAGTACACAGAACATATTTTTCTGTTTAATCTGCATTATTAACATTTTCGCCATTACTTTTTTAAGTCTAGACAATCAATAAAACAATAAATTAAGCCCTGATTTGTAGCATTTTCTGATTTTTGAGGTGCACATGCTTATACTGAAAATTTAGCAATCGCCTCAGAGAACCATTTTGAGCTGGCTCCAAGACACCCCTGCTCTGTACTAAGAGCCCCACCTTTTTCACTCATAGGAAAAATTGCTGAGGAGGGTTTAGATGATATCCCAGTGAGAGATCTGAATATCAGGCAGTAATATTAGAATTATTAAGAATTATTACTAACCCACACACCAGAAGGAAAACTTTTGGTGTTTAAGAACCTCTGTACCAGATATTTCTCTCTGGCTGTATTACATTTACCTTAATGTTATTAAAGAGGTTAGTTCACTTCCAGGCTCTTCTATCACTCTCCTTGGTGCTGAGATTTGGATCAGACGAACAGGAAAGAGATTCATAAGTCACTTGTAGGCTGAAATCTAGTAGTCTTCATTTAATCATTTGTTTTCTTTTGTCAGTCCTAATATCTGGAGATCTATCTTGTTTATTTTTATAGGATTGCCCCAAAAGTGGGAATGGAAAATGATCATCATTAAAAAGCTTTTCTAATGTTAAGTACCTCTCTTCGTAGCTTGTTATGCCAGGTGACATGCATGACAGAGAACATAACATAGTTCTACATCCTAGGGCCTTATACTCTGAAAATGATAATAGGGACATGGAGAGGCAGTGAAGTTTAATAGGAAAATTGAATTCTAGTCCCAGTTCCTTCACTAATAAGTTGTGTGGTCTTGGACAAGCTATATAATCTCTCTAGGCACCAACCCCTCCCTCACCTGTTGAATAGGAATAATAATTTTTTAATAGTCATTCTGGATATTAGTCAGCATTTTTTAAGCATCTAATATGTGTCTTGGACTGTGATAAATGCTGAAAATATGAAAGTAAGAATAGAGCAGTCCACGTCCTTCAGGAGCTTAAAGTCTAGTAAAGGGGGACTTGACATTTATCTATCTATCTATCTATCTATCTATCTATCTATCTATCTATCTATCTATCTATCTATCTATCAATGTGTATATGCAAATATATGTGTACATATATACATATATATGTATATTAGATGATTTTTCAGGGAAGGCAATATCAGCTGGGGATAAGAAAAAAACTTCATTTGAAAGGTGGATGGTGGGACTTCAGCTGAGCATTGAAGGTGACAAGGAGTTTTGAGAGACAGGTAAGGAAGGAAGGGGTGCATTTGATGAATGAGAAATAGTCAGTGTAAAGGCATGGAGATTTCATTCCATTCTGTCTTCTCCAGCAGATTGCCCTATCATCTCTACTTTATTACTTCTCTTTAATTTTTCCTTGTCTGCTGGCTACTTCCCAACTGACAACAAACTTGGCTATGTCTCTTCATCCTAAAACAAGAACCATCCAACCAATCAATCAACAAAAACAAGCAATTAAACAAAAAGTCACTTGATACGTCTATTAGTGATTGTTCTATATCTCTTCTCCCTTTTGTGGCTTAACTCCTTGAAAAGACCATTTATAATACATGCCTCAACTTTCTTTTCTTTCCCTCTTAAAAAACCTCCATTCTGGCTTTTGACTTCTAAAATCCTTGAGAAAACCATCTATAAGAGACCTCTTCCTTTCCTCTTTCTTAACTCCCTATACTCTGGCTTCTGACTCCATCATCCACCTGAAACTCTTCTTTTTAAAGTTACTAATGATCTCCTAATTGCCAAATCTAGTGGATTTTTCTCAGTCCTCATTCTTCTTGATCTCTCTGTAGCCTTTGATACTGTTAGTCATCTGCTTCTGCTCAATACTCTCTTTTCTGTGGCTTTTCATGAATCTGTTCTTGCCTGGTCTTCCTACTACTTGTCCAACTACTTCTCTCTCTCTCTCTCTCTCTCTCTCTCTCTCTCTCTCTCTCTCTCTCTCTCTCTCTCTCTCTCTCTCTCTCTCTCTCTCTCTCTCTCTCATATTGGATCTTTACTGGATTCAAGTCATGCCTCTTAACCATGAGTGTCTCCCAAGGCTCTGTCTGGGCAACTTACATGGATTCAATTATCATCTCTATCTAGACGATTCTCAGATCTATTTATTCACCCCTAACCTCTCTCCTGACCTCCAGTCTCATATCTCCAACTGCTTATTGGACATCACAAACTGGATGTCCTTTATATATCTTAAATTCAAGATGTACAAGACAGAACTCATTAATTTCCCTAAAACTCCCCTCTCTTCCTACTTTCCAATTACTTTGGAAGACACTACCACCTTCCTGAGAGCCCAGGATTCAAACCTAGATATCATCTTTGATTACATTCTCTTCCCCGAAAGAACGTAAGTTCCTTTAGGGTTTAAACTGTTTTCTTTCTCTAGTGCCTAGCAATGTGCTTGACACATCTTAGGTCCTTAATAAATGTTGATTGATTGACTGAATTCAATTCAAATCAGCAAACATTTATTAAGCTGTGGTTATGTGAAAAGTAAATTAATAGGCAGTGGAGGTACAAAGACAAAAATGTAAAATAGTCCAAGCCCTTGAGGAGCTTATATTAGACTGAGGGATAAAATATGTAAGCAGATAAATAAATTCAAGACAATCTGAAAAAAGGCAAGAAATTAACGACTAGGGAGATGAGCAAAGGCTTCCTCTAGGAGGTATCAGGTGACATTAAAAAAGAGGGGGCTCTAGGTAAAATAGGTAACCCTCCTCTGTGATGCCATCTCTTGTCCCTTTCTGAACCCTTCTCCCTCACACCCTTGACTACTAGATACCACACTGAACCTCTTCTTCCTCAAACCCCTGACTAGTAGTCACCACACTGATATATGCTATCTGGGCTGCTCTCCTCTAGCTGTACTTTCCATGCTTCAAAATTCTCTGTCCATGGTACTACCTTGTCTCCTTTGCTGGCTGAACCATTGACTCTTTTATTTTCTCAGTGATCTGATCTGAGCTAGTTGAAGTGAAATTAGCCAATTGACCACAAAGTGTATTATCCCTCTCAGCATGTCTATATTGTGAAAGAAGATGCCTCAAGTACTACCCACCAAGAAATAATATCTATTAGCGGAAGTTCAGTCATTTTAGCAATCAAGCAGCAAGGGGGAAGGGTATGGACAAGAACTTTCCCTATCGTTACTCTCATGGCACAAATACAAGGCAAAAGTGGCCACTGGTTTTACCGATGTGACCCTGAAAATTTTTCGTGACCCTTCTTCACAGGCTCACAACTTCAAATTCTAAACTTTTACAGTGAATGTTGTTTGTTCATCCATTTTGTTCTCCCATGTTTGTATAACTGAGCTACGATGTGCTGTGGCATTTTACCAACTGTCACTTTTCTCCTCCCCACAGTGCCATGGCTAGCTACATGCAATAGTCCCTTAGTAATTGTTGACAGTGGGTCAAAGCCATAATGGTGGATTAGAGGCAGCAACTCAGCTAAACTTTCTTGACATTCTTCTTCAAAAAACTTTAAAATAATGCTTCAAATCAAATTTTGGAGTTGCAGAGTTAACAAAAGGTCAGGATGGGACATTTTTTCTGGCCCAAGAAAACTTAGGAGGTTGGCAGGAGACAGGATAGAAGCCTAACCAGAATGCACAAGGGGCAGCAACAGTGACCACAGCAGCAGCAGCAGCAGCAGCAGCAGCAGCAGCAGCAGCAGCAGCAGCAGCAGCAGCAGCAGCAGCAGCAGCAGCAGCTTTAAGAGCTCTCAGGCCAGAGATGGTAAGGGTGTCAGACAACTGGTCAGAAAGAGATTACAAGGGATCCTTTGCTGGAACTGAGTACAGCTGGTGCTGATTGGCAACTATATTGCCCATAAGTAGTTCTGTGCCACAGTTCCAGGGTGGGGAGGAACATTTGGGTTCAATTACAAGGGAGCAGGGACCCTGGTCTCAATTCCAAAGCAAAGAGGGGTGCTAGTGCTTGTGGCCTTGGGGAGCCAGCAACCTTCCCAAGTAAAGACCAAATCTGTAATATCAATGGGATTTGAAGATCTTCCCTGCCCATTAATAGGCCTCATGTGGAGCTCATTGAGGGAGGGACTTTTCTTAGGGGGAAGTTTGCTTGTAGGAAGGCTTTTGCTAATTTCTAATTAGGCAATGAGTAATGAGTGTTGTGATGCCCTCTGCTTCTGAGAAGGGTATATATTCTCTGAGGTGAAGTTTTACTTTGGGGGCTCACTCATTGGAAGGATGTTTATTTGATATGGACAGACAAGACTCTGGGTAACCATTAAGGAGCCCCCATGGCTTTGAAAACCCAGAGGTTGGTGCTTCTCTCTCTGGTAACTATGTATGTATTGCTTTGGTGAAATAGTTAGATCTGTCTATTGATCTGTGCTATTTTCTCTGTATTTTCTTTTCTTGTCTCTTTGTTCAGGGTGCTGTCCTTTTCTCTGAATTAAGTGAATGATATATATGTTTGATTAAAGTAAGATTGTTGACCCCCTTAAAATCTATTTTTCCTTTGAAAGCAGATCAAAGAACCTGTGCTAGTAGGCCATCTGTAGCGACAATGTGATACCCCCACAGCGGTTGCTATGAATATGCTGGCATATTTCTGGATCACAAAATAAAACAGACTCTCTCCATGGAAGACAAAACCAAAACATTTATTCAAACACCAGAAAGCCAAATCCATCATACCAACAAAGAAATCCATCGTAGTAACCAAGGAGTCCATATGCATTACCAGTGCAGGGGGCACTACCATCCCCAAGCCTTCTCTCTGTTATGGACTTCCCACAATGAACTCCTTTAAGCAAAATCACTCCTTCTCTCACTCATGCTAGCTGCTCTGTGTCTTTCTGCCTGCCTTCCCTCTCTCCAAGCTCCAACTCCATCAGTCTCTCTCTCAGCTCTGACTCCTCCAACTTCCTGCTCCACCTCTTCCTGTTCCACCTGTTCAGCAAGCTTCTCCCACCACAAATACTAAAGCTCTTGGGGCCAAATGTATTGTTAATGGAATGGGAAGATTTTTCCCATCCATTAAGAGGCTTATGTGACCTGCTTGAGTCACGTGAGTCTGAATCACATGAGTCTGTGGTGGGAGAAGCTTGCTGAACAGGTGGAGCAGGAAGAGGTGGAGCAGGAAGTTGGAGGAGTCAGAGCTGAGAGAGAGACTGATGGAGTTGGAGCTTGGAGAGAGGGAAGGCAGGCAGAGAGACACAGAGCAGCTAGCATAAGTGAGAGAAGGAGTGATTTTACTTGAGGGAGTTTGTTTGTGGGAAGACCCTAACAGAGGGAAGGTTTGGGGATGAGAGTACCCCCTGCATTGGTAATATGTAAAGACTCCTTGGTTACTATGATGGATTTCTTTGTTGGTATGATGGTTTTGGCTTTCTGGTGTTTGAATAAATGTTTTGGTTTCATCTTCCATGGAGAGAGTCTGTTGTATTTTGTGATTCAGAAATATGCTGGCATATTCATAGCAGCTGCTATGGGTATCACATTGGCACTACATTTGGTGACAAGGATGTGATTACAAAATATAAAACCTCTACTCGAAGACAGGAAGGCTTTAGGGAAGGAAGTGGATATCCCAGGATGGGAGGATTTACCTTATTCTTACCTGGCAAGAGAATGGGCTAAATGCACAGGACTTCGTGAAAACTGGGAACTGAGACTACAGAAGGGAGCACCCAGAGATTTAGAAAGATGTTTGCGAGGAAAGAAATGGCAGGTGTGTGTAGGAGAGGCTGGGCCTTGCTAACAAGGTATTGTATTATATGTAAAAGCAGAGACAAATTACTGGAGGAAAAGGTTCAAATGAAAAAAGAGTTAGCTGATTTGCATGAGAATCTTTCTCTGCTACAATGTTCAAATTTTCCTTTAGAAGAGCAAGCTAGAAAGTTTCAGGTGGAAGAAGAAAAAGCAGCTGTGAATTTAGCTCAGAAAAAGAAGCAAAAAAATTAAGGAAAGGAAAGTGCATGCAGCTCTTGCACAGGCTAGACTTGATTGGAGCCCAAACACCTGCCAGGAAGATGTGTGGGAGGAAAATGGAACAAAGTTAAATGAGGAGGCTTTTAGCAATGCAGACCTTCATCCAATACTAAGAAGAAAGCAGGAGAACTGGGGGGGGGGCAGCACACAATGTTTATGGAAATAATTGAGGATTTTACTCAGCAGGTGGTAAAAGATATTTTTGAGGTGATTCACTCCCAAAATGGGAGAATTGTTAGTATCTTGGATGATGAGAACCAGTGATGAAGGAGGACTGAGGACTAGGAATAGATAACACAGATTGTTTGAAATTTGTAGGTATTAGTCAGAATCATTTTGTACAGCAAGATTTTAGGGATTTCCATAGGAGGTAACAATGGAACTAATCTGTTAGCTTTTGTTGCAGAAGGATGCAACAAACAGTATCCTACTGACTCTATGGCCTAGTGGAGATAGACCCTATTTACTTGCAGACTGTATGAGAAAGTTAAAGTAAGAGGTAAATTACAATTACAATTACAAATGCAGGTGTGTATCACAGTGCTCCCTTAACTGTTTCTCATAGGCATATAATAGTGAAGATGGCTCCTCCTGCTTATAAGAACCCAGTTCTGACTTTATTAATTGGAGAAATAAGGAACCCTCTTTCAGAGGTGCTAGATAAGATTTCACAGTTAAGTGACTTAGGGGAATGGGGAAAAGATAAATTTCCTCAAGAGAGAAGAGCAAGTAGCCAGCAGATTCAAAGTCAGAATACATTAACAATGAAAGAATTGTTTGCTGCTTTATTAAGAGCAGGGATAGATTTTGGAGGAATAGACGGTATTCCAACTAATGAGCTATATAAGATGTAGAGTGAAAAGGTACTTAATATTAGACTGAATAGTGAAGTAGGAACTGCCCCTACAGATCCTCCTGAATCATTGTATCAAATTTCATCATACTTTCAGGGAGAATAGGAAATTGGCCAAGCCCCAGCTCAGATTAAAGAAATACACAGCAGGAAGGAAGATAGGAATTAATACAATTTTAGTGAGTTCATGTACTACAGAAGCATGGCTGACCCTATATTTACCCTGCTTCTAGTTGTTTTCTCTTTATTCTTTTTGGCTTTTCAACTTATTTGTTAGATTTGTTTCCTGCCGGTTGGTGTCCTCTACTTGTAGATGCCAGACCACCTGAGCTGGATGTTACCCCTGTCCAGGACTGTGCTGTGTAACCCCTGGAACTGGCATAGACCAAGCTCCAGTTGCTGGCTGAAAAATGAACCCTTTGAATGAGACCTCTCAGGGCAGGGACAGCTCTATGTCCAATTTCAGTAACAAGTAGCTATAGAATAAGAGACCTTCACCCCTTACTCCAAGGGATTTGGGGCCCCATTCATTTGAGGGGGGAACGGTGGGAAGCTTGTGCTCAAGCCCCACCCTAAGATATTGTTTTGTGTGTTTATTTTGTGTTCTCCCTGTTATATTGTTGTGTGGTTCTGTTGATACCATTTACCTCTAAACTTACTGTATCAGCAAGACAATAATCACAATATAGACAATAATTGTAAATATGTCTATATAGTTCTGTATAGCAAAATATAAGAGACTCTCTATATAGAAGGTAGAAGAAGTAAACCATTTATTCAGACACCAGGCAATCAGATCCCAAAACCAGTAAGTCCAATCCATCATAGTAGCAAAGAAATTAACACACATTAACAGAGCAGAGAACAGTTCCATCTCAAAACCATTCCCGCCCCCTGCTGGGGCCTTGCCACCAACAAGCACTCACAGTACAGCTAGCACACATCTACTCTCCCCATCAACTCTAACTGCTCTGAGCATTTCCTGCTCCACCTTTCCAATTCCTCTCATTCAGCAAGCTCCCCCCACTACATGTGACTTAGGCTTCCTGTGATATAAGCAGGACATGTGGGCCTATTAATGGGTGGGAAAGATCTTCAAATTAAATTACCATTATTTTTGGCCCCAAGATCTTTCTTTTCCATTGCATAGGTCAATAGGAGTTTTGGGATAACTGGTGTCAACAGAACTTTACAACAATATAAGAGGGATAACACAAGATAAGCCCATAAAACAATATCATTATTCCCCCCTCGAAGAAATGGGGCTCAAAATCTTGGGGTCAGGGGAAAAGGTCTCATCCTCCATAGCTTCTTCCTGCTGAAATTGGACATAGAGCTGTCCCAGACCCAAGAGGTCAATATTCTTATTCGAGAGGTCAGTTCTTTAGCTGGCATCAGGAGTTTGGTTGATGCCAGGTCCAGGGATGACACATCACAGTTGTGGACAGGTTCAGGGATGACACATCACAGTTGTGGACAGGTCCAGGGGTGACATCCAGTGATCAGGCATCTGCAGGTGGGTGGTACTAAGCCTGCAGGAAACAAATCTAGCAAACAAATTTAACAGACAAAAAGCCAAAAATAAACAAGGAGACTATCATAGCCTCATTCCTGATAGAATATATGATTCAAGGGTACAATTCAGAAACCATCTTTTCCTGAAGTGTTATCCTTCCAATGTGCTCTAATTTCCACAGTCTTTAGAATATTGTCTGCTTACATTTTATACATAGTTTAGTTCCCAATTTAATTCTATCAATAGAACCAAACCCTTCATTTCCTCTGATAGTTATTTTGGAAGGAGAGTCAATTTCTACGAGAGGTATTGTTTCCTAAGGAATAATAATCAATTGAACTGTTTTGTCATTTTTACAAAACTGTATAAGTTCTTCACCTAAATTTTGGAATGTCACAATAATTTCTCCTTGATAATTCTAATCTATCACTCCAGCCAATACATGTATTCCTCAAGCTGCTAATCCCGATTTAGGTAATATCTGTCCAAACTGATTCTTAGGGTTTCTCATACATATCCCAGTAGAAATTTTTCTTATCTCTTTTCTATCCAACCAAAAGTATTCTAAACAATGTAAATCATATCCTGCTGAACCATCTGTGGGATGCTGTGGTGGGACATCTTCCCTCACAGTCCAGTACTCAATATTTGAGATCTTATGTGTTTGCTGTTTTCTGGTTTGCAGATTTGGAGTGATCATTCTGGCTAGAGGTTTACTTCCTCCCAATGGTCTATTATTCAAATTATGTAAAGTATTCCAATGCTGATATGAATTATTAGAACTTAACTTTCTTAACTGTTCTTTCAAGAATCCATTATTCCTTTTATTAACCCAGATGCTTGTGGATGATATGGAATATGATATATCCACTCTATATTGTTTAACATATAATATCTCTTCATTTAATTACCTTTGAAATGTGACCCACTGTCACTTTGAATCTACATTGGGGCTCCAAAATACAGACTTATGATATCTAGAGTTTTATAATTGTTCTTTTGAGTCGCATTCTTATAAGGACAAGCCACTAGTACCCCTGAATAGGTGTCAACACAAGTACATATAAATTTGCATCTTTTGTCTTGGGGTAGTGGTCCAATATAACCTATCTGCCAAATCTGGGCTGGAACTTTTCCTTTTCCAGTTGACATGTATAACATTCTTCTGCTACTTGTTTTCAACAATGAATAAGAGATACTAATACCTCAATCTTGTGCCCACCAGTGTGTGGCCTGGACCCCTAAAAGTCTGGCTGTTTGGTGGACCCATTTTACTACTACCATATCATCAGTTCATGTCAGAGGTGGGACAATATGTTTAGCAGCAAACTTTGCTAGTTGAACAACATGTGCGTTGTTCTCGTGTTCTGGCATAGTGAGGGCCAAGTGAGCATCTATAAATTAGTAATGAAAGATATGTCCCATATATCTTCCCATAATTCTATGCCCCAAACTTGTTTACCATGAATTTCCCAGTTTTGACTTTTCCACATCAGCATCCATGTACCTAACTCGTTAGCTACTGCCCATGAATCAGTGAATATATGACACTGCCCTCCTTCTGTTTCAATAGCTTGTTGTACTGCCATAAATTCTGCATTTTGACTACTTCCACCTATCTCAGTACTTTCCAAAATCCACTTAGTACATGGGTGATAGGTTCCTGCTTTCCAATGTCTTTTGTGGTCCAAATATTTTGCTATCCCATCAGTAAACCATGCATGTTTCTTCTGTTCTTCAAATAATCCATCATATTTTTCATTCCATTTTTACCAAGGAGTACACCAACTGTTGCCTTGGTTCAGGGGGTGTATCATTTCACTTAGTGTCTATGTTTGCTATAGATTCATGTAGAGCAGAAACTCTACTTTTGCCTGTTTTAGATCTCTTTTGAATCTAACTTAAATCTATTTAGAGCTATTTGAATAATTATGCTAACCTCTTCCCTATGTCCAATTCTGTGAGATGCTGGGGTACCCATTACCCGGGTCATAATTGGGATTCCAGGCCTCAATATTACTTCATGCCCCAGAGTAAGTTGTTCATTCTCTACCAAAGCCCAATATGCAGCTAACAACTGCTTTTCAAAAGGGGTATATTGAACTCCAGATGAAGGAAGTTTCCTAGACCAAATTCCTAAGGGTACATTTTGGCTTTGTTGTTTTTGCCATAAACATGAATTTGCATATTGATCCCATACAATCACTTGTAATTCCACTGAGCCATTTTACATAGGCCATTAATTTAGAGCCAATTGTATAGGAGCCTTGACTTCTTCAAAAGCTTTACTTTGTTCAAGTCTGCAATCAAATTCATATTTTTTCTTAGTAACTGTCTATAAGGGTTTCAGAATCTGTCTCCAATGTGCGATATGGTGTCTCCAATATCCAAACAGTCCTATGAACATTTGAGCCTCCTTCTTATTGGTAGGGATAGGAAAATCTTGAATCTTTTGTGGAGCTTGTGGGAGAATTTCTTGCAGTCCCTTATTCCACCGTATCCCCAAAAATTTTATAGTTTGAGCTGGCCCTTGAATCTTTGCAGGGTTAATTTCCCATCCTTAGCTTTTCATATGCTCGCTTAATTGTGTCAAACTTTTCTCTACTTCTTTTATATCTTCTCCCTGTAGTGTAATATCATCTAGGTAGTGGGTAAGTTGTACACCAGCTAGCTTTAATTCATCTAAATGTTCAGCCACAATCCTATGACAAATAGTTGTGCTATGCAGATATCCTTGTGGCAGTTAGGTAAAAGTATATTGTTGGCCCTGTCATGTGAAAGCAAACTGGTCCCATCATTTAGAGTCTATTGGGATCATAAAGAAAACATTGGCCAAATCAGTAACTGTGTACCAAATCCTACCATATTTCTAGATCCTTTCCATTAAGGTAACAGTATGTGGAATAGCAGCATACAAGGGAAGAATCGCTTTATTCAATTGTCTATAATCCACCGTTATTCTCTATGTCCCATCTGATTTTTGGATTGGCCAGATAGTATTATTCCACTGAGTGGTTGTAAGGACTAACACTCCTGCTTTAACATATTCCTTTATAGTATTGGCAATTTCATCTTGCCCACCTGGCACACAATACTGCTTCAAAAGTAATTACTTCAGAAGGTTCAGTTAAAGTGATTGGGTCCATTTGTATTTTTCCTACTAAAACTATTAATTTCTATCTTCCTTACTGCAAATTGGTATCTCCTCTCAGATAAATTTAGAGTCATATTTCTTAATATATCTATTCCAATGATGTATTTAGGAATGGGTACAATGACCATGGTACATAATTTCTTAGGTAATTTTCCAATTTTCATCATCAGTTTGACTTGTCTGACTGATATTTCAATCCTTTCTAGCCCTGTGATAGTAATAGGAGTTCCATGCCTGAACTTGTCAGAATTTCCATATATCATGGGGGCCTCTGCCCCAGTATCAATCAATGCTTGAGTTACAGTATTTGATCCCCCAATATATAATCAGATTAATTTGGGATTTGCAATCCCATCTGTGTGTTTCTTTAAGCTGAGCTGGGCTTAGCTGATTTCCTAGTATCCCTGAAGGTGTGACTCACTTGGATACAAGGGTTCAAGATCTGTAGGATTTGTAGGGATAGTTCGTACTTCTCTATTCTGTCTGCTATTAAGTATCTTGCTACATTTTGTGTAGCTCATTAGTTGGAATACCACCTATCATTCTAAAATCTACCCCTGCTCTCAATAGAGCAGTAAACATTTCTTTTCTCATGACTCTATTCTGACATTGATTCTGCTGGCTATTCACTCTTCTCTCTTGAGGAAATTAATCTTTTCCCCAGTCTCCTAAGTCACTTAACTGTGAAAACTTACCTAGCACCTCCAAAAGAGGATGCCCTATCTCCCTTATAAACTAGGTGTTTATAAGAAGGAAAGGGCTGTCTTAACTCTCATATTTCTATGAGAGACTCCCAAGGGTGTATCATAGTATGCATCTGTGTTTCCCATCAAAATAGCAGTCTTCATTACCTCCTCATTTAACTTTCTCATACAGTCCCTAAGTGAATACCAGGGTCTATCTGCACTGGGCCACGTAAAATCAATTGGATGTTGCCTGCAGTACCCATCTCAGCCAAAGCTAACAAATTGGTTATATTATTACCTCCTAACATATGGTAATCCCTAAAAACTTACTGTACAAAAGGATTCTGACTAATGCTTATGGATTTCATACAGTCCACACTATCTACAGATACTCCTGTGGCCCCTTCATCACTGATTTTCAAAATCCAAGATATTAATGACTCTCTCAGTCCTTGGGTAAACCTATTCAAGATATCTGTGATTTCCTGATGTGTAAAATCTTCAAAGAGTTCTTGAAATACTGTATTTTTCCTTGAGTCTCTTCCCTCCTTCACAGTATGGGTGTACTTCTGTCTGAGAAGCCTGATCTGAGAAGCCTCTCATTTTCTGGCTCAGGAGCATCATGCCACATGGTATCATTTCATGCCTCAGCTCCTAATATAGTGTCATTTTCTGCCAACTTTCTTTCTCTATCACCATGGCAACAAGATGGGCAAGTAAACACTACCTGGGCTGAGCTTAGATGTACTTTTGACCTCCTTGGCTTCCTCTTTTATCTAGCCAAATTAACAGCAAAATTCCAATTCAAATCAGTCAATTCCTGAACAATAATCTGTTCTTCTGACACCTGCACCTGAGATTCCCCATCTTGCTATGGCATAGAAATATTCCCATTCAGGCCAGCTAATCCTCTTTCCATCTGAGTTTTAACAATCTGTCCCTGCTTTCATATATCAGACGATAAGCTGATAACGATATCCAGCTTCTCCTAGACAGTGCTTCTGGCAATTCTCTCCCTGGATTAACTTTAATTTCTTGCAAACATCTTTGCAAATCTCTACAAAGTTCTCCCCTCTGTAGCTTCTGTTCCCAGTTTTCAAAGAGCCCTGCTCCAACGGACCATTCCCTTGCTTTGGAGGAATAAGGTACCTCATCCCATCCTGGGATAGCCATTTCTATCTCTAAAGCCCTTTTACCTCTAAATAGAGATTTTATACTTTGTAATCCCATCATCCTAGTTGCCAAATGTGTCAGCAGGGCAATAATCACAATATAGACAACAATAATTGTAAATATGCCTATGTAGTTCTGTATCACAAAATATAAGAGATCTTCCATACAGAAGGTAGAAGAAGTAAACCATTTATTCCAGATAACCAGATCCTAAAAACCAGGAAGTCCAATCCATCATAATAGGAAAGAAATTAACACACATTATCACAGCAGAGAACAGTTCCATCTCAAAACCATTTCCACCCCCTGCTGAGGCCTTGCCACCGACAAACACTCACAGCACAGCTGGCACATGTCTACTCTCTCCCTCAGCTCCAACTGTTCTGAGCGTTTTCTGTTCCACTCTTCCAGTTCCTCTCATTCAGCCAGCTCCTCCCACCACATGTAACTTAGGCTTCCTGTGACATAAGCAGATCACATGGGCCTATTAATGGGTGGGAAACATCTTCAAATTTAAATTACCATCACACTCTCATTGACCTATATAATAGATACAAAAAATCTTGGGGCTGAATGTGTTGTTAACATATTGTTAATGGAAATGGAAAGAACTTTCCCTTCTGTTAATAGGCCCATGTGACCTACCTGAATCACATGAGTCTGAGTCACATGGACCCTGTGGTTGGAGGAGCTTGTTGAATGAGTGGAGCAAGAAGGGGTGGAGCAGGAAGTTGGAGTGAGTCAGAGCTGAGAGCAAGACAGAGCAGGCAGAGCTGGAAGAGACACACAGGGCAGGTAGCATAAGTGAGAAAGGGAGCGATTTTGCTAAAGGGAGCTTGTTTGTGGGAAGGCCTAATGGAGGGAAGGCTTAGAGATGGAGGTGCTCCCTGCATTGGTAAAGTGTATAGACTTCTTGGTTACTATGATGGATTTCTTTATTACTATGATGGATTTGGCTTTCTGGTGCTTGAATATATGTTTTTGTTTCATCTTCCATGGAGAAGGTCTGTTATATTTTGTGATTCAGAAATACGCTGGCATACTCATAGTAGTTGCTGTGGGAATCGCATTGGTGCTATACCCCCCTGACTATGCTAGGGTGCTTACTATTACAAGATTGCAGACCAGGAGATCAGTGACCATACTTCTCTCAGGATCACACCACCTTGGAAGCACCCAAAACTTGCAGACCCTTAGAACTAGTTCTGAAAATAGTAGCAAGAAAAAGCCTGAAGCTTGGGACACCCTAGCCCCAATTGAGCAGAGCCCAACTTTAACATAAAGTTCAAAGTCAAGAAATAGGCTGGAAAAATGATCAAAAAACAACAAAAAAGAACTTAACCATAAAAATCAACCATGGTGGCAAGGAAGACTAAGACATAAACACAGAAGAAGACAACATTGTTAAAACAGCCACAAAGAAACCCTCAAAGGGAAATGCTAATTGGACCTGCATCCAAGAATTTCTAGAAGAATTTAAAAAAAGAAGTAAGAGTGGTAGAGGGAAAATTGGGAAAAGAAATGAAACTGATGCAAGAAAATTATGAAAAGACAACAGCTTGGTAAAAGAGGCAAAAAAAAAA
>CM053622.1:441452635-441472644 GCA_028646595.1 Phalanger gymnotis
GTGAAAACAATTGTGTGAGATGTGGGTATTTGGGGACCAGCCTTAATGATGGGGCAACAAATTATACCATAGAAAAGGCTCTCCTGAAAACTGAAGACAACACCAAGACTTTGGGTATGTACTAATGCCCCCAGCAAGAAGTCCTCCCCAACTGTAAGCTTGCCCAACACTGACAGCTCTTCAGATTGCTGAAATTTTCCCAGACCACCTTTCTACTCATCTAATTTTATTCATCTTATAAAAACATGAGATACTTAGGGGGAAAGACAAATTTTTTTCTCTATAGAGCTGCCTCACAGTTCCCCATGGTAACAGAAAGGAGGAAAGGCCCAGACAAAGGGGAAATCTCCTCAAAGCTTTCCCCTAGCAAATCTTTTGCAAAAGATACTAGCTGTAGAAAAGCGCTCCTGTTTAAGCCTGACGTTGGATTAGAAAAATTGTTTGGGCCTTGGGTCAAAGCAAAAACTTGTCTAAGAAACAAAAGTAACTGGAAGTAAAGTTGAAATGAGCGGCACCAATTCCACTCAGGTATTCAGGTAGGACAGAAGAATCAAAGGTGGCAGAACCATAAGGAGGAATTCTGGCACCTAGGGTGAATTGAGTTCAGATGGAGTCGATAGATGATGTCCAAAGGGATCACTTCCCTTTACTGTTACTGATTGTTACTGATGTGCTACCATTCTCGCTGTACTGAAAGCTCTTCCCATGTGCCCAGTGGTAAATAAGCCTGTACAAAAAGACTCCATCCCTGGAGAAGTAAGGTAACTGAAGAGTTTCCTTTCCGTAGGCAGAAAGTGGTGCAAGGACCTGTGGCCATGCCCTTGTTACCAAGATGCTACCCTGCTCCTCATCCCAGGCTCAATCCACTGGGGTCCTAGAATCTTTCTTCCATCTCCTCCACTCCCCTAGGTAGAGACTGTCCATGGAGAGAAAGGTTGCCTTGCTGGCAGGTCAACCCCTTAGTGGCTCCTACGTCATTATATCTCTGGATAGTCCTTGCCCTTAGATATTATGACATAACGCAAAAGGTACTAGGACTTCCAAGAATTAGTTCAGATAAGTAGATTGTTCATGGCAAGAGAATTCTTTTTAGATCTTATGTATTGATATCTTTTGTTTCCACAGCACTGCCATTTCTGAGTAGACTTCTTGCCCAGTGAGCCAATGAGCCTTTATAACAAAGAAAAAGGAACATGACAACAAAACCAACAAAAACATTAACCATATTTGACAATACATGTGCAATATTCCACAACTCTAGTTCTGCTCTCCCTTCCCACCCCCACCCTGCTCTTCTTCACCCCTGCAAAGAGAAAAGGGTGGTATATTTTCTCAACTTACTGAGGACCAAGCTCCGTCATTAAGAAAAGACAGTGTTCAATACTGAGGGATATTTTTTTTTTTGCTTTCTGATCACATCATCATAGATGTTGTATATTGTTTCCCTGGTTCTACTTCATTCTGTTTCAGTTCACATATGTATTCCCATGTTTCTCTGAGCTCATCAAATTTGTCATTTCTTCTAGTATAGTAATATTCCATCACATTATATACTGGAATTTGTTTAGCCATCCCTAATCAATGGATATCTACTTTGTTTTCAGTTCTTTGCTACTCCAAAAGTACTACAATGAAGAGAAATTAATTCTAATGCAATTTCATTTTGGTAAAGTTTATTATAATATTCTTGTGGAGAAGTAGAAATTAATTCTAATAAATCATTAAACATTTATTAAGCTCCTTCCATGTGCCAAGCACTGTGCCAAGTGCTAGGGATATAAAAAAAGAAGCAAAATACAGTCCTTGGACTCAAGGAGCTCACAGTCTAATGGGGGAGACAACAAACAAAGAAACTAGAGATATAGTGATCTCAGAAAAATCTTCATAACAATCAGAGGGGTCTAAAAGTAGTATGAACTGCCTCAAAGGTAGTGTACTCTCTCTCCTTCAAGATGTTTAAATTGAACCTGGGTGTTTGTTGGAGCATTTCTTCCATGTATGAGTTGGACTAGATGTCATTGAGGTCCCTTCCAACTTTGACATTCTATTATTCTATGACTGATTAGTATGAAAAAATATAGAAGAGGGGCAGACATGGAAACATGGCTCGTTTCTCTGTTAGTCTCTTCTAATTCTATTCCTTCTTCTGTTCCACTCTCAATGCATACTTCTTTTCTTATGATTCTATATTAGATTCTGAAGTATAATGAAAGCCCAGTACTGGCTAGTGTCAACTCTACCATATAAATCTTCCTGTATAGGATCAGTCCCCATTTAGAAGTTGTATGCCCAGGCTTGAAAGAAAAGATAAAAGTTGGCTTTTTACAAATACGCTTAAAACTAACTTGATTTTCCACTCCTTTCCATTTTCCCACTGCTTGGTGAAATGGTAGACATGACCAAGAGGCAGGTAATGAGAAAGAACTGCTATTTAGTATACACTTCTCAACATGGAAAAATAATGCTTTATACCAACTAAGAAAGGGCATATTTCTTCTACTGCCTTAAAAACTTAACATAGATTAAAAAAAAATATGTTGCTGTTGAAGGAATGACAAATGGGTGTAGCCATTTTCAAGGCCTACTTACTGAGTCTGCTCACTATTAATTGGTTTTCAATTCTCTGGATAAAATCAGTGGTCTACAAAGAAGGTATATAACCATCTTGCCTCACACCTCTGTCTGTGTGTGTGTGTGTGTGTGTGCGTGCGTGTGTACGCATACATGCATGAACTGCCAAACTCATTCCTGATGACAAAGCTGGGGAAATCTGATTATTGAATAATATCCAAAGAGAAAGGAACGTTGTAGCAGATAGCTTGCTACACTTGGAGTCAGAAGATCTCAGTTCATATCCCACTTCTGATAGTTACTAGTTGTGTAACTTTGAGCAAGTTAAGGCTCAGTTTCCTTATCTGTAACATGGGAATGTTAATAATAGCTGTAGAACATACCCTCACCAGGCTGTTGTGGAATTCAAGTGAGCTAATGGATGAAACAGGAAAGCTTTCTTACTATGTGCCAGGCACCATGCTAAGTGCTGGGGATAAAAATACAAAAGCAAAACCAACCCTGTTCTCAAGGAGCTCACATTCTAATCAGGAGAGGCAAAGCAAATAAGAGGGTTCATTTGGAAGGTAGATGGAAAAGATGCAATTAGCAGTTCAGATAATGCCCAGGGGTCCAGAGGCCATAATGTTGGTAAGGCCCAATAGCCCACCATCTTACCAAAAGGATGACAGTCAATGACTCCTTTTCATCCAAGTGGTATGAGTGACCATTTCTCCATCTATCTGTTGTTGGAGAGTAGAGAATGGGCCTGAGAGTTGGAGAAGGTAAAAAAAAACCTCTGGGCTACCTCCAATGTGGGTGAATATAAGAGGGTCAGCATCCAGCCAAGAAGAGATTCCAACACCTGGTGGGACTTGGGCAGTGGGGAGTGGAGCAGGGAAAGGAAGGATCTCCCTTTGGCTTATTCCTGCTGGGCCCTGGGAATCCTTTGGTAAGTGGCAGCTTTGGGCAGGTTGGGGAAGAGGACATATACAGTATTTACATACATAATGTATGTAAAACACTGAATACTTTTAAGCATTATATAAATATTATTGTCACCATTGCTGTCTCAATGTTAGTAGTTTCTCATTTGCCCTTGTTTGTATAAAGAATAATATAGATGGGGTAAAAGAAAATTGCATCCATTATCCCCAATCTCAGAGACCATTGGTTGTTACACCTTAGTGCCCAAACCCATCCTCTTGAACAAAATCTACTACTAAATCGGAGAAGAGAAGATGTCTCTCCAGGATCCCACCCTAACTCTTTTGAAGAACACAAGAAAAAAGGACAAATCCAACCCACAAAGCCAGGGATGGGAAGTAGATGATCAATCATGTGACTAATATATGCAAGGGACTGTGGTTGATACAAATATGTTGGTCCAGAAACAGGTGTGTATTGACATCTTCAAATTATCAATCAGTTCTTGTTATATTCTCAAGCCCATTCAATTTTCTCTATATTTTTGAACCTCTGCTAGTCCTGAAAAATGTCCATTCTGCTGCTACTCTTGGTTATCATTCTTATTTATGATTCATTATTTATTTCAGTCCATATTCTGTGTGCTCTAGTTTCAACTCCTGCCATTGGTATGGTCTTTCTTCTCTTGTATTGTCTTTGTGTGATGACTTCACCCCATGCCCCAACCAATGTTCTGATTCCTCCATTGATTAGTTAAAACAATAGCTACTAAAATCCTTAGGAAAACATTATCACATTTTGTAAAGGCATAACAGGTTATAGATGTGACTTTTAACTTTGCTACATTAACCCTTCATTGCCTCTATTATCTGCTCCTTACTTTCTGTGATCAGCTGGGCTGGGTAGGAAATCAATACCTTTAACTTCCTGCTACCCTTCCAACACACACACACACACACACACACACACACACACACACACACACACACACACCTTTCTACTTTGTATAAGAGGTACAAATAGAGTACTTTGAGAATCCTTAGGTAGGTAACATCACTTCTTATAGTGAGGACTAAAGAAAACTGCATGCCTGTGGTGACATTGGAGCTAGGCTTTGAAGGACAGTAATTACAGGGATACACAGAGTTGCTAGTGGCTGGAGGCTGAGGTGAGGACATAACGAGGGAATGGAAAATTAACCTTCCTCTTAAGGCAGAGACTCCGACATTGAATCTAGCTTCATCTAGATTTTAAACTCCTTGAGATAAGAGAATTGAGTCATATTTGTATTTGTTGCTATGCCTAGTGCACTGAAAAGAATTAACCCTGCTCACTGTGTCTCCTATTAGAAAGTTTAGGAACCTCAGAGTACAGATTGAGATACATCCTTTAGGGGGTATAGCCAATGGGGGAAATGTTTTGCTTAACCATTCATATTTGTTACAAAGGTTTTGTTTTTCTATTTTTTCCCCATTGAGGAGAGGAGAAAGTAAGAAAGAAAATAGATTTTTATTAATGAAAAATTTTTAGCAGGTCTTGAGATTTTAGTCCTATTTGTATCTGGTAATAACCTTAATAGATCTGAATAATGGTTTTCAATTTTTCCCATTCTTTTCAACATCCATTTCACATTTGATCCTCCTAATAACTTTGTGGGATCCACATTTGAAGATGGAGGCACTACAGGCTATGGAAGTCCTGGAACTAACTCTGTTCTATCTACTAGATCATGTAACAGCACTTACCTGCACTTGTCCAAACTTATGTTCTGAAATGTGTCTGAAAGGATCTAACTCACATGAACACTTGAACAGCTGGAGAAATTTCTGGTCCGTAACGTGCATCTGTTGGAGCCAAGTTGTCTGCTCCATCTGCTCTGTGACCTGTTTCACACCAAACAAGACCACGTGTTCCCAACATTTTGGGGGAAAGAAGTACATTTGAGAACGTAGCATAATCTTAGAGGCGCATGCATAGGTCACATTCAAGTATTACAAGTTGTTTAAGATTTGAAAAGTTCAGATGTGGAAAAATTGAGACATTAAAACACTGTTGATGGAACTGTGAACTGACCCAACCGTTTTGGAGAGCAATCCAGAATTATGCCCAAAGAGCTATAAAACTATGTATACCCTTTGACCCAGGCAATACTGCTGTTTCCCAAGGTGATCAGGAAAAAAGGAAAAGAACCTATATGTTCTAAAATATTTATAGTAGCTCTCTTTATGGTGGCAAAGAACTGGAAACCGAGGTGATGCCCATCAATTGGGAAGCAGCTAAATAAGTGTGACATATAATTGTGATGGAATACTACAGTGCTGTAAGAAATGATGAGCTGGCTGGTTTTAGAAAAACATGGAAAGAATTGCATGAAACAATGAAAAATGAAGTGAAGCAGAACCAAGAGAATGTTATATACAGTAATAGCAATGTTGTTCAGAGTATAATTGTGAACAACCAAATTATTTGGGGGGCTATAAATACTCAAATCAACTATAAAGGACCTATGAAGGACGATGTTATCCACCTCCAGAGAAAGAGCTGATAAAAAGCAATAGGCATAGTATGGTTCTAAATGTGTTTACAAATCTACCTCAAATGGTGTCCTTCTCTAGTGCATGCTGGAGAGGGAGGGTGGGAGACAGTTCTGAATTTAAAGTGTGACAAAATAAATAAATAAAATTATTTTTAAAAAGTATTTAAAAGTTCTTTGTATACATTATCACAATTGATAGCTATAACCACCCTGAGAAGTAGGTGGTATTAATATTTGAGGAAAATTCCAAGGTTAAGTGATTTGCCCAGGGTCACACAAAAAACTAGTGCTAAAGGGGGTTCAAGCTCAAGTCCTCATGACTAGTCTAGTGTTCTGTTCACCATGCCTACCTGCGTCCACTGTGCCTTGCTGGATCCATCATTCTTAGACAGAACAAGTGGGAATGGAGCAAAGAAAGCATTAAATTGACTGGATTTATGAAAAAAATGTGGATGTTTATTGTGTGCCTGTTCAGTAGCCATGTGGTAATAATCCAAACAACACATTCAACCCTAATAATACTTCGTATTTGGGACCCCAAAAACGTTCTTTTGTTGTTACAAGCACCCTTCTTGGATTAATATCCCCAGTTTATCGATGAGGTGACTAAGAATAAGAGCAGTTAACAGATGACTTACCCAAAGGTCATACCCTCAGTCTTTATAATTATTGAAACTTATCCAGTTAGTACTCCAATAAAATATCTTAACTCAATTGCTAAAAACATGGCTTAGTACACTGAATATCTCAGGCTGTTTGGCTCAGTAATCCTCATTTGGAATGTAATTAAGCACCTACTATCTATCACTGACACCCAAATACTTGGAAATTTGTCATGAGAATCAAATGAGATAGTATTTGTAAAGCTCTTAGCACAATGCCTGGCACACAGTAGGTGTTATATACATACTTCTTCCCTTTCCATACTACGTGACTTTTCAGTCTCCACTGAAGTAAAGACATTATATATTTAGTACGAAAATCAAACTTCCAAATACCTATTGTCATGGCGGCATGGCATGAATTACATAATGAACACAGCTGATATACTTCTAGACTTACTTTTCTTGGGATACATAATGGCCAATTCAAATAATTCAGAATACATCAAATATTCTGATATAATCTGTAATCTCATCATTACATTTATTCTCCCTAACAACACAGAGCTCAAGCCATATATACGTACCCATCTCTACTATTCACATCCACATCTGCCCAGAAGTTCATCATTGGGGTCCACCTAACATGTATGAAGTTTTCCTTGTAATCTTTTAATATTGCATGGATACCAACAGAACTAGCCCTTAGGTGCTCCATGCTCTGGCCATATTATTTTTTTCCTAGTCATACATTTCCAGAAACATGACCAAAACTTATGAATGGTACAAAATATCCCCAAATGTTTGAAAGTGACAGATATGTTCTTAATTAGCTTTTAAATGAGGATTACTGAGCCAAATAGCCTTAGATGTATAGTGTGCTATGCCATGTTTTTAGCAGTTGGGTTAAGACAATTTGCTGGAGTACTGACTGGATAGGTTTCAATAATTAGGAAGACTGAAAATATAAGCCTTTCCTTTCTGAATGCAAATCACTTCCAAATGGGCCAAAGTGTCTACAGATATTATTCTAAATATGTAAATTGCTTTGTAAAAAATTCCAAGTGCTGACCATAGCATATAAAGAGAGCATTTATTTTAAATTACTGTTAGTAATCCTATAAGCTCAAATTCTGGTGTTGGGGCCTTGTTTTGTTGGAGATGTCAGAGGTCATGGTACTATCGACCTACTCCAGTTCCCATTAAAATTAAAGGGAACCAGTGCATGGTCAGGGGGTTCATAGAGTTAGAAAAGGTCATTCACACCATGGGAGACACAGTTACCAGCTAAAATAAATTATCTTATAATTCTAAATGAGCTGAACTTGTCAAGAAAAAAATAAAAAAAAAAAGAAAGTGGTAATGGCCTGAGGAAAAATATGTTTGCAATCAAGATTTGAAAGCAACAAGCTTCTTGAAGTCAGTGCTTCTATCTGTTTTCACCGTTTTTTTATGGTACCCAATAAAACTCCAGCACAAGTAGGTTCTAATGGGAGAAAAGAGAGAAGGACAAGGATGATGATACGATGGTAGTGACAGTGACCATAGTGATGATGGTAATGGCGATAGCAGCAATGGTGGTAATAGTGGTAGTGATGATGGAGGTGTTGATTGTGATGGTGGTTGGTGGTGATAAATGATGGCACTGGTGGTGCTGATGCTGCTGCTGGTGATAGTTATTAATGACAGTCACACTGCTAATAGAGGTGATCATGATGGCAACGGAGAAGACCTGTTGTTGTATTGGTAAAGATCTGTTGTATACATTTCCCTAACACAGCTGCCTCCCATTCAGAAGAGTGAGAAAGCAATCACTGCCCATCAGGGAGATCCAAGAGGTGAAGCTAGTTCTTACCCAGAAGTGTGCTTGGAAATGTTTAGCAACCTGCTCTGAAAAAAAAATATTCATAACATTTTAAAGTTTAATCTATATTGTTAATATTTTTCTCCATCACTTTCTTAAGTCTAGAAATCAACAAAACAATGAATCAAATCCTGATTTGTAGAGTTTGCCAACTTCCACGGTGGAAATGCTCATACTGAAAGTATAACAATCAGCTCTTATGACTCAATATAAGCTGGCTCCAGCACACTCGTGGCTCCGTTCACCCAAATTAACTACAAAGGCCATATGAAGGAAGGCACTATCTGCATCCAGCAAAAGAACTGATAGAAGTATGTATAGAAAGTTTTTACGTGTGTGTGTGCGCGCGCGCGCGTGTGTGTACACACACACATTTGTTTCTAATGGTAGCCATCTCTAGGGTGGGGATCAGGGGAGAAAAAAAAGAAAGTTACATGATTATTAAAAGGAATAGCAAGTTGTACATAATAGATTTCAGTTTCTGTAGTGGTAGTGGTGGGATTGTCTTTGAGTGTCTTTTTTGTCTTTTTTCTATTCTACTACATTATGGAAATTCTTATTTTATTTCTTGAGTTCAGAATAAAATAAATAAAATTTTAAAAAACCCTCCAGATACTAACGACTAGATAGATATCACAAGGTGTCATAGGCTTTTTGTTAATATTCCAGGTTTGGTCATTTGACTTGTCCTAATGACTTGTGCCCTTGACTCTAATTAAAGCATTGAATTTGGAGTCATGAAGAATGAATAAATGGATACACATTTACTGTGTTCCAGGAACTATAATAAGTTCTGGAGAATGAAAAAATATGAAAGCAAGACATCCTTGGCCTCAAAATTCTATTCTAAATGGGAGGGGAGACAACAAGGGAAGCAGAAAAGGCAGAATGTGGTACATTCTTGGTGGCATGGCTTAGAAAATGCTGGGAAGTAATATGAAAGCCTGGTTTGCTGCAAGATGAAGTGAAAGCCCGCTTATCATAATCCTGAGTCCCAGAGGCCAAGGCCAGGAGCCAGTGGGAGGGGCATAAAGAAGATGACTTGAAAATGTCCAGAAAGGCCTGGATTCAAGTACAATCTTACCTACTTCTCGTTTATCTTTTGTTTCTGAAGAGGACCAATGCCATCACAAGATGGTGCTGTGACTTGTGAAAGAATTGGATTTAAGTGAGGCAGAGTTGCGCAAAGTTGTCAGTCTCACTCTCTCTTCCAGAGACATCCAAGTCCAATGGCAAGACAAAAGTCAAGACAACTGGCCATGGCCAGAAATGCAGTGTATAATATAAGCGTCTTCAATGTCTAAACTCTAAACTCTAAACACTCCAGGGTGCCTGCTTCAGTCACCTTCATGGCCTTTGAATAAATTGTTCTCATCTACCCATTCTGCTGCTGAGGAAGTCTTCACGTGCTTAGGTAGGTAGGTAGATATTCCCCTAACTCACCGATGGGTTTGAGGCTTGTCAGTTACCCTCAACCTGGTTTAGCCCATCTGCTGAGACAGTTTATGGGTGTGGCCACTATGTATGTGACAGCTTTTTGGAGCCACAGGTAAGAGTTGGGTGACAGGTGGACACCAAAGGTTGGCGAGCAACCCTGAAAAGGGCTTGGCAAGCCTTCATACCAGATGCTAGCCCTCCCTGACCACTCTATACACCCCAGCTACTTATTAACTATGTTACCCTGGGTAAGTTATTTAACTTCTGTGGGTTCATCTGGAAAATGAGGGGACTGTACTAGGTAGTGTCTTAGGTCTCTTCCAGCTCCAAATCTAATTTCTATGATCCTTTGACACTACTCTCCATCACATATCCACCTTTGGTCCCTTCAGAGCTCATTTTGGCCGACCCACTTCTGACAAATTTTGCACAAACAAATACCAGCTCCTGCTCTTCCTCACACCCAACCCATCACCATTGGTCTGGGCCCAAGATGGTCATGATGTGCTCTAAGATGCCTCACCAACACCCTGAAAGACTCTAGGTTGTCTTGGGTTGTGAATATAGCCTTGAATGGGACCAGACTAGGCAGTGCAACTATGTTGAAGCAGAATGAGTGGGAATGAGGGGTACGATATTTATACCAAATATATCCAGACCTTCTGGCCCTGTGAATGAACATACCTATGATTAAACAATAAGACACAGACTTCCTGGGAAGAAGCTTCACTATTCCCATCCCTGAGACTAAATGCAGCCAAGATGGAAAATAGATAATAACTGATGTGCAAGACTTCAAAGTTTTCAAAGAACTTTAAATTTATTCTCATTTGAGCATCCAATGCATAAGGTGCCACAAATACTATTATCTTCATTTTACAGGACTAAAATGTATTGTTCCCTTGAGTCACTCTTTTTCCTCTAAGACCCAGCTCAGGCACCTCTTCTGCATGAAGCCTTTTGTGATGCCCTCCCAATTGTTTCTACCCTTCCACCCAAACTATACTGCATTTATTTTATATTTATCTCCTTTACATTTATTCTGTACATATTTATATATGTATGTAACAGGAGACAGGCCAATGAAAGCCCAGTCTTGAGAACACACACAGGGGATGTGCGTGGTTTCATCTTTTTACTGGCCCTACAAAGTCTAAGTAACTTGCTGGATTTGCTTTCCCAGTAGAACACTTGGCAGAAAGCCATGAGGACTGTCTTTTTATCCCTCCAAGGAGCATTCTGCATTAAAAATCTCTTTCTAGAAGGTCAATGTGATCAGGAAGCTCTCTGATCCATCCTCTTTACCCCTTACATAAAAAGAGAGCCTTAGCTTTTCTGACCTTCTTATCATGTGGTACAATGCACAGGCTATTGAATTGGAATCAGAAGACCTGGGTTCAAATCCCAGCCCTGCTAAACATATGGCTTTAGGCAAGTAATTTAACTTCTCTTTAATCCAAAAAAGGAGGAGATTGGGCTAGATTATCTCTAAAACATTTTCCAGAGCTATTGTCGCTAAATATGAAAGCTAACAGAAATCAAGGAATTAATCCCAGATCCCTAAAAAAATCTCAGAAAAGGTAATTATACAAAAAAAACAGATCGTCAACAGAAAGGGTTACCCCGCCACATAAGGCATCTCTTTAATATTTCGGAGGCTGCTTAAATGGTTGATATTTCTATAGAAAGTAGTGAACAGGTTCAGAAACAAAGGACTGGTATTTGATCATTAATTTACCAAGAATCAAACTGGCCATTACAGAATATCCAGCCAAAATCAACATAAAGGAGAGAAGCTGTGTTAATGACTTTATTTGACCCACCCTTCACGTACTCTTATGGACTCCACTGAGAAGTCTTTGCTAACCTCACCTGCATTGTGAGTTAGGATGGAGAATCCAGATAATAGAATGCTGATGCAGCTACCCTAAAAGTTTCCTAATGGATAATAAATTATGGAAAGAATATTCTTTGCTAGGTAATTAATGGAAATTTACCATTTTTAAGCTTCCTCTGGGAAATTTTCCATGTCAAATCAATTTGTAGATGGCACCCAAGAGGCAGAAAATCACAAATGTTTCAGCATTACTTCTTCATTAGATTGCTGCTAGAGGTTTAATTTTCAGCCCCATTCTCTGACGTCTTTGATCTTTCATGACAGTGTTAACTCTATTTGGTCCTTGGTACCACATCGATTTTTTAAAACAGTCTTCTAAGATAGCCTTACTAATTATTTTGCTGAAAGTTTAATTAAGTCTTGTCACACAGGAATATGACATTTTGGGGAATGACTGCTGAATATTATAAGTCACGTAACTGGTAGAAAAGGAAGAAAGTTAAGGAAAATGCATAGAAGGCCCTGGCAACATGTTTATATCCAGCATGAAGGCCACATTCTTCATATGAGAATGCTTGCTCATTTTTCTACCATGTCAACGTCTTAGGAGAACTCCCACCCCATAGCTACCTTATATTTTGGATCAGAGGAATGGAATCAAATGCCATTTTTCCACTTTCCTATTGAGACACAACTAGTTAAAAGGATGAAACCTACACTGGGTCAGACGGGAGAATGAGGAGGAAAGTGCTCAGGCAGAAAGGTACGCTCAAAGAATTCCTCTTCAGATCCTGCAGAAACCACTCCACAGAGAAAGCAAACCTCAAACATGGCATCTCACACTATAATTCAGTCCGTTCCCACTTCTTGGATGATTCCTTATGGGAGGGGGCTCCTGTTTCTGTGTGTGACTAGGTCATTACTCTGGTTGGCAGAGTAGATCCAACTAAGAAAGTAAGAAAATTGTATGTTCTCTGATGAAGGACAACTGGGTGATCTTAGGTACCTGCCATGAAGGAAGCCCTTACTTTTGTGCAGTACTTCATAAATGCAAGAGAGAAGGTGATTGACATAGTGGATAGGAAGCTAGCCCTGCAGCCAGGAAAACCAGGGTCCAAGTTTTATCTCCAATATACGCCGACTGTGTGATTCTAGGGAAATCGACAACCAGTAGTCTAGGTAAATCTTTTAAGATGGGAAGGTACTATCTTGTATTAACAGAGAGAGTTTCTTTACCTGGAAATTATCTATGCCACTAAAATTATAGGTCTAGTCTCTATCCCTATGATACAGTTACAAAGTATTTACATGTAGACAAAATGGCCCCGTGAAGCAATTAGGACAAAGGTTCATTTTCCCAGTTTATAGAAGGAATCTGGGCTCAGAGATGGACTGGGTTTTCCCAAGTCATACAACCAGGATATAAAAGAGTCTTGACTTCAGCTCAGGTCTTCTGACTACAAATTTTTTGTTCTTTTCATTTTCCACTGTTTTACAGTTGCGTCCCACTCTTCCTGACCTCATTGGGGGTTTTCTTGGCAGAGACACTGGAGTGGTTTGTTATTTCCTTCTCTAGCTCATTTTGTAGATGAGGAAACTGAGGCAAACAGGGTTAAGTGATTTGTCCAGGGTCATTATCTAGTATCTGAGGCCAGATTTGAACTCAAGAAGATGAGTCTTCCTGACTCCAGGCCTGGCATTCTATGCATTGCACCACCTAGCTGTCCTTCCTTCCACTAATGGCAGCCTGCAGTTCAATACTTTCAAAAATCTATGATTTTATCACTGTGGATATCCCATCCACAATGCAGGGACTATGGCCCCTCTATACCTTAGTAGTTTTGAACTTCTTGAGAGGAGAGACAGTTTAACTTTTGGCTTTGCATTCCTAATGCCTAGCACAATACCTGAAACTTAACACGCACTTAACAAATGCTTGTTGTTTGATTGAATCCTAAGTATCTATAGTCAAAGGATTCTAAAAATCATCACCTGGTGGTTACCTATCTAGTGATGGGCTTTTTCAAATTTAGCAGGGCTGGTCTTCTAATGACAGATATAAAGTACTTCCCTGTACTCAATATATTTCTGGCTTGGCAGGGCCTGTCAGAGATCACGTGTTGTTGCCATAGCTTTAGAAACCCCAGAGTCATCTTCACACCATGATATGACATCAATCTGGACTTTAGAGGACAGATGTTGGCAAATGATAGATGTTTAGTCATCTAGTGGCTGTTGATGAATGGGAACGTAATATCAATAGAATAACAAGGTGGACTGAGCCCTGTAATGATAGTAGTTCAGAGTCTCAACAGCATGGGAGCCAGAGTAAACAATATCATCCATTTGTTAATTTTCTTTTGTGTGTTTTGTTTTTTTGAAACTAAGTGGGTCTCTATCTCTCCCATGCTGGAAAGTCAGTACCACTCACATGTCCTATGCCATTACTGATCAGCACAGACTCTTTAACCTGTTCCATTTTTTTCTGACCTAGGCTGGTTCACCCCTCCTTGGGCAGCATGGTTCCCTTCATCTTTCTCCATCATAGGGAATCACCATATTGATACTAGGCACCCAATTGGTTTCAGCCATTGCCATTATAGAGCACCCACACTCAAGAACCCTCAGCCATCTCATCAGCAAGGACTTCAGGCATGTGATACCATCCCCAGCCTCTCCTTTTATTAATAAGTTACTCCAAAAACTGTCTCTATCTAAGTCAGAGATTGTTGACCTGGGTTCCGTGATTTTTTAAAAAATATTTTCAATTGCATTTCAATAGAATTGATTACCTTTGCAATCTTATGCACTTTATTTTATGCATCAAAAAACATTATTCCAAAAAGCGGTCCACAGGCTTCACCAGACTACCTAAGGGGTCCAGGACACACAGAAAAGATTAAGAACTCCTGGTAGAGATGAATTTCAGAAAATAAAACTAGTCATGATTGCAAACAAAAGCTAGTCCTTAGTAATGAGCAAAATATGTATTGTTTCCACATGCTTGAGTTGATCTGACACAGGAGGAAATGGACTTTGTATTTTTCAAGTGGAGGAGACCAGACTGGCCCTGGCCTTTGAATCCACTGGTTAAAATCTGGTCCTGAGAAACGAGGTGAGAGAGAGTCTTTAAAACATATAGGCTCTTCATTAATAAATCTCAATTTAGAATATAGGATTTTTGTTCTTTTTTTCTCCAAGGCTTATTTTGATGTCTTTTATTTCCTTTTTCCAGAGGGCATAGGTTATCGGTTCACCAAGCTCTGGAAGGTGTTTACCTTTTGGGGGCAAACTGACAGAGAAATGATGGACCCAAACTGCAGGTTGAGATACCTACACATGGGAATTAAATCCAATATAGGAATTTTTACTGCTTGACTATGCATATTTATTATAGGAGTTTTCTTTTTCCCAATGGGGAAGTAGGAGGAAGAAAAAATAATTTTTGTGAAGTAAAAAAAAAATTAATTTAAAAAACTTAAAAATAAATGTGCATGGTGATGAAGGGCTTCTACATATTAAAAACAACATTGACTAATATGAAATGCTGCCAGCTTCCTGCTCAGAACCTCATAACAGAGAGTGGTAATGGAAAATAATCAGTCCAACCAGAAATGGAAACAATATGGCAATTACTTCCCTTTACATCAGCCTGTACTGATATCCTGGTGAGACAACCCAAGAGATGGAGAGAAGTGGTAATTTCTACAAGAAGTAAAATGAAGGATGCCCACTGATCAGTAAATATTGAATTTATAAGTACATTTGAAAGGAGCAGAACCTGGGGACTAAGTTGTTTCTCTCTCTCTCTCTCTCTCTCTCTCATCTCCCTTTCTTAGCAGCCAAATTCCTTGAAAAAAATCTACATGAGGAAGAATTGCTTCTAATTCCTCTCCTTTCACTTTGTTCTGAAGCATCTGTAATCTGAGCTGCTACTTCATCACTTCAGTTAAACTGCTCTCTCCAAAGTTATCAATGCTCTCTTAACTGCCAAATAGAATGGCCTTTTTTTCCCCTCTGCAGCATTTGACATTTTGAACCACTTTCTCCTCTGGATACTTTCTCTGGTTTTTTTTTTTGGGGGGGGGGCAGGGAGGTTCAAAGACTAAGCTTTCAAAAAAGCATAGCATGTCAGAGTTAGAAGCAATCATAGAGATCATACAATCTAATCCTCTCCTCTCACAGAAGAAAGTCATATAAATATTTGGTGGCTGATACAGAACTAGAGCTCAGGTCTCCTGTCTCCTGGTCCAGTAGCATCCACTCTCCTATTATAATCCTGCTTGAGCTCAGAGTAGTGAAAGAAATAGAAGTCATTTTGGTCTTATCCCAACACTGGGCAGCACAGAAGTTTTAACCTGCTCCATTTTTTCTGACCTAAACTGGTTCACCCCTTTTTAGACACCTTGGTGGTCTCTTGATCTTGGGGGGCTTACCACATTAGTACCAGACTCAAGGCAAACATCTGATTAGCTTTTGCTTACCACAGCTCAGCATTCCCAAACTCATGACATCAACCAGCTGACTTACCCCAAATGAAGTTTCTGCCTCAAGCTAAGGGGATCTAATACAAATGTTAATAAGGCTTCCTCTTCATCTCCAGGACTTCAGTTAAGAAAACCTTCTTTAAAATATAAAATTCTGGAAAATGGGACCCTTGTTATCTGGGACTAGTTGTAGAGTTCAGAGACCACAGAAGCCACTTACATGAAGCTTTTCATTCTACAGATGACAAAACTGAGACATAAGGAACTAGAGCCTAATGGATCCCTACTACTTTGAGAATTTAAAGCTGTACAGACAGGAAGACTCTAGAACAAAAGAAAGAGCCCAGTTTTATCTACTGAACACAATGGCATGGATGGCACAGTGATAGAGTGTTACCCTGCTAGAGGTGGTCATCTATCTCCAGGAAAATTTCTCCAATGTTTGAGGAGCAGACTAAGCACAAGGAGAGTTAATATCAGTGAAAATCACATGCAAAATGAATGCCCACATTTTAAATTATTCTGCAGTGGGGGTGGGGTTGGGGGGCAAGTAGGAGGAAGGGAAAGTCATGGCTTTGTGGAAATCCTATTGTAGAGGGATGCCTCAGTAACTTGGAGGCTTAGAGATTTGCCTGGGGACATTGAAAGAGTAAGTGCTCACGATCACACATCCAGTATTATGACAGAGATCAGACTTAAACTGAGATCTTCTTGACTCCAAGACAGGCCTTCTATCCACTATCCCACACTGACTCTCTTATTAAAAACAATTTCATTTTTATTCATCTTTTTTAAGACAAATCAACAGCTTGGTAAATACTAGAAAGTATGCCCTCTGTGCTAAAAGGTTAATTCCTTTTTTTCCCATCTGTTACCAATTTAGTAAAATTATTTTATAATAATTTTATCTCCTTTTGCCAACTTTTGAGTGTCATTAAGTCAGCCAACTATTAACAGGCTCATTTATTCAACTCCCTCCCCACCCCCAAACCAACATCATGTTCATAAACCTATCCTACATAACTCTCAGGTCCTTGGGTGCTAGGGCTACTTGATGGTGGCAAGGCATAGATCTATGGGAGAAAATCTGGGCCTAATATTTCTCATTCTTGTTGCAACGGTCTTTGACCTTCTGTCTATATTCTGGAGAATCATCTGTTTTGATGCAACAAACCCAGAGGAGACTAGAAAGTCAGCTCATCCATCTCTGACTACAAGCAAAACTTAAGGCATCCTCAGGTAGATAGGCAAGTCCCCCATTCTTATAATTTCAGCACTGGATTTCAGCATTTCAGAGATGTATGGAATGAGTCACTTGACCTCTCTAGGCTTCAGTTTTCTCATCTGTAAAATGAGAGAATTGAACTAAATAATCTCTAAGGTTCCATCTCCCACTATTTCCTCCTTTAGTTTACAACACTCAGTTCCACATGATTTTGAGTTCCAGATTTTCTCCCGTCCCTTTCCCACTTCCCTTCCCAAGATGGCATGGAATCTGACATATCTTCTACATATAACTTTGCATTAAACTTATTTACACAATAGTCAAGTTGTAATGAAGAATTATGACCAATGGAATGAATCATGAGAAAGAAGAAACCAAAAAAACAAAAAGAGAAAAAAAAAAAAGGAGAGCAAAGAGTGTGCCTCAATCTGCATTCAGACTCCATAGTTCTTTCTCTGGATGTAAATAGCTCTCTCCATCATGAGTCCTTTGGCATGTCTTTGAACCTTGTATTGCTGAGAAGAGCTAAGTCTATCAAGGTTAGTCATCACAGAATCCATATATCTGTAGTTGTGTATAATGTTCTCTTAGTTCTGCTCCGCCCACTCAGCTTTATATTGTGTAGGTTTTTCCAGGTTTTATAAAGTCCGTATCTTCCTCATTTCTTATAGCACAATAGGATTCCATTGCATTCATATATCACAACTTGTTCAGCCATTCCCCAATTGTTGATTTCCAATTCTTTGCTTCTACAAAAAGAGCTACTATAAATATTTTTGTACATTCCTACTTGTGTGATCTCTTTGGGATACAGCCCTGGAAGTGGTATTTCTGGGTCAAAGGGTATGAACATGTATTCTTAATTCTATCCCCTCCTGCCTTATCCAGCAGAGTGCACCTACTATGATCACTTATCTCTCTAATCTTCTCTCTTCTAATTCATTACTATCATACTGTCTATAAACACATCCAAGTCTTCACATCTTTTGAATACCCTCACTAGATCCTGCTGTCCCCACCAACTATTGTCATGTATCTCTCCTGCCTTTCTCAGCAAAACTCTTTGAAAAAGCCATCTACGCTGACAGCCTCTACTTCCTCTCCTCTCACTCTCATCTAAATGCCCCAATATGGCATCCAACCTCACTGTACAACTAAAGCTGCTCTCTCCAAATGATATCCATAGATATTTAAATTGCAAAATCTGATGGCCTTTTGTTAATTCCTCTCAATCCTCTCTGTCGTATTGGACATTGTTAACTACTCTGTCATTCTGAATATTCTCTCATTTTCTTTTTTTTTCTTTTTTTTTAATTTGTTTTTTTTTATTTTTCATTTATGACACTCAGTTCTACATAATTTTGAGTTCCAGACTTTCTTCCGTTCTCCCCACCCCACCTTCCCAAGACATCATGGAATCCCATATAACTTCCACGTATAACTTCTCATTGAATTAATTTACACACTAGTCAAGTTATGGAGAAGAATTATCACCAATGAAATGAATCATGAGAAAGAAGAAACAGGACCAAAAAAAACAACCCAAAAACAAAAACAAAAGAGACAAAAAGAAAGAAAAAGAAAAAAAAAAGGGGGGGGGAAAGCTAGCATGAATGTGCCTCAATCTGCATTCAGACTCCATAGTTCTTTCTCTGGATGGAGATAGTATTCTCCATCGTGAGTCCTTTGGAGTTGTCTTTGTACCTTGTGTTGCTGAGACGAGCAAAGTCTGTCGGGGTTAGTCCTCACAGAATCCATATATCTATGGTTGTATATAATGTTCCCATGGCTCTGCTCTGTTCACTCAGCATTATGTCCTGTAGGTTTTTCCAGGTTGTTATGAAGTCCCTATCATCCCCATTACTTATAGCACAATAGTATTCTATTATCTACATATACCACAGCTTGTTCAGCCATTCCCCAATTGATGGGCATCCCTTTGATTTCCAATTCTTAGCTAACTGAAGGAATTAGAATAGGCAAAGAAGAAGCTAAATTATCACTTTTTGCAGATGATATGATGATTTACTTAGAGAATCAAGTAAAAAACTACTTGAAATAATAAACAATTTTAGCAAAGTTGCAGGATATAAAATAAACCCACATAAATCAGCATTCCTATACATTACTAACAAAGCCCAACAGCAAGAGATAGAAAGAGAAATTCCATTCAAAGTTATCTGCCAAGACAAACCCAGAGCCTGTATGAACATAATTATGAAACACTTTTCATGCGAATAAAGTCAGATCTAAATAAATGGAAAAATGTCAGTTGCTCATGGTTAAGCCTAGCCTACATAATAAAAATGACAATTTCACCTAAATTAATCTGTCTATTCAATACCATACCAATTGAACAACCAAAAAAATATTTTACAGAGCTGGATAAAATAATAACAAAATTCATCTGGAAGAAAAAGAGGTCTAGAATAACTAGGGTATTAATGAAAAGAAATGCTAGAGAAGGTGGCCTAGCCATACCAGATATTAAACTGTACTACAGAGCAGCAGTCATCAAAACTACCTGGCACTGGCTAAGAAACA
>CM053622.1:441473144-441500628 GCA_028646595.1 Phalanger gymnotis
CTCTCTTTTTGTTTGTTTCTTTTTCCTTGTGGTTTCTCCCATTGGTTCTAATTCTTCTTTACAGCATGACTAATGTGAAAATATGTTTAATATATGAATGTATATGTAGATGCTATATCAGAGTACATGCCATCTTGTGGAGGGGGGCTGGAAGGGAAGGGGAGAAAATTTTTAGAACTCAAACTCTTAGGGAAGTGAATGTTGAAAATTAAAAATTAATTAACTTTTGAAAAAGAAAAAGAAAGAAAAAAGAGTGTAAATGAGTTCTGGGACCAAAAATGTTTAAGAACCACTCTGTAAAACAAGTCCATTCCCTAGGCAATGGTATCATTGGCTAACAACTAATAAATACCACAAACATTCATTTTCAGTATATCTCCACACTAGAGAGATTAAATATATAGTCCCCTTCTTTTCATGGCCTTTTGGTTACATTAAAGTTACTTCCTTTTTCTTACATGAAGGAAATTATGCATTATGCTGTAGTTTCCACATGACTAGACATGCAGATGACATAAAGCTGGGAGAAATTGTAAATAAAAATATAAATCACAATCAAAACGTGGGTTGTTGGTGATATCCTATAACACTGGGCTCAAATCAAAATGTGAAATTTAGCAGAAGTGAATACAGTAGAACCTTGGTTTCTGAATTTAATTTCTTCCAAGATCCTGTTCCTCATGGGATTTGTTCATATTACAAAGTGAATTTTCCCATAGGAAATAATGTAAAGTAGGATGATCGGTACCACATCCCCAAAAATATTCATATAAAAATAATTATTTATAATTTTAAGCATTTTTTCCCCTAATGTACCTGAAATACAATAGCAATGGTTAGTACACAATATAAACTGAAAATAAAACAGATTTTTCTCAAGGCTTCAACTGACATGCAGATTTATTTGGGATCTTTGTACATTTAAACCAGTCAGAGTCCCTTGACTCCAAGCACACATTTTAGGTCTTTAAAGTGACAAAAGGAAGAAAAAAATCCCGACTCGCCCACCCCAACTCTGTTCTCTTTACTTGGAAGTGACATTGTATAGCACCAAGCCTGTCTGGGTGCCTGGCATGGGGGAGGACCCAGTGGGCAGGGGCTGAAGTAGAAGACCAGATCATGCAGGTGGGCAGAGCAGCAGCAGAGTCTGAGTGCTCCTGCCTCACCTCTGATGGCAGGAAGCTGGGGTGGGAGGGATGGCCAGGAGGGCCCAGGCCATGGCCTGTAAAGAAGTAGAAGGGACCCGAAAACAGCGGAGGGGGCCAGAGCCTGCAAATGGGGACGTCCTCTTCAAAGCAGCAGCAGCAATGCATTCAGGCGGGTCCCCTTTTGGCCTGTGAATCTAAGCTACCTTGCCATTTTAAATCAGGAATAAATACATTCAGAGTGGGTGAGCGCAGCCCTCCCAATGGGGCATCGAGCTCTCCGCACCATCTCCCCTGGTCCAGGCCAGGGTTATTGCTTGGAAGGACAATCTCCTTCCATGACAATATCTGGGATTTCAATGTCAGGAGTGTTCTCTCATGCTACTTTCACTAAAAGTAAGACTAACAGTACTGCCTTCACTTATTTTTCATTTTTTAGAATCACCTTCATGTTTTGACTCACTGATTTTTTTTCAAGTCCAAATGTTGTTCATATTGCAAATTTTTGTTAGTCCTGCAAGACAAATTTTGTGAAAAAATTTTCCTCTTCCAGTGAAGCATGCGTAAACTAGGTTACTCATAAACCAAGGTTCTACTGTATAAAGTTCTGCAGATGGGTGCAACAAATCAGTTCCTTAAGTCCAAGGTAGAAATATACTGGTTTGGCAATAGCTGATCAAAAAAAAAAATCGTGTAGAGTTTTGATGCCCCACCTACCCCAAGCTCAATGTGAGATAACAGTGTGGGTAGGTGCTAAAAAAAAAAAAGTTAGCATCCACTTAGGCTACATTTACCAAAGTATAGAAACCTACCACGCAAAGCAATAGCCCCCCCCCCCCCAATCTATTTTCTCGTGGTCAGACAGTGTAATGAGAAATAGGTTCATAAATGGCAATCATGCCTTCGCTTTGGTCAGCTGCCACCCCCTCCCAGCCTATCCCACCTGTAATGCATTACTTCCTCTTCTCTGCTCTCTCCTCCTTCAAAATGCAGCTCAAACACCACATTCTATCTACAGGAAGCATTTCCTGATTCTTTCAATCGCCAAGACCCTTCCACAGAAACTATTTTGTATTTAACTACTTTGCATTTATTCTTTTTATATTAACTCTCACAACCTAGGTGTCCTTCTTGACTCCTCACTCTCTCTTACCCCTCCCCATATCCCATCTTTTGTTTC
This sequence comes from Phalanger gymnotis, assembly GCA_028646595.1. Lineage (NCBI taxonomy): Eukaryota > Metazoa > Chordata > Mammalia > Diprotodontia > Phalangeridae > Phalanger > Phalanger gymnotis. Next base: position 441,475,470 of record CM053622.1, read on the forward strand.
CAAAGACTGTTGATTTTACCTTCATAACATCTCTCATAAGCCCCCCTTCTCTCTGCTGACATTCCCACCACACTACTATAGACTCTCATCACATAATGCCTGGACTATTGCAATAGCTTCCTGGTGGATCTCTCTGCCATAAATCTCTCTCAACTCCAGTCCATCCTCCTCAGCTGTCAAAGTGATTTTCCTAAAGCACAGGTCTAACCATGTCACAGCCCTACTTGATAAACTCCAAGGGCTCCCTGTGAGAAATGTGCTTAGTCTAGGAAAGAAAAATCGAGTACTCATTGTGAAGCCAGGAAAGTTCTCATTTTATTTTATTCTACATTGCTAGTGACTGGGTACCTCCCACATGGACAGTACACTTGCTCAGACAAATGCCAGCCTTTTTATGCTGTTCCCAATTTGAATTTCCCCTCCTTGCTCTCCATTGGCTAGATGCAACCTCCTGAATTGCCCACTTCATGCCCCCCTCAAACAGCTCATTAAGCATGTGTGACAACAATCTTGCTAGCAGCTGCTGTGGAGGTGAAAGACCAACAAGAGCACACAGGAGGGCTGCTAGCATAGGTTCTTTGATCTGCTTTTCTAAGGAAAGCAACTTTAAGGGGTTTACAATCTCACGTTAATTAAACATACATATACCATTCACTTAGTTCAGGGGGAAAAGCCAGCACCCTGAACTTCAGAGAGAATACAAATAGAAACTACAAGCAGAAATTATATAAATAAAGCAAATAACATAAACCAATCTATCCACAATACATACATAGTTACCAGAGAGAAAAGCAACAACGTCTCGGTTTTTCAAATGGGGGGGGGGGGCGCGGAGCTGCTTCAACAAGTACCCAGAATCTGGTCACCAACACTCTTTCAATGAGTGTGCCCCCAAAACAAAATACCAACCTCAGATCTTATATACAGGTGTCAGGGCCCTAGGGCACTTGATTACCTCAGTGATGAGAAACACTCAGACAAAAAAAATAGCAAAATTCCCATTTTGCTTGCCATTACATTTGAAAGGCAAGACTCATCAAAGGTATTTGATTGCCTGGGTGCTGAGAAGCACTCCAAAACAAAAGACAAAAGGGTCCTATTTTACCTGCCCTATTCAAACAAAGGCAAGACTCCATAAAGGTACTTGATGGTCTTAGCATTCCAAAAGAGAAGACAGCAAAAAAACAAAAGTTCCATCCTAATTACCATAACAGATTGCATACAAGCTTCTAACCTTTTACCTGATCAGAAGCCTGGTTCTGCTAGATCACAGCTCTGACTAGAACCAGTCACCTCTGACATACATCTTGTCATCACTTCTGTTGTCACCCCTAAAAAAACTGGGAGGACTTTTAATCCTATGGAAACAGACTTCCTCCTCTGTTCACAATTCCTTCTCTTTTCTGTTATTCAAATTTTGTTTCCACATCTTTAATACTCCCTTACTCTCTTTCTCACATGAATTCTTTCCCTTATCCATCTCCCCTTTAAGTAGTTATGGGGGAGAGGTTTATCAACACATTGACAAATCAAAAGGGGGCAGTCCCCTTTGTAAAGACAGATACAGAGACCCTGTAGCACCAGTGTAAATCCACAGCAGCTGCTATGAATATGCTGGCATAGTTCTGAATTGCAAAATATAACGGACTCTCTCCATGGAAGATGAAACCAAAATATGCATTCAAACACCAGAAAGCCAAATCTATCATAGTAACTGTAATAGCAATTTAAAGTTGAAGATCTTTCCCACCCATTATTAGGACATGTGACCTGCTTATGTCACAGGAAGCCTAAAACACATGTAGTGGGAGGAGCTTGCAGAGAGGAAAACAAAGTTGTGTCACAGGAAATCCTGAGAGAGAGCCATTATGGCTGTTAATGGCTGTCATGATAGTTAGAGCTAAGGTAAAGAAAGTCGACCTGTGATAGCTGTACTGTGAGTTTTGGGGAAGGCCCCAGCAGAGGGTCAGAGAGGTTTTGGGATGGTGAGGCTCTGTGTTGTGATATTGTGTTTTAAGTTCCTTGCTGTTATGATAAAATAGGCTTACTAGTTGTGGGAGCAGATTGTTTGGTTATGGGATATGGTTCTCTGGTGTCTGAGTAAATGTTTTACTTCCACATTCTACGTGGAGAGTCTTTCATACTTCGCAATACAGAACCACATAGGCATATTCACGACTATTGTTGACGTGTTTATTGCCTTGCTCTTATAGTAATCAAGAAGTCTATACACATTACCAATGCAGGAGGCACAGCCATCCTCAAGCCTTCCCTCCACAAACCAGCTCCTTTAAGCAAAATGACTCCCTCTCTCACTCATGCTAGCTGCTCTGTCTCACTGCCTGCTCTCTCTCTCTCTCCAAGCTCCAACTCCTTCCTTCTCTCTCCTGGCTCTGACTCACTCCAACTTCCTGCTCTACCCATTTGACAAACTCCTCCCACCACAGGCTCATGTGACTCAGGCTTCCCTATGACCAAGCAGGCCACATGGGCCTATTAATGGGCAAGAAAGATCTTCCCATTCCACTAACAATACATTAACGATACAGTCCCAAAGGAAAACAATAATGCAATTGTCCTTTTATTCTTCTCATACAGCTGTCTGGTGGGGATGAAGTTTTCTGGTCCAGCACAGCATCCACAGCATCTTCTTGTCATCTTTTTGTAGAAATCCACTTCCTTATGTCCCACAAAACTGCTATCCTTATGAAATCAAAATTGGAACCTTGGCCAGTTGTCCATTATTCATTCCTCTATCAGGAGGATGAGATTCCCTAAGGAACTAATAACAGGCTCCAACACATACATAAATACATTGAGTATTCAACTTTAACACAGTACATATCAAATCATAAAACAATTCCAGGTTCTGGTCATGTTATGCTTCTTTTAAAGCATTTACAAGACAGACCACAAACCATTCTTCTTTTAACATTAACTAATTCTAACAAACATGATATTAACTAAGCAACAGAACAGTATCCTGATTTCACAAACCCTTGACCTAATTGTCTCCATACCATTACAAATAATACAGGAATATGAACTAGTAACAGATGTCAAGGCTAAATAGTTAGTGGTTGTTTAAGCTAAAATTCTAGCTTAATTGCTCAATCTTATAGTAACCTTAGATGTTCCAGAATCAACCTATTATTTAATAGATTTTGTATTATGCTTACAAAACTTTTGATTACAGAAATTTGCCATTAAAAGAATAGGGACATAACTAAAGCAAGGGAACAATATTTCCCAAACTTCATGTGAATTCCAGGCAGAAGTTGTGTAGACTGTCAAAATGTGTTGAGCCAGGCTTAAAGTCTGCCAGGTGTCATAGTGGGGAAATTGAGTCAGGAGAATCCTGCCTCAGCTCATTTGGAAATGATTCTGTCAACCTTCCCATGAGCTCATCTTCTGCAGTTCATAGATGGATCTCACAGGGTTGCTGGCATCATGGATCAGTGGTCCAACAGCATTTCTTGATAATTATACCTGGAGTCAAACTGAGAATAACAGTTAACAGTCCCATAAAACCTTGAATAGCAAGTTCCAATAATCAGTTTCAGATATGCACATTGGCTAAGGAACATCTTTAAAGTGAGCCTTAAATTGCTTGCATACATTTCTTCACTTGTTCTAGTACCTGATTAAATAACAACATAAAATCAAATTTCCCATTTCTCGCCATAAAACCTTCTAGATCTTTGGGTACCACAACTTAAATGTATCCTAGCTTTCGTCTACAGGATAATGATTCAACGTTGTGTTTGTATCTTTATTTCTTTTTCTTTATCTAATTATTCCCATAACATTCAGAAAGAATGTTCTATTCCAGGAATTTTATTCTTTCACATGACTACAGCTACCCATTTAGAGTGAAAACAGCAAGATTTCACATACTTGTATTATGCTTACATTTTTCACTATTTGCTTTGATTACAGAGACCTGCCATAAAAAGGAAAGGCAAGGACCTGATTAGACAAAGCATCACAGCCTTCCACACACAGTGTCACATCCACCTTATAGCCAGACTCAGGAATAGTCAGGTGGGAAACATTCTTTTTCAAAGGAACACAGTAGAGAAACAGCCAGAAGAATCCTATCCCAGGCTGAAGCTAGGATCATCCTTTCAGCTTTTCCCCAGATGAAAACCTCCACTTGTTCTCTCTGAGTAGCTAATGGCACCTCCCCTAGATGGTGGGTTCTTTTACATCAGATGACAAGTTTCATTAATCAAAACTTTACCAGGGCTCACATCTTAAATTTTCAATTTGTCCTAAAAGTCAACCGCTAGAGATCATTTGCATCTAGCCAAGTTCCTTGTTTAGGAACTTCAACTCCATATACAAAAGTTTACCAATTTGATATTCTTGACTTCAATTTTGTTGGATACACTTTACATAGAAACTACAACTTCAACAAAGTTTACCCAAGTCTGAAGCATGCTGCTTTCTAACCTTCTGCCACTTGGGTGATGCTTCCAGGCTTCCCAGGCCCAGAGGCTGTAATATTAAGTTGGGACTTTTTTTTACTCTTTTAGAATGCCAAATTAATTAACTGTCTGATTGAGCCTTACTAGGTGCAAAGCCCCAGGCCCAAACCCCTATCTACTAGGTGCTAAGCCTATATGGGCATGAAGCCCTGGGTGGGGGTGGGGGGCAGCCCTAAGGGGAGTTGCTAAGACCAAAGCCAATAGTAGGCATCTAAGTTCTGGTTACTGAGGTGATGTTTAATGACGTCTAAAGACTGTATAAAAAGAGAGAACAGAGCTATTTGCTTGAGGCTCTCCCTCTTGGAGAAGTGTTGACATGGAGACTTTGGGCAGCTATAGTTAAGAGCCCTCCAGCTTGTGAACGCAGATGTTGATGTCTTTTTGGTAACTATGAGCTGTATTTAGTCTGTTTATAATGTGTCTTTGTAATTTGTTTGTATTTGCTCTGAAGTTCAGGGTGCTGGCTTTTTCCCCTGAACTAAGTGAATGATATGTATATGTTGGATTAAAGTAAGATTGTTAACTCCTTAATGCTACTTCCTTAGTAAAGCAGATCAAAAGAACCTGTGCTGGCAGCATTCTCGTTGTTGGGCTTGTGTTGGCTTTTCACCCCCACAGCAGCTGCTAGCCAAATTGTTGCAACAGAGGCTCAAGGTCATTACCTGCAGGGCCTTCTCTGCAGCTGTTGCCCCTTTCCCCTCTTTCCCTTTTGCCAGGTGGGGGAAAGGTAAAGCTCTCTCTTCTTGTTTAGACTATAGGGGTAGGAAGTGGGGAAGGGAAGGAGGAGACTGTAAGGATGCTGTTTCAAAATTCCTTTCTCAGTCTCAAAACTTCCAGTCTCTAACCAGAAGGCATTACAAAGTCTCTTCCCCTTATCTTGAAATACCATAGAACTTCTTGTCCTCCCCCCATCCTGGGTCACAAAATTCCCCTTTTCTCCTCTATTTTGTCATCCATCTTTAATCCTCCATACAGCCTTTATATAAACATAATTCCCCAAAAATCAGGGTCAGAAATTTCACAGTAGGTTTGAACTACAACAAATTAGCTTACAAATAGAAATTTAGTAGGCCTTCTAAAAATTATACAAAAGAGTTTACAAAACATTTCTTTTAAAAGTATCTCCCTTTCTTTTAAAAACAGTTTACAATTCATACAAAACTACAAAAGAAGATCCCAATTGTATGATTACCAAGTTTTCCTTCACAAACATACTTTTGTAAATATTTTATAGAAAAACAATTTTAACTAAAATTTCCTTTTAAATAAAGACAAAATTTGGAAGTTTATGATTTCTTCAATCATAACATATGATCAAATCGGATGACTTAACAGCTTCTTAACCCATTCATCATTTTTCTCTGACAATATAATTCTAACAACATTTAGACCATAGAAATATAACAATGCCCTAAACATTATTATGTATTTAAAACTTGAAACAACCCATTATCAATTTAGGTGAATGCATTTCTAAAATCACCTTGTGCAGAGAATCATTCATCTCACTTGGGGGGGGGGGCAGGGCAATTGGGGTTAAGTCACTTGCCCAAGGTCACATAGCCAGTACATGTGTCAAGTGTCTGAGGCTGGATTTGAACTCAGGTCCTCCTGACTCCAGGGCTGGTGTTCTACTCACTGTACCACCCAACTGCCCCATCTCATTATTAATATGTGGAAACTACAACTTTAAACTGCTATATATACTTTCATAAAAGCCAAGATTTCAAAATGGAAAATCTGCTATAATATTATTATTATTTATAATCAAATATAACAGTTTCAAATTATCAATTTTTATCACATCCTTTTAAAATTAAAAATTAAAAAAATTAAAAACAATTCATATACACCAAAATTCAGATTTAAAAAAATTGCTTTAACATCATTTCTACCTCACAATGATCTCTCAAATTTTACAATCTAAGAGAACTTTAGAAATATAATATAATTTAGAAATACAATACTTTCAGTATTTAAAACCCACTTCAGAGTTGTCAGGTATGGAATAATTACCTTAAATCAGAGAGATAATAACAATGTTATGCCTAACATTTGCCAGTTCTTACGTTAGGCCCTTTACAATCATAATGCCAAATAACAATATGCAAACACTTCAATTACATATATATGTATATGTGTATATATACATATATATGTGTGTGTGTATGTATATACATATAATGTGTGTATATGTGAGTGTGTGTGTATATATATATGTGTGTGTGTATATTTATGTGTATATGTGTATGTATGTATATATGTGTGTATATGTATGTGTGTGTATATATGTATGTATGTATGTGTGTATATGTGTGTATGTATATATGTATGTATATGAGTGTGTATGTGTGTATGTGTGTGTATATGTATATATGTGTGTGTGTGTATATATGTATATATATGTGTGTGTGTGTGTGTGTGTGTGTGTGTGTGTGTATTTCCTTCTCAAAGTCCAAAACTCCTGGCCTCTTAAAAGGAAATATCCACAAATTTATGTATTCCTCCTGAAAGACACTCAGCTGTATATTCCTGGCTTTGAACAACCCCTCCTCTATTTCATCAAAAAGCTGAAGTCTAGGCTCTTTTGGAGAACCTAGATTTAAAAATAAATACAACTTAGGCATTTCAACCCCTAACTCCTATTCTTCTGAGGTTTTATGAAAAGGTTTGAACCAGATTAGCTAAAGGGTTTAGTGCAGACAAAAGGCCTAAGGAATTTGAACAAAATGTGGCTGGCTTCTTTTCCAAGCAGAAATCTTTGGCATTTAATAATTAATTGAAGCAATATCTTTAGCATTAGACAATTCCAATACCGAATTCAATAAAACCCTCCCACAGACCTGTCCTGAAAGGCAGACAGACATAATTCCTTCTAACTTTCCACAACTTTGTCTGTTGATTAACAAATCAGGCTACAAATTTTCACTTTAAGCCCCTGATACTTGACTTCCTTGTACTCTTTCAAGATACCCAATCTTCTAAAGTAGGATGGGGGAAGGAGTGGCTGAGTGCACTGGCCTGAGGGCACATAGATTTCTGCTGCCGTAACCCCATCTAAATTCTTCCTTCTTCTATTCTACCTTCTAAATATTTTCACTCAGACCACCTCTGCCCTCCTTTACATTTCAAATAAATAAAAAAAAATTTACTCACCAATTTCATCCAGCTTTTCTGAACCTTTGCGTCAATAAGACAAAATGGGCACTTGAGGAGTTTGGATTTTGTTTATTTTGTTTACTTTGAGTGAAAGGAACTTCAAGAGTTTTGGCTTTTGTTTACCTTGAGTGAAAGTACTTTCAGCTGTTAAGTGCTAAGCCCCAGGCCCAAAGCCCTATCTGGTGTGAAACCTGTGTGGGTGTAGATTGATGACTTAAGAGGGGCCAACTCAGGAACCAATGGTCTCTGGTCTCTGGTTGTTGAGGCGGGGCTTGAGAACGCCAGAGGCTTGGCTGCAAGCAGAGGTGAGCTAAGAGACCAACTACAGCTGAAACTGAAAAAAGCCGAAGGAGGAGACTTGTGTGAACCCAGGAGTGCCAGCAAGGACTTGAGGCCAGTGAATATGATTTATACTATCTTGTTTCTCTGTGGCCTCCTGGTTACTCTTGTGAGGCGGGCCTATTGGGCCTGGGGTTTTTTGGTCAAGATGTTGGAATGGGGAGGCTGGTTCACTAATTTGTTGCTCTGGGGCCTAAATAAATGTTTTGATGCTTTCTACTTAGAGAATCCCTCATACCTTGCGATTTTGAACCATTCAAACATATATATAATTATATTTGAGATTATAAATTCGGCCTTCCTACTACAACCTTAAAAACTAGAGTTAAATGCCTAACAATTTATACACCAAATTAACCGCGTCACCCCCCCACCCCTGCCTTATTTTTCAATTTTAAACACATTGCCTGATATCAAATACATTGATTCAAACAAAAAATACAAACTTTAGCTTTGAGATGTAATTAGATCTGGATTCAAACTTTCTGCTAGCCCTACCTTCTGGTTTCTGGAGAGTCTTCTCCCAGACATAAAAAAAAAAAATTCCTTAAAGGTTTTTCTAGCTGTTTTTTTTTTTAAACTCTCACCACAAAACATGAAACATTTCACACCACGTTATAGAGTGTATACCAATTTAGAATTCAAATTCAGACCAGTAGACAACTCAGAGTTGTAATTTACTCTGATTTTCATTTAACCAATTTCAAAAGGGTATCCTTCCTTCCTGAGATCTCTGTCTTCTCCAGCACCGGGCCATGCTGAGATAGTTCTATACCCTCCACTAAGGGATTGTTTTTGGAGGGGTGCCTCTCTCTCCTCATTTCCATCCTACCTTCCTGGACTGAGACCTTTTTATCTTACAATCTCATGTGGCTTTTCCCTTCTGTTCTCCTAAGCCAAGCCCCAGATAAGCCACTCACCTTCAGTTTGCTCACCTTTACCAGAACCTCTCTCAGGATAGGATATTCCAACCATCAGAGTGATACTTGTAACAACAATGTTACTTGCTGCTGCTGTGGGGGTGTAAGACCAGAAAAGTCAACACCCTTCAGAGCAAATACAAACAGAAATTATATAAACAGATAAATAAAGACAGGACTTTTGTCTATCCATAGCAATACATACATAGTTACCAGAGAGAGAAGCACCAACATCTGGGTTTTCAAAGGGAAGAGTTTTTGTGTGGTGTAGCCAGATGAGACTCTGGGTAGCTGTTAAGGAGCCCCTTTCTCTTCCTATGAGTGAGCCTCAAAGCAAAATGCCAACCTATGAGTATATATACACTTCTTCAGCATCAGAGGGCTTCACAACCCTTATGACTCAGGCTCGTGTAACTTAGGCTTCCATGTGACTTAAGCAGGTCACGTGCTTGGATAATGGATGGGAAACATCTTCCCATCAAGTAAAAAATACGTTAACAATACAATACTTAATAGTCAATTTTCTCACTTTGACCTATGCATAAGGTCTCCTGGTTGCCTGGGATAGATGTCTCTTATTATTTTACCCACATTCCTGGGTCTGAAGAGGGGAAATTCCCACCTGCAGATATTTGGGCTGTTGGAAACCAGTGGGGTACCTCCCATTCTCCTTAGTGGGTTCTCCTTTTCTGATGCTAGATCCATATGACGAGCCCCCAAATTGTGAGAAATGTGCTTAGTCTAGGAAAAAACAGTATTCCTTGTGAAGCTAGGAAGATTCTCATTTTGTTTTAGCCAATTAGTCTACATTCCTAGTGAATGGGTACCTACCTCCTACATAGAGAGTATGCTTGCTCAAACAAATGTTTCCCACATCCTTATCACTTCTTAAGTCAAATAAAAAATCTTCTGTTTGGAGTTCTGAGTCTGTCATAAGCATACACACACTCATTTTTTTCTAGTCTTTTTACACTTTATCACACACACACACACACACACACACACACATACACATACACACACACATTCTGCTCTCCAGTGACACTGGCTATCTTGCTGCTTCTCAAACAAGAAACTTCATCTCCATATTCCAGGCATTTTGAGTGATTGTCCTCTGTACCTGGAATGCTCTTCTTCCACCTCATCTCCACTTCCTGGGTTCTCTGGCTTCCTGCAAATACCAGCTAAAAGCCCACCTTCTACAAGAAGTCTTTTTAGATTCCCCTTAATTCTAGTGTCTTCCATTGATTATCTCCAATTTATCCTATGTCCAGCTTATTTGATATAGTTATTTACACATGGTCTCCCCATTAGATTTGAGTTCCTTCAATATAAATATAAAGTATTCAAAATAAAGAAACTCTGAGTTTCTTTATTTTCTTAGAACTTAGCACAGTACCCAGTACACAGTAGATACTTTAGAAATGTTCACTAACTGACCAAGTGACTCTGCATATATTATACATGATGGGTTTTTTTCCCAAATAGAATTTAAACTCCTTAAGAGTAGGAATTATTTTATTCTTTGTATTTATATTATTTAGTGTCTAGCATAGTGTTCGGCACACAGTAGTTAGTTAATAAATCCCCAATTAATTGAGGTTTTAAGAAGATCACCAACAAACTACAATAATTCCAGAGGAAAAGTGATATAAAGTGCCTCTGAAAACCATGTTTCATGAGGATCCATGGAAGGAACTGAGTGTATTTAGCCTAGAGAAGTCATGATAGTTATCTAGAAGGATGAGTGCTTTTTTTTCTCTTGTTCCAAAAGGCAAGACTTAGATCAGTGAGTGGAAATTACAGTGAGGCATGTTCTAAGTCAATATATATGTTTCTAATAGTTTGTGTCATCTATAAATGGGAAAAGGTGCCTCATGAAGTGATAATGGGAAGGCTTAAGCAAAGGCTAATCATCTATTCAAGGATGATATGGGGGGGAGGTGGGGCAACACTGGATGGAATACTGAACCAAATAGTCTTTGAGATCCTTTCTCATACTGATATTCTTTGATCATAGGATTTTAAAAACTCAACATGACTCCTGTAGAGAGAAAAATCTCATGATAACAGCTTCTTATAGCTGTTCCTTGAGCTACCAGAGACTGGCTGCTAATGGGTGAAACTAACAAAAGCACCCCAAAATAGGCACTGTCAGAGGGCAAGGGAGAGTCCCTAGACCTGCTGACTGAGAATTTTCAAATGGATCCAAGCCATCAGTCTCCTAATACTGCCTACAAACCTTAGGAGACTGGCAATGCAGTCTTGTGAAAACACAAGCATCGGGATGAAGTTCAGCCATCACCTTCTGGATGGATGGATGGAATCATTATTTATTAGGCACCTACTATGTATCTGGAATTGTGCTAAGCACTTTGCTTTTTCTCATCAAAGTTAGGGATGACTTGTTTTCTATTGGACCTGGTTGATACCATTTTTGTATTTCTAGCCAAGATTGCCAGAGGCAGTTGGATCTCATAAAGCAACTAGGATTCCTAATGGTTGTATTTTGTCTTTTGTTCTTGAAGGACACCATAACATCAGGGAGATGATGACATGACTTGCAATTGACTTTGATTTGAGGGAGGGGGTGCTATGCAAAGTCACCAGCCTCACTTTCTCCTTCAGAGCCATTTGGGTCCAGGCGCCAGATATAGATCAGGACAACTGGAAAAGGCCCAGGATGCAGTGGGAGACCTGCCCCTTTTAAGCTAAGGTCTTTTCTTTGAGTGAGGCAACACCCGTTCAGTGAATAGGCCTCTTTAAGAAGTGAGTCAAGGAATGGCTCTTTTAATAAAAAATAAAATAAAATAAAAAATCAAACTGGGAGGGGAAGACCCTCAAGGTTTCTGGCCAAAAGAGACACAATTACTATTTATATTCATTCTGAGCCAGGAGGGCCCAAAAAGCAATCATTAAGTGATGCTTGGGCAGGGACCTATTGTTGTCCAATCCATTAGATTCAGTAACTTGGTTCTAAGGCTTGGTCTTTGAGAAAGAAACCTAGCCTGTAAACTGCAAGTTAGCTACGTAGCATTCCACCATCAAAATTTACCTTCCTTTGGGCAGAATGCACTTAGGTAAGGGAAGAGGGGAGGGGAGGACAGGGGAGGGGAGGGGCAAGGCCGGGGCAAGGCCGCTCCAACTACTCACAGGCTGTGGTTTGTCCTTAAGTGTAAGAGAGGAACCCCTTCTGAAGGCCAGCCACTTTCCCCCCAGAAGCAGATAGGATGACTATCACCTGGGGATTACTCTCACTTCCCAAAGATGAAGTAATAGGGAAAAGCTGAAGTAACCCAACCCACCTCATCAAATATCCACTATTCTGGATTATCTTGCCTTTGCCAGGGAAGGTTCAAACAATGTACTGTCAAGCCAATCAGAAGAAAGACACACCTAAATATAAAAGACCCTGCCAGCCCTCACTTTAGGTCTTGAGTCATCAAGAGAAGCAACCAACCAAATTTATTTGTTACTGCTAGCCTAACTAATAAGCTGACTATGCTCAGGTACCTGGCTTTTGCTGAGGTGCCAGTGTGATTCGTTTTACTAAAAGCATAGTGGTCACTGTTGTTAAAATGATATCTTGTCCTGAGGTGTCATTTCTACTTGTCTGCTTACTTTGTAGTGAAGTACAGTTTTTTTTTTAATTGGACGCTAATCTAGAATTGGAAATAAAGGCATGTCTGATCCAAAACATTTTCTTGCCTTATGATTGAGTACTTGAGAGCCTATGGGGTAAGGTGCCCTTCCCCCACACCAGGTTAGCCTATGAGCACATGACCTTCTAGGCAAGCCTGCATGAGGAATGGCCTCTTGTTGGTGCCTTTTATTTTTCATTTGGTACAGAGTCTTGTGAGATCTTAAAAGTTTAGGTCTACCAGACATCCAGTAACCAAGTCAATAAAAGAGCCAACCCTGATGTTTGACTCATCCTAGCAGTGGACTGACCTGGCAACCAAGACAAAATATTCTTTAAGCAAGGGAGTGACCTTCTGTTGGTTATGCCACATTTTGTGGGAAAATGCAATGATTTTAAGTTCAAGCCCACTTTTCCCCAGGGACTGAGGTAATAGAGGGGAGAGGTCACCCTGGTTTGCTCTTGCTGTATCCATCTTTTCAGTAAATATCACTTTATAAAAGCTAATTATTGTAATTTGGTTATTGATGATCTCAAGGAGAGTGATTAAATGCGTAGTAGAGTGCTTATCATTTTTATTGCACATACTGAGAAGATATTAACTGGTTCCAGGCGATTAATATTGGAAGAAACACACCAGAATAGAGACTTGAGCCAATAGCATTAAAGTAAACCCTACTACCCATCAGAATACCCCAAGAACTCTGAGGAGAACATGTAGTCAACTATGCCTTGGGGATCTAACCTGCTTGTGTGCTTGTGAATTAAGAGAGAAGAGCTCTGGTCTCACATATAGGGACATAGCGTCTCCCCATACACAATAAAACTTTGAGGAGAAAGGGTTGTTTCATTTTCGTCTTCGTATCTTCATCACCTTGTACAGTGTATGGTACTCCGTGGGAGCTTAATATTTTTGTGTGAATTGATTGTAATTTTAGGAATTTATCATAAGGAAATATTTAATCAAACTTCATAATTGAAGGGAGGAACATTTTTGGAAAACGGCTGAGGATATCTTCAAAAAGGTTTGGGCTCTCATCTTGTCATGTGTCTAGTCATTTGAAAGTAACTCCCAAAAGATTCTTTTTCCTTAGATGTGCCTGGGGAATATTCTATTTTCTGTGACAAGGCATCTACTTACTGATTGCAATGGCCCATTGGTAATCCTTCAGCTTTTTATAATATGATTTGACAGCTATTAGACATCTATTGATGGGTTATCCACCACTTCACCAAGTTAGTCTATTCCACTTTTGAACAGTTGTAATTATTAGGGCTTTTTTTTCCTTACATAAAGTCTAAATCTTCCTCTGTTCAACTTTTACTGCCTAGTTCTGTCCTTGGGAGTCAAGTAAAACAAATATAAACACACCTCCAGAGCCTTTCAGACATTTGATTAGAGCTAGCTTGGCTCACCGTCCCCAAATCTTCTCTTCTCCAGGGTAAACAACTCCCTTCCCTCGGTGGATTATCTAATAGCAAGATCTCTGTTCCCTTCAGGATACTGCCTGCATTCTCTGGGAGGCTCTCCAAGTTGTCACTGCTCTTCCTAAAATGTTGTACCAGACAGTCCAACCAAATATTTCTGATGAGGTCTGACCAGGGCAGTCTATAGTAAAACTAACAATTCTACTTTTCTACACACTAAAGACATCTACAAGCAGTCTAAAATCATATCAGCTTTTTCAGCTGCCATATCAAACCATTTGCTTATATTGAGCTTCTGTTGTTGTTCAGTCATGTCTGACTCTTTGTGACCCCATTTGGTGTTTTCTTGCCAAAACACTGGAGTTGTGTGCCATTTCCTTCTCCAGTGTGTCCCCACTTTACAGATGAGGAACTGAGGCCAATGGGATTAAGTGACTTGCCCAGGGTCACACATTTAGTAAGCTTCTGAGACCAAGTTTGAACTCAGGTCTTCCTGACTCCAGTCCTGGTGTTCTATCCACTGTACCGCCTAGCTGCCCCATATTGAGCTTAAAACCCACTAAAATCTACAGAACTTTTTCACACAAACTCCTATCTAGCCAGGTCTTCCCTATCATATGCTAGTGAAGTTGATTTTCTGTACTTAAATGTAGACCATGACATTTATTTCTATCAAATTTCATTTTATTATACTTCTGTTCTAGCCTGTAGAGACCTTTTTAAGTTTGTCATGCAAAATGTTAGCTATTCCTCCTAGCTTTATGTCATCTATGGATTTGATAAGCCTGTCGTCTATGCTTTCTTCCAAGTTACTGGTAAAAATGTTAAATGGAATGAAGCAAGAAAAAATTCCTGTTACCCTTTACTAGAGACTTCCCTCCAAGTTCAAGTTTGAGTCATGACTTCCCTCCAAGTTTAGATCTGGTCCTCAGCTAGTTCTGAAACCACCTAAAAATACTATTATATAACCTGAATCTTGTTCCTAAGGAAAGAACTACATAGTTTGTCTAATGCTTTGCCAAAATCTAGGTACTCCACGTCTACAATGGTACCCTGTATGTGTCTATTAATCTTATGAAATGAAGAAATAATAGTCTAACATGACCTACTCTTATTAATATTAATAATAACAGCTAGAAGGCTGTAACATGGTATAATAGATAGAGTGCTAGGCCTAAAGTCAGGAAGACTCATCTTCCTGAGTTCAAATCCAGGCTCAGACATTTACTAGCTGTGTGACCCTCGGCAAATTGCTTAAAACCCTGTTTGCCTCAGTTTCCTCATCTATAAAATGAGCTGGAGAGGGAAAGGGCAAACCATTCTGGTATCTTTTTTCCAAGAAAACCCCAAAAAAGTTTGCAAAGAGTCAGGCGCGACTGAAAATGACTGAACAACAACCTAACAGCTAGCATTTATATAATGTTCTAAGGTTTACAGAACACTTTACTTAAGTTACCTCATTACATTCTCACAAGCCTGTGAAATAGGTGCTATTATTTAGCAAGTCTTTTCAGATGAGGAAATTTTTGATGAAGCCATGATGACTCTGCTCTTTGTATCTAGAGCATTGAACCTAAAAGTTATAAAGCATTGTGTGCAAGGGAAAGTATTACATAGCTGCTCATAACTGTAAGTCATTCCCCTGCCAGGGTTATAAATTGGCATTAGGATAATCTCTAGACAGTGGTGATCAGTGAAGAAAGAATGGATAGAATCTGACTTTCTGTTGTTGGTAAGTCTGCTTATTGTGAATGTTAATTTAGTGTGGGAAGAAGGTGTGTAGAAGTAAAACCATGAACATTTTGCAAGATTATGAGCCAATACTTGTGCGGATGGGCTGCAAATCAATGTGACATATATTGACTGGGTTCAAAAGAAGCATACCCAGTGTGGAGGTTTGCGAAGTCTTAGAACTGGGGCCTTAGATCTGAGTCTATGAGATCTCACAGAGTGTGAAGACTGAAACAGGCTCCCTTACATACTTCCTCACATAGTCTAAGTGTTAAGCATATTGCCAAAAGGCATTGGGGCCCACAGCTCTTCAGTGCACCTAACCAGATTAAAATGCCATTGGGAAATATTTAACAAAATAGATAAGAAAACAATAAAATATAGAGAATATTACCTTTTACTGGTAAGTCAATGTGTGGCCAGCAGAGATCTTTAGGTAGTGATTGGTGACCCCTATTTCTATTTGACTTTGATGCCATTTACTTAAGAGATTGAGTATAAGCCCTAGTGCCCACTCACATATAGCTTCCAGATGGGGATCAATAACAAGCAGGTGCCAATCAGATTTATTCTTGTACCATATTCTCTGAATTGAGATTTTCTGAGGTCCTTATCTTAGAAGAAAGAATAGTAATGAGGACAACCACTAAGCTAAGGCAGTCCAGCTGAGCTGGAATCCTGAATGGGAGGATCCACTCCCCAGGTGGCTCAGAACTGGTGGTATATGAATGCAATGAAATATTATTGCACCATAAGAAATTAATAGTATGAAGAGCTCAGAGAAGCATAGGAAGGCTTATGAGAAGTGAGAGAACAAATAAAACAATATGCATGGTGACTACAATGACATAAGTGAAAAGAACAAGTTTCCCTCTGGGAAGTGAAAATGTTGGTCATGTCTTTCCCACCTCCAAAACCTCATCTTGACCATTCACCACCTCTCTCTTCAGCCTACTCTAATGTAGAGCTGATGGTGTGGTAAAAGCATGGCAAGGGGTTGAAATTTACCCCATCATTAGCCTAGTCTTAGAGAATAGCATCCTCCAGACTCTCCATGGATTTAAAGGGTAGCGCTACCTATTTGTGAAGGCAAGTCAGACCTCTCTATCAGAAATATGGACTTCTATGGGCCTTGACCAGCTACACACTAGAGAACTGAGATCTCTAGTTGACCTTTCATGGCTTTCTTCTCACTTTCTCCCCAAATCTACAAGTTCCTCTTTCTTCTTCTGTACAGGAAACACTGTGATACTAGTGACCAAGGTCATCAGGGTCTCCTCACTGAAAGTACAAGTCATCATCATCATCATCATCACCACTGTTAATCATTGCTATCATAGTGCTTAATGTGTGCAAAGTGCTATTAATATATTATTTCATTTTATTCTTACAACTCTAGCATAGTGCCCATTACAACTAAGGAAAATGATGTAGACAGAAGTTAAGTGACCTACTTAGGTCATTACTAAGGTCCGAGTCATACAGCTAGTAAGGGTCTAGGACAAGATTTGAACTCAGGTTTTCTTGACTTTGACTCCAGTACTACAGTACCTAGTTGCTCTGGACAATTCTGGAAGGCCTGCCATTGCTACTTGATTCCAGTTACATGGGCTCAGAAATCTGTTTCCTATTTGTTGACTCCCTCTGCCAGTATGTGTCCAATTTAATCCTTGGAGTCCTATCTTTGCCCCTTCTTCTGGTGCTCCTGTATTTACATAACTAGAAGAGCATATCCATCAGACTTCCCAAGTTATTTGGAGCAAAATACCCTATTTAATGATATCGAAGCTGCCAGGGGAAGCCCTTCAGGGTTTGTGTCTCCTGATGTGCTCCCTATAATCATCACCACTGAAACAATTCATGATGTTAACCAGGGTAACTATAATCAAGGTTTAAGATAATTTTATAGCATTTGTAGAAATGGAATTTTTGGTAGGTTTGAAGGTGAATATGTATGTTTGTTCCCAAACTTCCCAGGTCCCCAATTTATCCCCACAGATGAGTTTGTAGCTCATTTCCTAATTTCTAACTATATCATCCACCTACCAAAAGTGAGGAGGGCTGAGTTGCTCAGACAACTACCTAAGTGATACCCTAGATGCTTACGATTTATTTTATTTTATTACTGTTCAGTAATTTGTGAAGGAATTATAAAAACCATTCATCTGACACCAAAAAACAGAAACAGAAAAAACCAATATGGCAGACAAATATGGAACATGGTTTACCTACAGCATTTTCAGGCAGCTTTATAACTGAGTTTAAGCCACAGTTACACAAATGATTAAAGAACCATTCATTTAGCTGTCTAGACCCTACTACTATTAATTGGGTCAAAAGCCAATAATACCTTTAGGCAGGTGAGAAACTGAATAATTTCAGGCAATCAGTAATGGACTGAGCCTGAGAGGCAAGAATGAATTTACTCAGCACTGCTGCGTAGATTTACATGATAATAATCGTTACTGACATTTATATAGCACTTTTAAGTCTCCCAACATGCCTTACATGTTATTTTGTTTGATTCTTATAACAGGCTTCTGAAATTCTGAGTAATATTATTATCCCCATTTTACAGATGAGGAAACTGAGGCTTCAGGAGGTTAAGTGACTTGCTGAATAAGTGTCTGAGGTAGGTGAACCCACATCTTCCTGAATCCCAAATCCATTGCTCATCCATTCTGCCACCTAGCTGCTTATGTGACTTCATGAGTTCCTGACAGCTATGCTAGTTAGTAAAGAAATCTTCAATCAGGCCCCCAATAAAGCTTTAGTGAAATTTAATTATGATTCATAAGGCAAAGTCATTATTAAATTTCAATTTAACAAAGTGATATATAGCCAAAAACTTAATGTATTTAGACAGTAGAAGATTAAGAGACTAAGCAGAGAGAAGAGTATATGGTGAAATTTTTAATCACATGCCTGAAAACAAAAATTCTTGTTATAGATTTAGACTTTGGCTAGGTTATATCTGGTTTCAAATAAATCCAATCCATTCAATTCCATTCAACAAACATTTGTTTTCTAGAAACTCAGGAAGTGTGTCAGTAAGGCAAAATGGGCTCCTTAGCACTTCAGGAGTTTGGCTTTTGTTTACTTTGAGTGATTAAGCTGTTTCATTTAATCTTGCTAAGTGCTAAGCCCCAGGCCCAAAGCCCTATCAGGTGTGAAACCTGTGTGGGTGTAGATTGATGATTTAAGAGGGGCCAACTCGGGAACCAATTGCCTCCGGTCATTCGGGCGGGGCTTGAGGACATCAGAGGCTTGGCTGAGAGGAAAGGTTAGCCAAGAGACAGCTACAGCTGAAGCTGAAAAAAAAGCCAAAGCAGGAAGTTGCGGAAGCAGAGCCGACCCATGTGTGGATCCACGAGTACGAGCAAGGACTTGAGGCCAGTGAATATGATTTGGTTAAATGCCATCATGCTTTTCTGTGGCCTCCTGGTTATTCTTGTGAGGTGGGCTTATTGGGCCTGGAATCTTTTGATCAAAATATCGGAATGGGGAGGCTGGTTCATGGGTCTATCACTGTGGGGCCTAAATAGATGTTTTGATGCCTTCTACTTGGAGAGTTCTTTATACCCAATGATTTTGAACCATTCAGATATATATATGATTCTCTTCGAGATCATAAATTCGGCCTTCCTACTATAGGAAGAGAGCAAAGGAACTTTAATTCTAGCCAGGAAGATGGCAACGACTCTGAAATGTATGTAGTACTTGAAGATTTGCAAAGTACTTTACGTATACTATCTCATTTGAATTTCACATCACCCTGTGAGGTCTTATGGGTATTATTACCACCATTTCAAAATGAGAAAACAGGCTCAGAAAAGCTAAGTGATTAGTCTATGGACACACAACCAGCAAAATGTTAGAGGAAAGATTTTAAGCTAGATCTTTCTGAGTCCAAGTCTAGAGTATCTTTTGTCGACTGTACTGCCTTTCTAAATGATATATACTAAAATAACTATAATACAAAGCAGTAATAAGAAAAGAATAGTTATGACTAGAAAAAGAGGGGGAGTGGTCATGCACTGAGCATGAGAAGCAATAATGCTATACTGGTACCTCAGAGATATTATATGAAGCAGAGAAAAGACTCCAACTTAATTAGATATATTATGGAAAATATAAGATTATACCTTAATACAGTAAATAATATCTACCTGATTCTAGTAGTAAATATATGTAATTTTTTAAGGTAGAGGTCTTTCCAGTAAGATCAGGGGTAAAACAAGGATGCCCATTATCACCATTACTATTTAACATAGTGCTATAAATGGTATTTGTAGCAATAACACAAGAAAGAGGAAAGAGTGAGAAGGAAGATCTTTCATGATCTTAAACTGCACATAAGACACTAATCATTAAAATGATCTGATACTGGTTAACAAAGAGAGGTTGATAAGTAGAACAAATTAGGTACACAACATATTAACATATGTAAATTAGGCATACAATATATAAAACAATATCTAAAAACAAACACTGGACCCAACTTCTAGGGTAAGGACTCACCATTTGACAAAGATTACTGACAGCACTCTAGCAGAAATTAGATTTAGACCAACATCTCATATTATGTACCAAGGTAAGATCGAAATAGATATACAATATTGATGTAATAAGTCATATCATAAACAAATTAGAGAAGCAAGGAACAAATTAACTTTCAGACCTATGCATAGAAAAAGAGTTCACAACTGAATCAGCAATAATATCACACAAGATAAAATGGATAGTTTTCACTTTGTACAGCTAAAAAGGTCTTGCACAAAAAAAGTCTAATGTCAGTTAACCTGGAAGAGAAATGGGCAAATGAGAAAAAAAAACACCCTTGGAGCAAGTTATATTGATAAAGTTCTCATATACACTATTTATAAGGATTTGATTCAAATTTATGAATCAGTTCCCCATAGATAAATGGCCAAGCAATATAAAAAGGCAATTTTCAAAGGAAAAAATCCAAGCTATTAACAACATATGAAAAAAATGCTCTAAGTTACAGAAATGCAAACTAAAGCAACCTCGATGTTCCATACCTGTCATATGGCAAAGATAACTAAAGAGAAAAATGACAAATGCTGGATGGGTCATTGCAAAAAGAATGTGAATAAACTGTGGGTAGAGTTGTGAATTGGTTGAACCATTCTGGAAAACAGTTTGGAGCTATGCCCCCAAGGTTACTAAGCTGTGCGTACATCTACACCCCAAAGAAATTACGAAAAGAGGGAAAGGATCTATAAGCACAAAAATATTTGTGCCATAAGAAATGACACAGTAGGCAGTTTCAGAGGAAACTGGAAAGACTTTTATGAATTAAAGCAGAGTGACATGAACAGAGAAAAAAAGGGAGAAAAAAATATACAATAACAACATTGTAGACAAAAATAGCTTTAAAAGACTTTAGAACTCTGATCCATGAAATGACAAATCATTACTGCAGAAGAATGAATATAACAACAATTATAGCACTAATAATAATAAACAATAACAATAACCAGCATTTCAATGATGCTTTTAATCCTCACTACAACTCTGGGAGATAAGTGCTAGAAGTATACCTATTTTACAAATGAGGAAACTGAGGTAGACTAAGATTAATCAACTAACTTCCCCAGGATTACACAATGAGTAAGTATCTGAGATCAGATTGGAATTCAGGTCTTCTGGACTCTAGGTCCAATGCTCTATCTACTCTCCCACCTAGCTGTCATTTTTCTCCTCTCAAAGAATTGATTAAGGACACATCTTCAGGCATGATCAACATGGGAATTGTTTTGCAGGTCTATGCATATTTATGAGGGAAGTTTTATATTTTTGATTTTTTGTTATTCAATGGAGGTGCAATAGGAGGACCAGATTATAGATGCATATAAAATAAATTAATTTTAAAAAATAAAACATGACTGGGGAAGAAGTAATATATGGAAATTCGTGGGCAAGAACTACAGAGGATGAAAAGGTATAGAGGGATTTCAGTCTTTACCAGTGGGGGGGGGGGTAAATACACACACACACACACACACACACACACACACACACATTAATCTGATCACAAATCCATCAAAGAATTGTGTTTTCCCATCTCAGAAAATCACGCTCTGGCTCAGGTCCTTCGAACTTCCCCCGGCTTGCACTGGGCTGGGTCTTGGGCTTTAAAGTCATGGACATGAAGAATTCTGGCATGGTTACTCCCAAAAGAACTGTCTTATTTGTCAGCACAAGAAAAATTAAGGACAATGCTACAGATTGGCACAATTTATTATTGAAATGGGAGACTCTCAGCAATATGGGGTTTTTGGTTGCAAACAATATAGGAAACATCAAAATCAGTGCACCTACTGAAGCCAAGGTAGAACCAGAATGCAACAGCATTGCTTCTGATTTCCATTCTCAAAAGGTACATCCAAAATATAAGGAGGAACTTGAGATGTTGGACAAGGAACTTCATGACATCTTAGAAAACTTGGCTAAGGTACAAGTGAAAATGGAAAAGTTAACATCAACCACTAAAGGAATTTGTAACCTAGCAAATGACCATTGTGGAAATGGAAATTATCAAACACCTGTTTTCCACACATGACCCACTACCTACTTCTATGAAGTTTCCCATAAATTTCAGAAATGTACAACAAAGAAATACTCCTCAAACGCATCATTGTGGAGGAACTCACCCATGCTACAAACTGAACCAGGATCTCATATTAAGCTACTTATTTATCTATGTGGTTGTACCAGCCCTATATTGAGAACAGCAGGCTTGATGTGGAAAGCATACTACTTGAAACTGGACTTCAAGCATTATAATTTTTCCAAAACTATTTTGTTTTTAAGTCCAAACTCCCAAAACCAGAATGAACCTTTCTTTCCAGGTCTTATGATGTAGGCCTGACTGTGTGTCAACAGTGTGTCAGTTTCACTTGCTTAACTGTTTTTGTTACAAAGGGGAATGGGGGCAGAGATAAATATATAAATGCTATTTTTAAAGAAAGCAATAATTTTTTAAAAAAAAAACAATCCTTTTTCAGATATTTGTGATTCCTCATTATTTAGCTCTATTTTCAAACCCTCAAAAAGTAGCATAGCAGTCGATAGTTTGCTGCATTTCAGAGGCAGAAAGATCTGGGTTCAGATGATGCTTCTTTTATTTACCAGCTGTGTAACTGCAGGAGTGACACTTAATACATCATTAAAGGAATAGATAACACCACTGATGATATCTACCTCACAGAATTATTTTAACACCTAAGCAAGTTAATGTGTATTAAAGCACTGTAAATTTTTTTAAAAAGTGGGAAGATAGGATAGATGACTTTATAAACTCATTGTCAGAAATATTGCTCCAAGCCTAAGCCCTATTGAAAAGGTAGGTGGGACAGCAGATGGAGTTCAGGACCTGGAGTTAAAAAGACCTGAGTTCAAATCTGGCTTCAGATACTCGCTCAGTGTGTGTCCCTGAGAAAGTAATTTAACCGCTGTTTGCCTCAGTTTCTTCAGCTGCAAAGTGGAGATGATACTAGAGCCTATCCCCCAGGATTGTTGTGAAAATCAAATGAGGCCATATTTCTGAACTGTTTAAAACAATGTCTGACACGTAGTAAGCACTTAAAATGCATTCCCTGTCCTTCCCCTTCCCTTCTAAGACTGAATCAGTAGCATACATTTTATCTGTGTGGGGTGGCATCTGAAAGCTGCGTTGCTGCTTGATGGCTGGAAAAGTTGGTGAGCAGTGGAGACCAATAAAAATCTGTTCCTAGGTTGGTCTGAAGTGAGGCAAAGTGGACCGAGGGCTGAAGCAGAAGTCAAAGAGTGATGATGTCAAATCCTTACCCCCACACTTACTAGTTATGTGATCCTGAACAGATCATGTAAACTTTTTTGGCCTCAGTTTCCCCATCTGTAAAATGCAATGGAAAATAATAGCCCTTACTTCACAGAGTTGTTTTGAGGAACAACTGAGATAATGGACGAAAAGTCCTTTACAAACTTAAAAAAACTAAATAAATCTTTTCGTTATTCAGTCATTGCCAACTCTTTGTGACTCCCTTTGGGGTTTTCTTGGCAGAGATGCTGAAGTGGTTTGCCATTTCCTTCTTCAGATCATTTTACAGATGAGGAAACTGAGGCAAACAGGGTTAAATGGCTTGCCCAAGGTCACACACCTAGCAAGTGTTTGGAGGCCAGATTTGAATTTAGAATGATGAGTCTTACTGACACCAGGCCTGGCACGCTATCCATCATACCACCTGGCTCCCCTGTGTAGGATTGTAAAGGACTACGTTGTTGTTGTTGGGTCAATTAAGTCTGACTCTTCGTTACCCCATTTGAGGCCTTCTTCACAAAGATATTGGAGTGGTTTGCCATTTCCTTCTTCAGATCGTTTTACAGATGAGGAAATTGAGTCAAAAGGGTTAAAGTGACTCACCCAGGCTCATACAGGAGCATCTCCAGCCAAATTTGAACTTGGGAAATTCCTGATTCCTGACTCCAGGGCCAACAATCTATCTACTGCACCACTTATGTGTTCCAAATGACTATACTAATGTTAGTTATTATAATTATTATACATCATTATACTGATTTAAGGTATGGTCAATTGGCATTAGAATCACGGGAGCCTCAATATATTGGGGCAAGATTATCTTATTCCACAGTGATGGACCATGGAAAAGCCTGTAATAAAAACCTGACCATATATGCATGATGAAAACCCAGCAGCAATAGAGGCAGAGTGCTTTCAATCTGAAGTTACAAGTACCTAACCCCCTCTAACCTAGTCTTCTCCTCTCCTAAGTCATAGAGTCAGACTTAGATCTAAAATGACCTTAGTCATTAGTCAAGTCCTACTCCTTTGATTTACGGATGGAGTCCATGAGACCTAGGGAGGTTAGGAAACATGCTCGGGGTCGCAGAATTAGGAAGGAACAAAGCTGGGATTGAACCTGAAGGGTTCTAACTCCAAACCAAGCCTTCCATTAGACTGCCAATAAAAGTGCTTATGCTTTCCATAAAAAGGAATGAATTATTTAAATTAGTCAGTCTGACGGCTTATCAAGATACAGTAAAACAAGTTCTTGGGGGTGGTGAAGTTGGTTTTTAAAATTTTTTATATATATATTTTGATAACTCCATTTCAATATTTGGTTTTCTTTGTAAGCTTACATATTTTATGCATTTAAAGATATTAATTTGGAAAGGGGTCTCTAGGCTTTACCAGGCTGCTGAATGGGTTAATGACTCCTTTCCAAAAAGATTAAAAACCCCTTCACTAGGCCAAGATGGCGACTGGAAAGCAGTAACTGCCGTGAGCTCCCCACCAAGTCCCTCCAAAAACCTATAAAAAAATGGCTCTGAACCAATTCTAGAACTGCAGAACCCACAAAGTGGCAGAGGGAAGCAGGGCTCCAGCCCAGGACAGCCTGGATGGTCTCGGGGTAAGGTCTGTC
>CM053622.1:441501128-441533707 GCA_028646595.1 Phalanger gymnotis
AGCTTCCTCCTCTATAAAATGGGGATAATACCTCATAGGATAGATCAAATGAGATAGGATATTTAAAGCATTTTGTAAACCCAAGAGCACTATATGAATTCCACACAAAAGAAGTGATGTATGTTGCTTGCTCCTGCTCCTTGAAGGGTACTGGTCAAATTATAATCATAAAAAGATAATTTTCTCTTTCTTTTTTACTATTTAAGAAATTTTTTTTACCATTCTTAAAATTTGTATTATTTTGTCACTCATTTTAGAACTGAGGAATGAAGATACAGTGGGAAGTGACTTGCTTGGTCACACAGCTAAGAAGTCATCAGTCCTATAGTAGGTAGCTCATTGTCTTTGGTATGGGGATTCTCTGGCTTTCATATTTGTATTCCCAGTATCTAGCATAGTGCCTGGCACATAGTAGACTCTTAGTGATTATTGAGTGACTCAGTTGTTTCCCAAGATACTCTCGCTTTGCCAGGGGCAAGAGAGTACCCTGCCTCACCTCATAACTATGATGCTGGTCATTTAGATAATAATAAGAGCCCCACAATGAGACGGTATCATGAAACCTAGCTTAAATAGTAATCAATCCCTGTACAGATGACCAATATGTCCCCCATCCTGCCACTTAATCAGAATACTGGGGACAGGAATAACTTCCCCTTCTCCCCTCTTCCCCAGCTCCAGAGAGATGTGTCATTGACCCAATGCTACAAACACAACCAGGGGAAGAAAAGAGATTGGATAGGAGTTCCTGTAGGGAAAGGAACCAACTGAATGGGAACTGTCAAAACCCCAGCTCTGCTTATGGGTTTCATTTTATGTACAGCATCTGCAATGGACAGCTAATAATCATGGAGCTGCCATGAGGGTTTTGTACCTATTTACATATAAATAGTCCTGACCAGAGCTAGCCACCAACAACGGTTAATTTATTGTCCTTTGGCAAAAAAATAGTCACTGGTTTTCCAGCACTTTTAACCTTGGTGGACCCTTGGGAAATAAAAATTAGATTGAGAGAAAATTACTAGTGGAGGAGAGCAGTTTAAAAGTGACAGTAACATATATAAACCTCAGGCAGCAGCAGAATAAAGTGTCATATTATTGTACGTTCTTTCCTAAAGTTCAATATGTCTCTCATGATTTACACTTCAGCGATTCTCCCTCCCCGCCAACTCCTTACCAGAGATCATTCTGGGCCTCTTGTTCAGGGGGAGTCTTACACAGATGCTTGCTATTTTTTAAAAGAACGAAGACTACCAATGGGTTGTGAGAAACCAAATTAAGACAGACCCTACCAATAAGGGCCTAAGAAGATGACTGTGATTGACCACTAGGTTTGAGGGTTCTAAGGAAGGCCCATCTTACTGTTCCACTTTCCTAAATGGAGAAAGAAACTCTGAAGGGTTATATATGAACTTGGCTCTGAAAGTCTTGTTTTAAAAATATAAATGAATCCTAGAAGCACCAAGAGGTTTCTTTTTCAATTTGAAACCTGGCGTTGAGGATAGGGTTCTGAATTTGGATTGAGGAAGACCAGGATTGGAATCCCACTTCAAACACTTATTAGCTCTGCCACCCTAAGCAAGTCACTTAACCTCAGTTTGCTTCATTTTCCTTATCTGTAAAAATGAGGGAGTTGAATTCAATGCCCATTAAGGTCCCTTCCAGTTTGAAATCTATGTTCTCTGATCTCAATCTCATTTTGATAACCAAAGTTCTCAATGTTTTTTGCCCAGAAAAGGAAAATGTTAATGCAAATTTACACCAAACTGTCTGGAGAGACCTGAGTTCTAAATCTTGCTTCTGAAACTTACTAGTTGTGTGGTAATGAGCTCCTCAGTCTGCTCGTCTGTAAAAGAATGCCTCTTGTACCTACCTCACAGGATTATTTTGGGCATCAAATGAGCTAAAGTGTTTAAGAAGCCTTTTAAACCTTAAAAGCACTCCAAAAATATTGTCCTTAAAATATTAAAGTTAAATATTAGTACCAATTTCAGCCACAAGGGGTAAAGACACATCAGCTCTACCATAGGACTTTAAATGAAAATAAAAGTAATGCAATTAATCACTGTCATTTGCAAAAATTTAATACCTACCAAAAACCTAGTAAGACACGACCTAGCAACTAGAATTACACATAAGAAGCTTATTATCCTTCATAAACTAGCAGATGACAAAACCTCTGCCCTAAAAATATAGACCTCTAAGTAATAATAGTCAAAATCATTATTGCCTTTCATTTGTTTTTAGTCCAGTCTTCGTGACCCCATTTGTGATTTTCTTGGCAAAGACACTGGAGTGGTTTGCCATTTCCTTCTCCAACTCTCTTTTACTAGTGGGGAAACTGAGGCAAACAAGGTTAAGTGACCTGCCCAGGTTCACACAACTGCTAAGTGTCTGAGGCCAGATTTGAACTCAGGAAGATGAGTCTTTCTGACTCCAGGCTGGGTACTCTATCCACTGTGCCACCCAGCTGCCAATCATAATCATGGTTACCATTCATATAGATCTTACTCAGTGCCAGGCACTATACTAAGTCCTTTACAATTACTAACAATCTGGTCTTCACAACAGTCCTGGGAGGTGGGTGCTGTATCCCCATTTATGGATGAGGAAACTGAAGGAGAAAGAGGTTAAGCAGAAGGTTCAGAGAGAGTTCCATAGATGTTAAGTGCTGCTTGAACTCACGTCTTCCTGGCTCCAAGCGCAGGGCTGTATCTATTCCACACATAGCCACCCAAGTATTCTTGAAAAGTTAAGTAAGTTTTACTGGAACCAGATATATACATATATATGTATATATACATGTATATATCATATATATACATATATATGTTATATATGTGTGTGTGTTTGTATACATACACATATATGTGTACATGTGTGTATGTATTAGAACTATTGTCCATAATTTCATAAAAGTTAAGATTTTTAACAGATGACATCATACCAAATAGAACATTCTCCAAGATGTTTGAAATTTAAAAAATTTCAAAATTTAGACACTAGTAGAGGAAATCAAAACCATGTGGCAATAGGATAAGGAATATACCCTAGTCAGACCACCTGTTATGGTGTTTCCTTGAAGATGCTTTCAGTGAACCTATGGACAATGAAATCAGCTCTCGACGCTTTTATTCAGTTACACAAAACAGTTATTTTATCTACTTGTGCAATGGTTCACAGAACATTAAATATAAAAGGACAGTATCAGGATAGTGACTCAGGCTTAGTCTCCTCATATGGAAAATAGGGATAATAAAACTCATCCAACCAACCACAGAGGGCTGTTGTGACAATCAGATGAAATAGTATATGTGGAAGTACTCTGTGCAAATTGATAGTGTTACTTACAATCCTTGTTTTCTGTTCTACTTTATATGTGGAAATTTCTGTCTCTCCTTGTCTGTCTCTTTGTCTCTGTCTGTCTCTGTTCCTCTCCCTCCCTCCCTTCCTACTCTCTCTCCTCCTCCTTCCCTTCTGTTCTTATTCATAACCCTTATAGCTGATAGGGAATTTTGCGAAGATTGATTTACATAAACCAGTAGAATAAACAGTTTCTATAGTATTCCAATAGTAGTGACTTTTGCCCTAAACCCTGCCACAAGAATTCCCCTATTTATTCCAATATATTGTAAAACACCCAAGTTATACATTAACCATTGGGTGACCATACATGCTATTCAAGATACCATTGCTGAGCTGGTCCCCAGATAATTACATTTTAAAATGTCTAGTTCAGAGAAAGTTCTACTCAGTTCATATTCACGATGCATCTGGCTGACCAACTCTGTAGAGATGTTTTCAGGGCCTACCCCTGATGTTAGAAGTATACATTCCTCCCTACTTATCATTTCTGTAACTTTTATAAAATTACTTTTGCTGCTAAATTGTGGTTCTTGTTGCCATGGTGTTCCCCACAATTCCCAAACTTGGATCCACCATGGTCAACATATACGCATCAGTGAAACTCCAAATGCTTAATTATTGAAGCCAAATTAGAACTGTAGAATTTCAGAAGAACTGAATTGACAAACAATTTAAGGAGAAGGTGCATAGTTTGCGCGCTCAGTGTAGGCAGGCTGTAGCTTGGCTCCAACAATGACTTTCATGAAAGAAGTAATAGATATAATTGGAGATATACGTGAAGGGAAGAGAAGGAGGAGTTGGTCACATAGGAAAGATGAGAGAAGAGTCAGCCAATCCAAGTGGTACCTTGGCGCCCTTCCACAAGTTATGGAAATGAATTGGTGAATGCATCTAGTGTCCTGCACATAGTCTCGCTGCATGATTTATAAGGAAATGTGGACAAATATCATACAATACAAGAAGGCAGTGAGGGGCTATCATTTGTATCAGCAGAAGGATGACTCAAAGAAATCAGGGCTATTTTGAAGTATCTAAGAAAATGTTGTTGTTCAGTCATGTCCAACTCTTTCTGACCCTGCCTGATATTTTCTTGGCATTGATATTGGAATGGTTTGCCATCTCCTTCTCCAATTCATTTTACAGAGGAGGAAACTGAGGCAAACAGAGTTAAGTCACTTGACAAAGGTCACATAGTTAGTAAATGTCGGAGGTCAGATTTGAACTCAGGAAGAAGAGTCTTCCTGACTCCAAGCCTGGCACTGTATCCACTGTACCACCTAACCTGCCCCGATCCATTATTATGGATCTAACACCAAAACACAGTCTCCAAAAGAGTCCTATTAAAATACAATCTACCTGGGAAATATAATATACTATTTCATTAACATTTTATTGATGGAGCTTTCAAATTGATCCAACAAACATTTATTAAGCCCTTAATACATGCAAGTCACTCTGCTAGGAAAATCAGTTAATAAGCATTTATTAAGCACCTGCCCTATGCTAAGCACTGGAGGTACAATGGAAGGCAAAAGATCTTTCCTGCCCTTGAGAAGCTCATAATCTAATGGGAGGGAGGGGCACAATAATATGTGAGTAATTATGGAAAACAAATATTTGTTTTATCTCCGATAAAACATCCAATTTTATATCCAATAAATCCAATAGAGAGAAGACACTAGCATTAAGAGGGACTAGGAAAGGCTTCTCATAGAAAATGGTATTTTAGCTGGGATTTAGCCAGGAAGCCAAGGAAAACAGGAGGCCAAGATGAAGAGGGAGAACATTCCAGGTATGGGCAACAGCAAATAGAAACTCCTGACCTTTTGTTTGCAAAAATGAAAAAAAAAAGACATAGCCCCTATTCTCAAGGAATTTACAGCCTCCTAGGGGATATTACATGTAAAAAGAGAAGTAGAATACAAGGCAGAATACAAGTGCGGGAAAGATAAAGAAACTCTCCAGAGAGCACTGAAATAGGAAAGTTTAGGAAGGAGACAACAATTTCAGCTACCACGAGGGTGGGATGGATCAAGGAGAACTTCATGGAAGAGGTGGCACCTGAGGTAAGCCTTGAAGAAAGAGACTATGTTCAAAGTGAAGAGATCAAGAAGGAGCATATTCCAAAGCTGTTTCAAAGCATGGAGTTGGGAAATGGTGGGTGAAGATTGAGAATCAGCCATTTGTTCAGTTGGGCTGAAACATGAGATGTATGAATGCCAGGCAAAGTAAGTTAGAGCTGGATTATATCAAAGATCAAGCTGTGCAGTTTGTGTTTTATTTTAAAGGTCATAGGGAGCCACAGAGGTTTTGGAGCAGGGTGATGTGGATGACACCTTAGAAATATGATTTTAGCAGCTATAAGAAGTACAGACAGGAGAGGAGACAAGAGACTAGAAAACCAGTAAGAAGGCTCATTCAATAGTGGAGATAAGAGGTGATAATGGCCTAAACCAAAATGTTGTCAACCTATGTAAAAAGAACCAGATAGTTTGGTGACAAGGGAAAGAAGCTGAAGAGAAACTTCACCTACCTAATGACTTTTTCCCATGGTTGGCACCATTTAATAATATTCCTAAGACCTAAAATACTCAACCTTCCCCGTCTCCAACTCCTGGCTTTTCTGGATTCCTTCAAGTCCCAGCTAAAATCCTACCTTCTGCAACAAGCTTTTTTCAGTTCCCTTTAATGCTAGTATCTTCCTTCTGTATGAGAGTATCTCCAAAAATAGACAGAGAGAGACACAGAGAGAGACACAGAGAGAGAGAGAGAGAGAGAGAGAGAGAGAGAGAGAGAGAGAGAGATGGATAGATGGATGGATGGAGGGATAGATAGATCTAGATATAAGATAAATCTTATACAAAAGATATTTATTATATGTAAGACTAGATTAATATGTAATATGTAACTATACAGGACATGTCTAATCTTATATAGATTATATCTTATATAACACATAATTGTGTATGTATTGCATATCTAATCTCATATATAATGGATATATATCATAATATATATTGTAGATAGAAACATAAATACATCTTGTTTTTACAGTTATTTGCATATTGTCTTTCCTATTAGACCGTGAAGTCCTTAAGGATTGGGGTCATTTATTCCCTTTCTTTGTATCCCTAGCACTTTGCACAGTACCTTGCACACAGTAGGTGCTTAATAAATGCTGCTTCACTCAACCTCTTCCCAACAGCTGAATTCCACATCCTCCTTGGAAGAATTCATCTCTTTGACGTCTGAAGGAAGAGGCCAAATTTGCAGGATTAATGCTGAGGAAAAGTACGAAATGAACACATTTCACTCATTGAAGGACTTGCTCTAGGACAGACTCTAACCACTGCTGCAGAATAGACTTCAGCCAGTGACAGCACTTGTCGTCCATCTGGGTGACAGAGTGTCCAACTCATAAAGTTGCTGATGGGGGACTTTCTTTTTGTAACTTGGCTCTGCGAGGACTGAGTTGTCCATCTGCTTGCTGGTATCCTTCCTTTTACATATGGGAAAGTATTAACTGTGTGCCAGCTGCTCATCTGTCCATGAGCCCTGGGATCTTCAGGGCTGTAATATGAGACTAACAGTGAGGAGATCCGGGTCCTGATTGTGGCTCTTCTGCAGAGCCCTTGATCTTGAGTGACTCTGACCAAGTTACATTTTGTACCTTAGTTTCTCCATCTGTGAGATCAAAAGAACAACTACATTACAGGAATTTAGGGGAGATGAATGGGATAATATAACTCTGAACTCCCAGGAGAAAAGAATTCTTTATAAATTCTGAGCATGGTGTGATATAATGGAGTGAGAGGCATCTTAAAGTCAGATCGTTCTACTGATAAGCACCTATTACAGGAGTTCTTAATCTTTGTTGTGTCATGGACTCTTTTGATAGTCGGATGAAGACTATGGACCTCTTCTAACAATAACATTTTGAAATAATTGAAGCAAATGCTAAATATCAGTTAGAGATTAGTGAAAATGATGATTTTTTTTTATTCTGAGTTCACGAGCCCAGTGCTTAGCACGGTGCCCCGCATACAGTAAATGCTTAATAAATGCTTGTTGAATGACTTATTGATTGACCCCCTGGAATCTATCCATGGCCCCTTAGGGGTCTATGGATCCCAGGTTAAAAACCCTTGATGGGAATGCCTACCGTGTACGAGGCACTGTGCTAGGCACTGGGAATACAAAGACAAAACACTGCCCCCTACCTTCAAGGAGCTTATGATCTACTGAGGGAAATAACATGTAGACATGTTGGAATAAACAAATCTTAAAAAGCAAATGCAAGAAAATAAAAGCAAAGGAAGGCTCTGGCAAAGGAAAACAAAAAAGGCCTCCTGTGCCAAGCTTTGAAAGAGGCAGAGGTGAAAAGGAGTACATTTCAGGCATGACAGCCTGGACAGAGGCATGTCCAGGGAGAAGAATGTCATGGTGTGAAGAATTGACCAATAGCACTTAGAAGTACCTACTAAGCACCAGGCTTTGTGCTAACCTCTAAGGATACCAACATAAGAATGAAACAATTCCTACTCTGAGTGTCCATTCAATAGGATGTATGGGAGACAAAGGACAGCAAGATGGCTCAGTGGATAGAGCACTGGGCTTGGAATCATGAAGACTCCTCTTCCCAAGTTCAAATCTGGCCTCAGACACTTTCTAGCTGTGTGAGCCTGGGCAAGTCATTTAACCCTGTTTGCCTCAGTTTCCTCATCTGTAAAATGAGCTGGAGAAGGAAATGGCAAATTACGCTAGTATCTTTGCCAAGAAAGCCTCAAATGGGGTCATGGAGAATTGGACCCAACTCAACAATATCAACATGGGAGACAACATGTCTACATCCACAAATGCATGGCAAGAAACAGCAAGCAAGGACAGTTAGTTATACAATATAGCAAAGTGTACGAAAGGAAACAATAAGTCTGGAAAGGTAGTCTAGAACGATGTTGTGAAGGGTGTTACATGCCTGACAGAGAAGTTTGGTTTTCATCCTGAAGGCAATAATAGAAAGCCACTGAGTTTCCTGATTAGGCAAGTGAAGTGGGTTCAAGTGTGTGTTCCAACACCCATTTGGCTGTGGGCAAGTCAATTAATCTCTCAAAGTCATAGTTTCCTCCCTTGTAAATGGTCCTAATAATAATACTTATACTAACCTATTTCAACAAGTTGTTCTAAGAAAATGTCTTTGTTAGGTGTGCTATGAACAAAAATGATTATGATTGTCCTGCGTATGGCATTTCCTTAAATTAAAAAAAACGAAGCTGATAGTAGTTGCTATGCAAATATGAGCAAGTATTATTATTTCTTATAAACCCAGGGAAGGTCGTTATGAAAAGAATGGTTCCTGGCTTCTGCAAGATTCGTTCAGACTGTTGGCAGCGTTGCAAGCCTGGCTCTGAGCTGCTCCCCTGTCAGCAGGGTATTCACTTTGAGTTGTGTTTTCGCCGGTGTTGATAGCTTTGTGCCAAGCTGTCCACACTCTCTCCAGCTCCTTAAAATGTGACGCATGTGATTAGGGTTAGACATGCAGACTTGGACTGAGGAAAAAAAAACAAATTTAATTGGCTTTACTCTCACTCTCCCAAATCAACCAATGAAAGACGGCTAGACGCCCTGCTTCCCTTTCTCCACCTGTCAGTGCCAGGCCAGGGGTGTAAAGGATAAAGAACTGAGGGTGCAGGGTTGGGAAGTCATCAGTCCTCTTCAAAAATGAAGGGTGAACAACAACCACAGGGAGGGCATGGCTATCCAAAAGAGCAGGGCACTGAGTGAGAAACCCATGGGCTAATTAGAGGAAAGTACTAGGAACTAAGGTGAAAACTCAGAGCGGGCCAGGAAGCCAGCCAGGCAGCTAAGAATGAAGAGGAGACACCAATACAGATGGGAGAGGCAAGTGATCAAAAAAAAAATCCAGAGGAATAATCAGAAACCAAGAGGGCCACGAGAATTTAAAGGTCAGGATTGGCAAGCCAGAGAAGCTACCAGGGATGATAATGACAATAGCAACACTTGTTTCTAGAACACTTACGAGTCACAAGCACAAGTCAGGCCTTGATTGATTGTTTTGTTGATTGTCTAGACTTATAAGAGTGATGGAGAAAATGTTAATAATGTAGATTAAATTTAAAAGTGTGCTGTGTGTCCTTTTTTTCCCCCTAAAGAGTCCATTGTTAAATATTTACCTGCACATACTCAATTAACCCCACTGGCTCCCTATTACCTCCTTGACAGGAAGGTTCATGCCAGTAGCCATACATAACCTGGGTTATGTATCTCCTCTATAGTCCCTTCTTTCCACTCACACAGTCACCACTCTGGCACAGGCCCTCATCATCTCACAGTATCACTTCTGGTCGGACTCCTGCCTCAGCTCTCTCCTCACTCCAAGCTATTGCTATTGTTCAACCTTCCTTTCAATCAGTCCATCTTCCATTCAGCAACCAAAGAGAATTTTCTAAAGACGTAGTCATCTTACCATATCCGTTCCCCGCTCAATAAACTTCAGTGGCTCTCTATTACTTGTAGGTTTATATGTAGAACATGCTGCTTGCCATTTAAAGCTTTTTTTATAACCTGGCCCTTTCCTACTTTTTAATCTTATTATGCTCTATTCTTTTCTACTGTACAATCTTTCAACCCTGGCTTGTTTTCTATTCTTTAAGTGTGAACTCTACCTCAGAAGTTTATGTGCTTTTACCTGCCTGCTTCTCCTGGCTTCCTTTTAGACCGAGCCCAAATTCCATTTTCTGCAGGGCTTTCCCTTCCCCACCTCCACTCCCCAAACCTTTCCATACTAGTACCTTCCCTTCCATATAATCAAGTAAATATTGTCTCTCCCATTAGAATGTGAGTTCCTGGTTCTCATCTCACTGCTGGTGCCTGTTACCTGTGTGACCTTGGGTGTGACCTGTGTGACATTTAAATGGATATAACGGATACGATTTGTTGTTCAGTCATTTTCATTTGGGATCCTATTTGGGATTTTCTTTGCAAAGATACTGGAATGATTTTCTATTTCTTGCTCTAGCTCATTGTACAAATGAAGAAACTGAGGCAAACAGGGTTAAGTGACTTGACACAGCTAGTGAGTATCTGAGGCCAGATTTAAGCTTCGTGAGATGAATCTGGCCAACTCCAAGCCTGGCCCTCTACCCACTGTACCACCCAGCTGCCCTGTAGAAATACTAGCAACGTTGTTACTATTATCTAACATCTTGGACCTGAATTTACTCATCTTTAAAATGAGAGGATTAGACCTGGTGGTTATTGGCGTTCTTTCTGGGTCTAGAACTTATAAAGACAACAAGCTTTTAAAATGATCTCTCTTTAAAATGCTCTTTAAGTGCATCAAATTCCAGTCCTTACTGATTCTGCCGTACGTGTTATTGCCGCCAAAAGGACGTAAGCTACCTGACTGCAGGGGCCATTTAAATTTAGTCTTTGTGTTTCAATATTTGATATATCTGGTGCATCCTCAATGCCTGGCACAGCATAAGCTCTAATAAATGCTTGTTGATTGGTTAATTCTGTTCCCTTATTAATGGCGCTTTTCCTTCACTGAGTCCTCTTCTCACAACAACCCCAGCAGGGAGACAGTCAAGGATACTGTGCCCACTGGTTTTCTTTTCTTTTTTGTATTCCTAGCATAGTACTTTTCACATTGGGCACTAAATAAATGCTTATCACATTGAATTCATATCCTCCCTTTGTACATGAGCAAACACCAGGCTTAGACGAGGAAAGAGTAGCAGAACCGGTCTTGGAATCCAACTGTCTCAACTGAGTCTAGTATTCTTTCTCCTTTACCACACCATGGAGGTCAGAATGAAGAATGATGCGGCTGATGTTTCAACCTACTTACAAGTATGTTTTGCTGTCTCAATCCAGCCTTGAAATAATGTGATTCCAGATACTCCTGCATAGACCATAAAGCGTATGGAGTGTCCAAGAGAACTAGCAACTCTGGTGCGAAGGTGTGCTGAGCCTTTTTCAGGGCTGCCCATCCATCTTTGGTGTCCACCTGTCACCAAACTGTGGCTCCAAGAAGCTGTAGCACGTGCAGAGTCTTGGTAGACAGGCTAAAGCAGGCTGAGGGTAAACTACAGGCCTCAAACCTCCTGGTGACAGAGAGGGATGTCTATACCCCAGGCATTTGAAGACTTTCCCCAGTGGAATGGGTGGATTTGAACAATCTGTTCCAATAGCCATGAAGGTGGCTGACCCGGGTGTTGGGAAGCACTTAGAGCTTAGTCAGACATCACAGTCACCAAAGCCATCCACTTCATCCTGGGCCATCACCGGCTGTCTTGACGTTTGTCCTTCCGCCAAACTTCACTGACTCAGAAAAAGAGAGTAAGGCTGGTGCCTTTGGGCAGCTCCACCTCACTTAAATCTAATTCACACACAAGTCAAGTCCACGTTGATGCTCAAGGCTATGTTATCTACTTCTCTGATTGGGAAAAGGACCAATGATACATGCATACATTTTGGACTTGGAAGGGACCTCAGAGCTCATCTAGTCTAACCTCCTTCCTCTTGTAGACAAGGACACTGAAGTCAAAGAGGTTAAATAAACAATACTCCTTAAGTCACACAGATAGTAAATGGAAGGGCCAGGTCTTGAACTCAGGCCCTCGGACTCCAACCACCATTCATTTTCACTGTGCTATACTGTCTCTGTTATGCCCAGAATTCCCCCTCCCAGGCACCTGAGATCTATTCCTTTGGGTTAATTACCACCCTTTCTACTACCTGTAAATGCAAAATCTCTTGAAAGGGGGAATAACAGCAACAGCTCCTCACATAGCTGTAGTGCTTAAGGCTTTACAAAGCATTTTCCTCACAATAACCTCATGAGGTCAATGGTGTGAGAATTGTTTTCCTCAATTTTTTAAGATAAAAAAACAATCTCAGAGAAGGAAAATTACTTGCTGAAGGTCACAAAGTTAGAGAATGGCAGAGCTGGGGATCCCTCTGATTCCAAATTCCAAACTCTTTGCCCTTCATGACAATGGTTACAGGCTAGCCTTGTTGCAGGAAGGCCCCTCCACAATTTACTTACAAATCTCCTCAAAAATGGAGAGTCATATGGTGACTATGAATGTTTAATCATTTTTCAGTCATTTCCCCCTCTTCGGGATGCCATTTGGAAGGTTTTCTTGGCAAAGACTCTAGAGTGGTTTGCTGTTTCCTTCTGCAGCTCATTTTACAAATGAGGAAACTGAGGCAGATAGGTTTAAGCCCAGGGTCACACAGCTAATAGGTATCTGAATCTGGATTTCAACACATGAAGATAAGTCTTCCTGCCTCCAGGCCCAGAGCTCTGTACACTGTGCCTACCAAGAATAGACCCAAGGTTAAGGGCTCCCCTCCTCAGCCAAGTTACTCCTTCTCAAGTAGGGCTTACAAGAATGCTGAACTTCCTCCAATCTCTAGAATAGTTGTAGTATCTCACTTGATACTCCATAAATGCCCCCCACCCCAGAATAGGAACAAGGTTTTTCAGCCTATTCGAGCATAATTCCTATGAAGTATCAGGCTAGTTCCAAGGACTTTTCACTCTTAGATTAAAGCCTAGAATTGATAGATTGCTGGATTGAAACTAAAGCCTATGATTGAGACTGGTTGTCATTTATCTTATCACTTATGTTCAGTGGGATGGAATGAAGTGATCTATTTACCCAACTAACAGCCTATCCTTACATACATATGTATAGTTTTTTATATATATAGTTATATTTTTATACTTATATTTATTCACTATAGATTTATATAGAGACAGCAAGGTAGCACGGTGGATAGTCAGGAAGACACCTGTTTCCAAGTTTAAATCTGGCCTCAGATACCTCCTAGCTGTGTGATCCTGGACAAGTCACTTAACCCTGTTTGCCTCAGTTTCCTCATCTGTAAATGAGGAGATGGCAAACCCTTCCAGTGTCTTTGCCAGTAAAACCCCAAATGGGGTCATGAATAGTTGGAAATGACTGAAAACAACTGAACAACATGTGTGTGTGTGTGTGTGTATACTTGCTGTTTCTTCCATTAAATGTAAGCCTCTTGTAAATAGTGATTATTTCATCGATTGTATTTGTATCCTTAGCTCTCAGCATAGTGCCAGGCACATACTAGGCACTTAATATTTAATTGGTTGAATGATTGAAAGCTTAGTTTAAACACCATATGTGTCGAGAGGCTTTTCCTGATCTCTTTCATTTTTAGGATCTCCCCCCTAAAAAATAACTGTCATATTTATTGTATATGTTTTATGTATACTTACATATATAAAATATATACTTATATATTATTATTTTATATATTATAAATAATGACATATGAATGTGCATGAATGTATTAGATATGTATATATACATATATGTGTATGTATGTGTATGTGTGTGTATAATCTATTTAGAATGTTTTCTCTTCAAATGGAATTTAAGTTGCTTCAGAAGGGAGATATTTTTGTCTTTGTATCCCCAGAGGCTGGGAAGTGCCTAATAAGTACTTGTGAATTGATTATGTGTGTATATATATATATATGTATATATATGCATATATATATACATATATATATATATATATTTACTTAAAAGGTTGCTGGTAGAGTAACAGAGAAAGTGCTGGGCTTAGAATCAAGAAAACCTGAGTTCAGATCTGACCTTAGACATTTACCAGTTGTGCCCTTGGGCAAGTCACTTAACCATTGCCTGCCTTGGTTTCCCCATTTGTTAAATGGGATAATAGCACCTTCCTCAAAGAGCTGTTGTGAAGATCAAATAAGCCAGCACTTGTAAAAATTAACAGTGCCTGGTACATCATAGGTATTATTTAAGTGCTTATTAACTTTCCCCTCACCACAGGTTTTCTTTTATCTTTTTTTATAAATGGGATTAATTTTTAAAATTTTATTTATTTTATTTTTAATGTATGAAATGCAAGTCTTTCCATAACATAGTAGAATAAAAAATACGATTGCTCGTGAAACTACACATTTATTATGTACACCCTGCTATTCCTTTTACATGTATAGTAAAGTTATTAAGTATCTTTTTTCTTTTTTTCTTCCCCCCCCCCCACCATACAGTTGGCTACCACATGACCAAATACATATATATGTAAAATCATTCTATACACACTTCTATTTATCGGTTCTTTCTCTGGATGCAGGTAATCTTCCTTCCTAGGTCCTTTGTAGTTAATTTGGCTATTTATAATAGTTAATTCCACCCAAATAGAATGTAAATTGCTTCAGAATAGGGATGATTTCATGGCGTTCCCAGTGTCTGTACAAGTTTAGTTCGTGTTGTTGTTCAATTGGTCAGTTGTGTCCGACTCTTTGCAACCTCTGTGGACCATACTATTGGTAGGATTTTCTTGGCAAAGATACTGGCTCACAGTAGGTGCTTAGTAAATGCTTGCAAATTGATTGATTAAAAGTGGGTAAGAGCATTAAAAGAGGAAAGGCATAGTGAGCAGCAGAGACAAACTCCCTGGTTTTCCTGAGAACCAATGTGAGTTTTCCTTCCACGGGGCACCAGCCTTTTAGAATAAATTAAAGCAGGTCAGAGGATTATCCACCTGCCAAAAGTTTCACATAGATCCAGCATATCCCTGGGAGGCCTAGACTGATTGAAATAGCAGCAGCCTGATTGAGGTGCTTCATCTGGCAGGCGCACAGAGAGTACCCATGTAAACACCATCAGTTAGCAGCATCTGAAGCAGAACATTTTTTAAGGAAAGATCTCTTCTTAGGCAAAAGTGATTTCCCAGAAGGGTCTGCTAAGCCAAGTGGAGGCAGGATGCACAAACTCAGGCTAGCCATCCAGGCTCCCGGGTCCAGAGAATTTGAAATCAATACCATTGTGCCAGGACTGTGTTGATCTCCATGGTCCCTTCAAGCTCTAGTGATCTGGAACTGTAATTGCAGGATAATAATGCTCACTGACATTAATATAGGTTTTCAAGATTTGTAAAACATTTCAAAAGGCTTTATATCTCACTTGTTCCTTAGAGCAACCCCATGGTATAAGTACTACCGATCATAAGAACTTCAGAAATCAGTTAGACTAACCCCTTAACTTTGCAGATGAGGTCCATGGAGGGGGAGGGACTTGCCCAAGCTAGCAGAGCCAGGATTCAAGTCCAGATCCTCCAACATACCTTCCACTGTACTGGGCTACAATATGCCCAGTTTGCAGATAGGGGATCTGAGGCACAAAGAGGTTAAGTGACTTGCACAGGGTCATACAACTAGTAAGTTACTGAGGCAGGAGTTGAATCCAGATGCTCTTGACTTCTCATCCAGTGACCCCACACTGGTTGTTGTGAGGTGGGGACAAGATAAGTTTATAAAGCACTTTTGCAAAAGTACTCCATAAATATCATCTATCATTACTACATTATTATTGTTTTCTGATTCCAGAAGTATTTATTAAACCAATATCTTTCCATAGAGGTTATACTCAGGAGGAACTAAATTGCAAAGTTGGACATCTTGTTCCCTGGTGCACGTTTTCTGTTCTGAATGTCATGGTGAATACCGCTTAAAACGTTACCTCCTTCTCAGGGTCCTAGCTGGCATTTTTATCTGAAGTGCCTTAAGCGAAAGGAATGAAGCCTGGGCTGGGATTTTCAGGGGTTAGTAGGAGGAGGACATAATTTGATAAGCTGGGAGACCTCCAACCTTTGCTCAAAGACACCTAGTACACAAGAGTCCTCTACCTCCCAAGGCAGCCCATTCGATTTTTGAATAGTTCCAACTGTTAGAAGATTTTTCCTTCCTTCAATTTCTATACGTTACTCCTACTTCTGTCCTCTGGGGATAAGCAGTCTCATCCCTCATCTACGAGAAAGGCGTTTAATACATGAAGACAGCATCCTATCCCCTACCCCTAGTCTACCTGTTTTTCAGGCTAACCATTCTCCATTGCTCAACAGATGCTCATATAACACAAACTTGAGGCCATTCACCATACTGGTTCCCCTCATCTGGACGCCCTCCAGGGTTTCATCCTTCCTAAAATATGGGAGCCAGGCCTGAACACAATACTTTGGCAATCTGGTGATGCCTATGCTCACTTCTGTGCTCCCACCCCCACATATTGTGCATAAAATGAAATGCATACGAAATCAAAGGAGATCAATTGCATTAAAAAAGTTATCAAAATATTTTTAAAGATAATTTCACAGACCTCAGGTTAACAACCTTTGCCCTAGATGGAATCTAGCCAGGGCAGAAGTCCCCTATCACCTCCCTATTCACAGGCACTATGTTCTCTTAATGTCCCCTAAATTTATATTACTAGCTTTATTGGGCTGCCATATATTGAACTTGTTGCCTACTAAAATCATCAAAACTTTTGCACAGAAATTGATGTCTAGCTATTCCTGCCCTGACTTATTTTTGAAAAGTTGATTTTTTTTTAATCCAGGTATGAGAATTCACATTTACTCCTATTAAATTCTGTCTTTGCAGAGTTAGACCAGTGTTCTGGCCTGTTGAGATCTTTCTGCCTACTGGCTCTGATGTGCAATCTGTTAGCTAAGCTATCCTTCCTACTTTTACATAAACTAGATGTTTAATAAACATGTACAGCTAGATAGCATAGTGGATAGAGAGCCAGTTCTGGAGTCAGGAAGACCTGAGGTCAGATCCAGCCTCAGAACCTTATTAGCTGTGTGACCGTGGACAAGTCATTTAACCTGCATTTGCTTTAATCCACTGAAGAAAAAAATGGCAAACTACTCCAGTATCTGCCATGAAAACCCTAAATAGGGTCACAAAGAGTTGGACGCAACTGAAACAACTGAACAGCAACAACCTTTAATGAATACTTCATCTATACCTTTCTGAAAGTCACTGACAAAAGAAATGTTCAAAGGCAAAGAGCCAAGGACAGAAACATGAGAGTCCTAGAGTTGCTAATAGTTGGGACAATTCCTTGGCTCTGTCCATTCAACCAGTACCAAATCTGCCTCACTCTACTGGCTTCTAGCCTATATCTCTTCATTTACCCAGCTTTATTGCCCCTGCTAGACTCTCATTAACAAGACCCCCCTTGAAAGTTCTCTCCTCAAAGGAAGCTAGAGCTCCCATGAAATCCTTGGTCATTAGTTGACAAGGCCCTTTTATGAGGAATTCTTTCTCCTCTTTGTACCCAAACCACTATCCTACTACTGACAGAGGGCAGTATTTCAAGCATAGCATGTTATTGATGGAAAAGAACATTAGAGATTACCCAGTCTAATATTCTTATTTTACAGATGTGTGGCTCAGTGGAATGCGCATGTGTCTGGAAACAGGAAATCTGGGTTCAAATCTACCTCTTGGGCTTGCTACCCATGTAACCATGCACAATTCACTCCATCTCTCCGGCTTCAATTTCCTCATCTGTAAAGGAAGGCTTGGACAACAGCCCTAGATCTATAATCCTATTACATTACTTGCCCAAGGTTACACTCTGAATAAGTGTCTAAACTGGGACAGAGAACAATAGAAAAGGAGCTGTCTGGAGTCTGAGAAGATAATTAGACTTCCTGGCTTTTCAGAGCTTCCCACTGCCAGGCCCACTTTGGAAATCACATTAACCAGTATCCACCTTGCTCTTGTCATTAACACCAGGGCTGCCTAGGTGATAATGAGGATGGATCCCTGGCAGCTCATTTACATATAATTCACCTTTACTCAATCCCCACCCCCTCCCTAATATTGGTCTTAGTGGATGGTTAGATCTCATATTCCCTAATTAACACCTTCTTTTGGTGCTTTCTAATGAGTCTGTTGATCTTCCTCCTTCAGGTTGCCTTTGGGATAATAAACTTGGCAGGTACAACCCATTGCAACCAATGGTTTTAATTAAGAGGCAGATGTCACAGGCTCACTCCAGTTGAATGCTAAATGAACTCTCTCTCTCTCTCTCTCTCTCTCTCTCTCTCTCTCTCTCTCTCTCTCTCTCTCTCTCTGTATGTTAGAGGGGAAGATGCTGACTGGCTTTTTAT
Source organism: Phalanger gymnotis (assembly GCA_028646595.1). Lineage (NCBI taxonomy): Eukaryota > Metazoa > Chordata > Mammalia > Diprotodontia > Phalangeridae > Phalanger > Phalanger gymnotis. Next base: position 441,519,501 of record CM053622.1, read on the forward strand.
TATTTGAGGCACACATACCCAGAGGAGAGACTATAGGCTATGGAATAGCAGACAATGAATGGACTTCCTTGTAGGTGCTGGTTCTGAGCGGGGAGGGGGGGGGGACCAGATCTGATCCTTTTGAGAAGGAAAAGGTAAAAGTTTGGCTGAAAAAGGTTAGGACTACTAGGAGCTGTGCAAATGCTGCCTTTATTCTTATCTGGATCAATTAATCAATTAATAAACATTTATTAAGTGCCTTCTATGAGTCAAGCACTGTGCTAAGCACTGGGGATACAAAAAGTGGTAAAAGAAAGTTCCTGCCCCGAAGGAGCTTACAGTCTAATGGGGGAGACAACATGCAATCTTGCTATATCTATATGTAAAGCAAGCTATATATAGGTTAAAAAGGAAATAATTAAAAGAGAGAAAGCACTAGAATTAAAAGGGGTTAAGGAAAACTTCCTGTAGAAGGTGGGATTTTAGTTGGGACTTGAAGGAAGCCAGGAAGTAGAGACGAGAAGGAAGAACATTCTAGGCATGGGAGACAGAGAAAATAGTGTTATTTCACTGTGCTATTTTTTCCAGTTCTCAAAGGGAAATTACTTTCTCCCTTTTCTGGAATTCATTCATTCATTCAACAAGTATTTGTTAATCATTTCCTATGTTCCAAGCACTGAACTAGAAACTGGAACTATAAAGACAAAATGAAACAGCACCTGCCTTCAAAGAGCTTCTATCTTTTTGGGGGGAAGCAACAGGAGCAGATTTAACAGCTAAGGTCCTGACTTTGCTCACTTCTTGTGTGGGCATGGATGTGTGTACAGATAAATATAATATGTACATATATGACATACATGCATACATGAAATACATATAAATATCTATTTATCCATCCATCTACCCATTCATCTCTCTAGATATTTTTTGGTTCTGACTTATAATTGCATTAGTTCAAATTCCTAGGTAAAGAAATGTCCTCTATCAATGCAGATCAGAAACTTCACTGTGACATGGTGTGGGGTGCTGGGAAATTAAGTGACTCCTCTGAAGTCACTGACAGCCAGCTCATATATATCAGAGTCCAGCCCTGAAACAGAGGTCATCCTTTCTCCCAGGTTGACCATTATGCCGCTCTTGAAAAACAATAACTTTTTAAGGTTTGCAAAGTGCCTTATGTTATCTCATTAGATCTGTACAACCCTGTGAAGTGCTATCATCCTCATTTTACAGAGGAGGAAACTGAGGTAGGCAGGGGTTAAGTGACTTGCCCAGGGTCATGCAGTTAATACGTGTCTGAGAGCAAGGACCATGTGTTTGCCTTTCTTTGTATTCCTAGCACAGTATCTAATATATAGTAAATGCTTGCTGACTTTTTTGGGGGAGGTGTCCAAATCTATAAGCTAGCAGTGAGGGTTCATCTCTCTGGAATAGGAACTCCTTTCATCAATTTAGATTATCTATAACTTATAATCTTACAGAGTTGCATGAGGCAGAGAAGTTAAGTAATTTCCCCCTGGTTTCAGTATATGATATTATATGTCATAGGCAGGATTTGAACCCAGGTTTTTCTGATTTCACGGCTAGCCCTTTGTACACTACTCCATATTTCCTCTTCTGAATGTAATAGAATTTGATGAATGCCTATTGAATGTGTGAATACTTATATGAATGCATGAGATAAGCTATCTGAAACTGAAGCAGGAAAGATATCATTCCATTCAGGGAACTTGGATCATATCTGATGCTATTTTTAAAAAAAATATTTTGTTTTTATATTGTTTTAAGTCAGAAACATTTTAAAAATTAATCTTTCCCCCCTACTACCTCTGGTCCCCTCCCACCCCCACACTGAATAAATAAAAATAAATAAAAAGTACTTAACACATAGCTTCATATTTTGGCCAAACAAATCTCCATATTAGCCATACCTGAAATATATGTCTCTGCATTTTAAGTTCATAGCCCCTCTAACAGGAATTGAGTGGCATGTTTCATAATCATGTTTTTGGACTCATGGTTTATCATTGCATCAATCTAAGTTCTGAATTCTTTCAAAATTATTTTTCTCTATCATGTTGACATAATTGTACATAGATTGTTCTTCTGGTTCTGCTCACTTTCTCTGCATCAGGAAACAGACATCTTCTCAGTTTCCTCTGAAATTGTCCATTTGATCGCTTTTTACAGTCCAATACTCCATTATATTCATATACCACAATTTGTTTAACTATATTAAACTACAGTTACCAATTTTTGGTTAACATGAAAAGAACTGCTATAAGTATTTTTGTACACATAGGTCCTTTTGTTCTTTTTTGCTTTCCTTGGGGTGAAGGGTTAGAAGAGTTAAGTAAAGGCATACTTTCTGGGCATGGTTCCAAATTGCTTTCTAGAATGGTTGGACCAACTCCCAATTCCACCAACAGTGTACGGTGAATCTGTTTTCCCACAGGCCCATACAACATTTGTCATCTTGACCAGTCTGATGGTTATGAGGTAGAACCTCAAATTTGCTTTAATTTGCATTTCTCTAATTAGTATTAATCTAGATTACTTTTTGCATGATAGTTGATAACTGATACAATTTTTCCTAGACCAGACCTCTCCTAATTGACCAGAAAAGGTCTAGACATCTGAAAATTCCCTGGCGGGATGGTAGCTTCTGGATGCTGGAACAATACCTCACAGGTCTATTAAGGTAGCAGTGTCAAACATCACTCTTGTTTCTTCTCCAAGCCTCCAAAAGCAAAGACAGAAATCAACAGCACTATAGTTGTTTTGGCATTGGTATGCTTATATATATAAATGGCCTGATCTGTGCATACAAATTCCTTTGTGTGGCTTTTTATTAGACATTTGCTTAAGCATTACATGCACACACCCCTGGGGTATACCCAGAAGGTGAATTTTTGAGCTAGTCTCCCAAAGGGCAAAAAAGGAAAAAAGAGAGAAAGGAACATATTATAACCACAGTGCTTTGAGCAGGAGGTCAGCTGAGGCTAACTACTGAGCATATTAGGCCAAGTCCTTGTATGTACATAGGATCAGGATGGATGAGACTGGGCCGAGACTGACAGGTTGCTTCTAGTTCTTTTCCAGCCTAATCGATTCACATATACTCCCCCCCAAGTCTATTTCTTTTTTTGTAGAACCCAATACACAATAAAGAAGTATGTTCACATATCTATGTTTCTGCTCTTTGTCTTCCTACTTTCATTTTTTTTTGGAAGAGACCTTAGAAATTATCAACTTAACCCCATAGCCATTTTGCAGATTAGGAAAATGAAGTACAAAGAGGTTATATATCTTGTAGACTGGTAAGTAAAGGGTAAAGGTAAATAAAAAAAGTAAGTAAACCAGAAATTAGCAGCTTTGCCAGGAAATGAGGGTCAGCTGGTGAAGGGAAAGTGTGTCAGCCTTGTTTGCTACTATAAAAGAGGAATTGAGTTAGATTAAGTCCAAGGTCATAAAGGTAGTACCTAGCAGAAGCCAGATCCTCTGGTGACAAATACCACCCTCTTCCCACTGGAAAATTGTTTGGAATATTTAGCTATGCATTCTATTACTAGGCCTTTATCTCAAATTGATAAAAGAAAGAAGAAAAAAGGACTCGGATACATAAAAAAATATGTATAGAATCTCTTTTTGTAGCACCAAAGAACTGGAAACCAAGAGAATGCCCAGCTACTGAGGAACAATTGACAAATTATGATAGATGAATGTAATGGAATGTAATATGCCATAAGAGACAATAAAATACATGATTTCAGAGAAAACTGGTAAGACCTGTATGAACTGATGCAGAGTGAAACAAGCAGAACCAGGAGGCTAATATAGATCGTAATAATAGCTTTACAAATAAAAGCAACCGAGAACAACTTACGAACTCTGACTAATGGAATGACCAACCATAATTCCACAGGACAAAAGTTGTTGCTACCCATCTTGTGCCAGACAAAGGACGGATTCAAAATGCAAAACAAGACAGACATTTTTGTACATGGTCAATGTGGGAATTCTCTTTCCTTCACTAGGTGTATGAGAAACAAGGGTTTTCTTTTTAACCTTCAGAGAGGGGAGGGGGCAAGGCAGAGAAAATAAATGCTTATTAATTGAAAAAATATTCTCCTAAAAAGAGAATATTTAATTGTGGTCCCCTCAGAGTGCCAAAGTTAATGTCTTCAGTGAAAGAAGAATATACTGGAAGAAGAAAGGTGGCCTCCTCCCTGGGAGTTCTTTCTAGGAGCTCACTTTTATAGTAGCAAACAAGGCTGCCCCACTTTCCCTTCACCAGATGACTCTTCGTTTCCTGTCAAAACTGCTGGTTTCTGGTTTGCTTGACTTTTTATCATGCTGTTTACTTACCCCTAGATGGGCTCCAGCTAGGATTTATGATTATCAAATCACTACCCAATTAGAATAACTAAGATATGCTAATCAGGATTTTCTCTCCCCCAGCCCCTCGCACCTCCTGCAGATGAGACTCCACCTCACAGGAGTTCCCAGCCACAAAGAACAAGGGCAGCATCTTGGAAGGAGGAGCAGGGATGAATCTAAATGTAGAGTGCGTCCAGCAGCAGATAGGGCAGGAGAAGGCTCCACTTGAATTGGGAAGGAAACAAGAGGCAAGTCTTGTGTTTGTAGACACAGCTAAGGAAATGCATGCCATCTAATAGTAAAACATCTGAGGCTTGGGCTGGTCAGCCATTTTACAAAGGCTGTAATTGTCTTTGTTATTTTATTTCCAGAGGTTAATGATCTAAACAAACCAAGATGATGTTTCCTCTGCTAAGCTGATCGAAAAATGATGCTTCATAGTCAACACCAATCAGATTTGGCTTATCTTCTTTTGAAGTCACCTGCAGTTAACAGTTCCCACTTCACCTAATGAACCAATATCAGTTTAACTACATGTAGTTAATTAAATGCAGTTTTATTCAATCCATTTAAAAGAGAGGAGAAGAAATATGTGGTCAATTCTTGTTCTGAAATTACAGTCCTAGAAATCATAATCCCTATGGTGGTATCCACCATAAATCTCTCTAGCTGGTAAATGTCTGTCTCCCTGCCATGTCCAATTCAACCTAGATCAGGATCAGCCCAGCATTGCCAAGACAATCTCCGGATGGAGACTCAGAGCTGGTCCACCCCCTGCCACAGGTGAGATTCTACCACAGATTACTGGCTGATGTAGGATACCTGCCTTTTATGGAAAGCTTTACAGTCTCTGGTCTCCAAATGTGTTTCTTGCTTGCTTGTTGTCTAGCGTTAAAGGTCACTTTCTAGACTTCTCTTCATCAATTGATGCCTTCATTTAGTGCCACTGTGGACAGGGCAGGAAAGGGCAGCTCAAAGGTTCCCTAGAGTCCCTCAGGTCCAACCTCCTCAGTCTACAGATGATGAGTATGAGGCACAGAAAGGTTATGTGACTGACTAATAATACTTATGATAATAGCATTTACATAGCACTTTAAGGTTTATAAAGTACCTTATCTCATTGGACCCTTCTCCAATTTTGTAAGGAAGATGCTACTCTTATCCCCATTCTACAGATGAAGAACATGAAGCAGACAGAGGCTAAATAATACAACTAGTGAGAGTTTGAGGTGGGACTTGAACTCAGGTCTATCTTGACTTCAAGTCCAGGACCTAATCCACTCTGCCATTCTAACAACAACTCTAGGAGGTAGAGAGTTGGAATAATATTGTCCCTATAGGGGACTTATAGGGTGATCCCTTAGAGGTGTATCTCATATAGATTTAGATATTGATATCCCTTATCTATCTATCTATATCCCTCATAAGTGAGGAAAATGAGTCTCAGAGGGGTTGAATGACTTGTCCAAAGTCACATATGTAGTGACTCTAAATAAAGCCATTTTCCACCATTCTATAACTCATGGATTTGTGCTATAAGAGATAAAAGATTAATAAGATGCCATTTGCCTTAAAAATTGTATCTTAAGTCCTTAAACTTCTCAAACCTTTTGGTCTGATGACTCCTTTATAAGCTTAAAAAAGTACTGAGGATACTTCTACATTCTTAAAAACTGAGGACTACTTTTGTCATTTGGATTATATTCAAGGGCATACTAGGGCCAGTTTAAAGCAGCTCATGAGAGCAAATTGTTAAATTTTCAATGTGAGCATTTATACCTCAGAAATTGACAGATGCTCCAAATCAGGGCTTGATTTATTATTTCATCAATTGTCGACTTAAGAAAGTGATAAAGAAAGTATTAATAATGCAGGTTAAACTTAAAACTGCATAGTGCACATATTTTTTTTTCAGAAAACCAGTTGTTAAATATTTTCCAACACACCTTCAGTTATATCTATTGATATTTACCATATCAGAAATTAAAACTAATAAAATTTTTAAATATTTCTCAACTATTTTAAAAGTAACAGTAATAAACTCAATTACATGCTAGGATAAATATTTTTATTAAAACAAACTATATTATTCAAAATTTTAAAATTGGTGAAAAAAGTAAGGCATTATTTTAATATTTTTGCAAATCTCTTTAATTTCTGGCTTAATGGAAGACAGTTGGATTTTCATACTTACTTTTTAATTTGATGCCATATATTGTGATGTTTGAGGTATATGAAGAAAATTCTGCCTCACATGGATTGTAGTCAGAAAAGGGAAGAGTATTTTAATAGGCAAGTAATGTCTTAGTACTATTGTGAAAATAATTTTGACTTTGAAGACCATCCAGAAAGGGTTTTGGGTCCCCCCACCCCCATGCCATCTACAACCATAACCACAAGCTGTTGCTTAAAGGAATGTATAGTCTGTGGAAGTAGGGATAGAGATAAGACAAAAAGTTTTTGTGAAGTTATTTAAAAATGGGAATTATTTTTATTTACAGGTTGGCTGCTGAAATGCCCTTACAATTCTAAAATTCTGTGAACAGAAAAGACAGTGTGTGATAAGAGCTCTAAGAGAAGTATGAACAAAGTGCTCCTGGAATTCAAAGAAAGACTGAGATCATATATGATGGAAGTAGAAGGTAAGGAGGGAGATCTTAAAAAAGGCTTCACTGGGGAGGTAGCATTTGATCTGGGCCTTGAAAGACAGCAGGAAGGTGGCGTTTCAATAAAAAGAGATAGGAAAAAGAACTCTAGGCAGAAAATTGGCATGGTCAGAGGCATTGAGGTAACCCTCCAGGCCTGGGAAGACTCATCCTTGTGAGTTCAAATCTGACCTCAGACACTTACTAGCTGTGTTACCCTGGGCAAGTCGCTTAACCCTGTTTGTCTCAGTTTCCCTATCTGTAAAATGAACTGGAGAAGGAAGTGGAAAACCACTCCTCTATCTTTACCAAGAAAACTCCAAATGGGGTCATGGGAGAATTGAACATGTTTAAAAAAGGACTGAGCAGCAAAGCTAAGTCGGGGCAGAGCAGGGAGGGGTAGAGCTATAATGAGTGATTAGGAAACAGAAACCAAAGAACCATGGGAAGTATAAAGAACATTGGACTTCAAGTCGGAAGAGGTGGGTTTCAAGCTCCAAGTCCTACCATTTAACGTGCGTATGACCTTGGGTATATCATGTCCCCTCTTGGCTCCAGCTTTCTCGCCTGTAAAATGTAGGGTATAGAATACAGGAAAGATGATTCCATCTAACTGTTACATGTCATGATTTTAGGGGATAAGAATGTGAGGAAGAGAAAGAGGCCCTGGGTTCCAAAGACGAACTATATCACAATGATGGCTAGGATCTACCCTGATCTAATACCATCTGACAAGGCTGCATCCAGACACAATGAACACCCTCGTTGAGGCTTGAGTTGAGAAAGAAGGCTGCCATTTGCCTTATGGCAGCTTTATGAAAGGATTTTACTGTCAGGAATAGTTACATTTCCTGGGATGTGATGTGTGTCCCATAGTAGCAGACAAATTTGTGTAGTCAAATCTGTGTTGTAACAAGAGTCTACAAGATACTGTGAAAACAATTAAATTACTTGCTCCTCCACCAAATATAGTCATTTCACTTCCAAGACAGAGGGATAATGAGAATTTTTTTTCTAATTGATGTGGTAGAAATAGCTCTAGACATGGAGCCCAAGGACATGAGTTCAAATCCTATTCCTGCCATTTACTTGATGCATGACCTTCATCAGGTAGCTTAACTTTGTTCAGAGCTTCTGGGCTTCAGTTTCTGCATTTCCAAATGAGATGATATAGATGAAGGAGCATCAACTCTTTGAGCAATGTTGAGTCAACCAAGGAGTCAGTAGACCTGGGTTCAAATCCTAGTGAGTGGCATGCTGCAATAGTGAAGCCCCCTCAGTATGGGACAAGACCTGACCTCTCCTATCATCCACCCCCACCCTGCACCCCTTCTATATTTTTCGAAACTGCTCTGATGAGAAAGTAGAGATAAGAAATTATATCAGTAGACAGTCACCTGCAAGGTCCTGTTTCTCTAGCTTTTACTCCCTTTTTGCTGAATTCCAGTCCCTGGTCTCATGCCTGTTCTTGTTCTTTGTTCTCTGTTGCTGGGAAAAGATTCTGCATTTAGAATGTGAGCTCCAAACCCAGTCAATGAGAAGAGGAGCCAGTGGGAGGGTGGGGGGCACTCTGCATTAGGGTCTATATAACTTGCTTTGAGCTGTATGCAACACACACACACACACACACACACACACACACGCACACGTGCTGGCAGCATCTTGGGCCACACTGGGCTGTGTCCTTTCTCATGAGAAAGCAATAAACTCTTTTTTGCCTTTTCTCAAGAACAGTCTCTGTTTATTTTTAAAGTGAGTAGTGATCTCACACCCACACACTAGTCCTTCCACATACTGGATGACCTTGGTCAAGTCACTTAACCTTGTCCTGAGGTTCTATGCCTCAGTTTCCTCATTTGCAAAATGAGATAGTACAGCTGAAAGAGCATTGTCTCTAACATCAGAGGACCTGTATTCAAATCTCACTTTGAATGTTTACTGTATGACCAAGTCATGTAACTTCTTTGGGTCTCAGTTTCCTCATTTGTGAAGTGAGAGGTTTGGAATTTATTACCTTTGTGTTGTTTTCTAGCTATAAATCTATGACCTTATATTCTAATTCATGAGTCTGTTTACCACCACCACCCCCATTCAAAAGGATGCAAATGTTTTGAGATCCAGATGCAACCCCACCAGGAAGGCAAAAAAGCAAGCAGATGATGTCATGCCCTGAGAGGAAAGATCGAATCTGGAGCAATGAGGATGATACTTTAGATGGACTCCAAAGTTGCTTCCAGCTATGAGTCCTCTTGGGGGATTTTAGGAGTTATGAAGTAGCAGCATCATACAATAGAATTAAATCTGAAATCAGATGATCTAGGTTTGAATCTCCACTCCGCTACTTGCCATCTATGTGGCCTTGGTCAAGTTGTTTGGTCTCTCTTTGATGCAATTTCCTCATCTATAAAGGAAAAAAAAGCCTCCTGTCTATATAGCAGAACACTTTATTTTAGACCCAGTTTACTCAAAAGCTCACAAATAGGTCCCTGCCAAGCTCTACTTAATGGCTACATTTTGGGCCCTTCTGGGTTAGAGTGAATGTCAATGGTACATGTTTCTCTTTGGAATAGCAACCCTGAGGGTCTTGCCCTCCCAGCTTGATTTTTTTTCCTTTTTTTTTTTTTAACTAAAGGGGACATCCCTTGACTCACTTCTTAAAGAGGCCTATTCACTGAATGGGCTTGGGTGTTACCTCACTTTAAGTGAGTACATGAAAAGGCCTTAGCCTGAAAGGGCCAGGGTCTCCCATTTCATCCTGAGCCATCTCCAGTCATCCTAATGAATATTAGGCCACTGGATCCAGATGGCCTTGGAGAAGAAAGTGAGGCTGATGACCTTGCACAGCCCTCCTTCACTCAAATCAAAGTCAGCTGCAAGTCATATCATCATTTCCCTGAGGTCATGGTCCTCTTAGAAAATGAAGGACAAACAGAACAACTTTATTTCAGAAACATCAAAAGGTATTGTATGTAGCAAATAATGAATTAATTGACAAACATTTACTAAGTTCCTACTACATACTCAACACCATGCTAGGTGCTAAATATATAAAAGACAAAAATGAAACAGTTCCTACCCTTGAAGGGCTATCTAGGAAAATGTTCTAATCTGATCTCTTTCATTATATTTTATTCTTATATATTTTCTATTCTATAGACATATTATATTCTGTTCTATTCTAGTCCATTCTTTTCTATCCTATCCTATCCTGTCCTGTCCTGTCTTGTCCTGTCCTATCCTGTCCTATCCTGTCCTGTCCTATCCTATCCTATTCTATTCTTTGGCAAGCACTGGACACCACACAAATGACACCAAATCTTAAGGACTAGTTACTGACATAGGAGTCATTTCAGCATTTGTGTTCAGGTTTGTGTGTAGTCAGACCATTGGCTGGTTAGGGGAAAGGTCAAAATCAACACAAAAATCAAATTTAAAGATGAGACAAAAATATCGCATCCACTTACAAGAATTTCAGTCTGACCTATTTGAAGGTTGTCTTTTGGTGTACAATGAAGCCAATTCTGATATCCCTTTGTTTGACTCTCCAGGAAGAACCCGTGTTCCATCCTTCCATTTAGCTTCAACCTTCTTTAGATTTCTAGTTTTATTTATTGAAAGAATATTTTAAAATTGTTGTGGCTCACTTTTTCTAATAGCATGTCAATTTCTTGGTCATTGGGATAAGGTCTCACATTTAGAGTACTAAAATTTAAGTTAATCTTTATAGAATATCTAAAAATTATGTGTCTCTGAGATCCCTGAGCCCCCTTTCCTACCATTGGATCATCATCCCCACAGAAGAGAAAGCACAAGGAGTCAGTTAATAAGCATTTATTTAGCATGTATTATGTGACAGGCACTGTGCTACGCACTGGAGATACAATTACCCAAAATAAAGTCACTGCCCTTATTTCCTTACAATTTAATGGGGGAAGACAACATGCAAAGGAAGCTGAAACAGGGAGTAGAGAGAGCGTGACAAGTCTAAAGTGATGCAGAAATGAGGAGATTGGCCTGGGCATCCTCCTAACACAGAGGTTCTGGGAGCAGCTCTCTGCTGTGCCCTCCAGAGGGGTTCCAAGGACAGAGTGTACTGATGAGGTGTTAGCATCAGGGTGATGTGATTAATGCAGGATGATGCAGTTCCCAAGGGTATGGTGGAGACATTCAAAGGAGTGAGACCAGGTAGGAAATGAAGAGTCTTTGGGGCATGCTTTCTCATTCCTCCTCTAATGGCCATCCTTCTCGTGTTTGACTAGGTCCTTAGATACTCAGACGGCACCTAGTGTATTTCTGAAACTATACTCAAAGGCTTTCCAACATGGTATCCATCAGAAATTGTGCTGGTTTTGTAAAATGATGCTAGCCTTCTGGAATCGAGGATCACTTTTTGCATTATAAGGAGTGATCAGAGCAGGACCCTGTGAAAGTTTCCAATTAAGGAAAATGGGGATAAGTACTGTGTTTGTGCTCTTATAAACAAGCTGTTTATAGTTCAATTCCCTAAAAGGATTATAATGAATGGATAAGTTAACTGCAACTGATAGAATTAGGTGGGGACTGGAACTCTACTTCCAGTTGTGACCCTGGATGCAACCAAGTGCATCTATCCTGAATCCCTCATTCTGGTTCAAATGTCCTCAGTCCAAAAGCTGCCATTCCTGGTCTCTGCTTTCTGTACCCTCTCTCTTCTATGTCACACACTTTCAAAGAAGCCATGTCTGCCTAAGTTACCTATAATTTTCCTTCCTGCACCTCCTCTCAACTTTGGTGATTGCTGAGGTCCATCAAAAGTTCACTACTAGCCCCAGGGTTCTTCAAGATGAAAGAAACAGAAAGCACTACTGGTTTATGAGTATCCTCATTGACACCTGATTGGCACCTGACTGAGTCACCCGATTGGCAATCCAAACTATTTCCATGTCCTTCATGCCTGGGCTGCTGACACTGTCAAGGAAATAATCTAAATCTTTGACTTCCTTCAGGAGGTGACAAACTCTACTGTTCCATATTCCCACTTAAAAAGAGAGGTGACCTTTGTAAGGCAGAGGCATAACCAAACCCTATACTTCAACTGAACAGAGGAGTCCAAATCTCCTAGAAGCAAGATCTAGACCTAAAACAAATTTCTTCATCAGGCATGTGTTCTATTTTGAAAGTTTGTTGGTAATGTGTGTATGTGTATATATACACACTACATATATATATACATATATATATGCACATATATATATATACATATATATACACACATATATATATACAGACATAGACATATTGTATATAATGTGCATACATATATGCATGTGTGTGTATAATTCTTGTTTTTCGGCTGTTCTCAGTCCTCTCTGACTCATTGTGACCCCATTTGGGGTGTTCTTGGCAAAGATACTAGAGTGGTTTGCCATTTCCTTTTCTAGGTCATTTATAGATAAGGAAACTGAGGGAAACAGGGTTAAATGATTTGCCCAGGGAGACACGGCTAGTAAGTGTCTGAGGCCATATTTGAACTCAGGAAGACAAATCCTCCTGACTCCTGTCCTGGCACTCTGGCCACTGTACCACCTAGCTGCCCTTTCTGTCAGCTAGGGCCCAGCAATAGGTTAATCTCTGTGCTTTAAGAATATATATATTTTTAATAAAACCAAAAGCTGTATAGTTATAATGATGAAGTTTGGTCCTAAGGAATGAATGGAAAGGCATTTAGTACTACATGAAAACACCCAGAATTCATTTTTCTTTTTTGCAGAAATGGGGTATTATGGCTATGAGACACTGTGAGTCAAGTAATGTACTTGTTAACTTTGCTGAACTGACTCTTAAGCTTTTATGAAAATTCTATATTATAGTGGATGGGTTTTTTACTGGGGGAGGGAAGAGGAATATATTGGGAAATAAAGGTGATACGAAAACAATATATCAACGATTTTTTTAAAAAGAGGTCTCTTGACACAGGGGTGATTGTCATGAGAATGTAATGGTCAATGCTGACAGAGCTAGAAAGGGTCCTTAAGATCATCTAATCCAACCACCTCCTTTCATAAATAAGGAGACTGAGACAGGCCTAGAGAAGGAAAATGATTTACCCTAGGTCACGTAGCTCATTACTGGCAGGGCCAGGCCTCAAGTCCAGGTCCCCCAGATCAGTGGTCCTTCTAATACACAAAATTGCATTGGAAGAGTGGTTAGTAATGGGGTCTGGAAACTGACCATTTTGTTTACCACCAGGCAGGACTAACGGCAGTTACAGAAAGTGTTTTAGAGAACTTAAGAGGGAAAAAAGCAACAATTGCTAGGTAGGTTGGGCAGGTGGGGCTTTCATTAGGAAAGATATCTCCATCACTTTCCTGAAAATGGCATTGAATATTTCTGACTTTTATTTTTGCCCTTTTGCCCAGGTGACAGATTGATCTCCATAAAGTATATATTGACAGCCTGGATTGAGGAGAGGGAATCTGCACCATACAAATGAGAATCAGTTGGAGGAACTAGTAATGTTTAACACCTGGAGAAGAAAAGACTTAGAACAAACTGACTTGCTGAATTTGAAGAATTGTCATATGGAGGAAGGCATATGGAAATAGAGTAGCTAGGTGGTTCAGTGTATAGAATGATCAGCCTGGAGCCTAGAAAATGGAGGTAATAACAGCACCCACTTCTCCCTACTGTTGTAAGGATCAAGTGAGATAATATTTATAAAACACCTAGCACAGCCTGGCATATAATTGTTGTTGTTGAATAATTTCATTTGTGTCTGACTCTTCGACCCATTCAGGATTTCCTTGGCAAAGATTCTGGAGTGGTTTGCCATTTCCTTCTTGTGTCAGAGTGGGCTCCTTAGCCCTTGAGGAGTTTGGCTTTACTTTTGTGTACTTTGAGTGAAAGGCACTTCAAGAGTTTTGGCTTTTGTTTACCTTGAGTGGAAGTACTTTCAGCTGTTAAGTGCTAAGCCCCAGGCCCAAAGCCCTATCAGGTGTAAAACCTGTATGGGTGTAGATTGATGACTTAAGAGGGGCCAACTTGGGAACCAATCGGTCTCTGGCTGTTGAGGCTGGGCTTGAGAATGCCAGAGGCTTGGCTGCGAGGAGAGGGAGCTAAGAGACCAACTACAGCTGAAGCTGAAAAAAGCTGAAGCAGGAGACCTGTGTGAACCCAGGAGTGCGAGCAAGGACTTGAGGCCAGTAAATATGATTTGGCTAAATA
>CM053622.1:441534207-441557754 GCA_028646595.1 Phalanger gymnotis
ATGGGGAGGCTGGTTCAAGTCTTTGCTGCGGTGGGGCCTAAATAAATTTCTTGTTGTTTTCTCCTTAGAGAATCTCTCATACCTCGGGATTTCGGACCATTCAAACATATACATGATTATATTTGAGATCATAAATTCGGCCTTCCTACTACATTCCCTCCCCCTTCTCTCCCTCTCTCCCTCTCCCCTCACTCTCTCTTTTTGTTATAAATGACTAATAGCTACATAGTACCCCTCCCTTCCTACTGTCCCTAGAGTCAGAACTCTGGGCCGTAGCCTCTGGGAACCCCCTTGAGCTCTCCTTGAATCTTAACCACTTGATCTGGCTCTTGCTTGAGGCCATAAGCCTTCCATTATCTCTAGGCCCAATTCTCTGTTACCCTAACCTAGACTAGTTCTCCATAGTCTGTTATCTCCAGGTAGTCTTCAGCTACTTCCCACCCTTAATCCCATTCTCTTGGTTCCTGGAGCCTGACCTCTAGTCACCCCAGTCCCATCAAACTCCTCCTTAGACTCCTCCTCAAGATCCTCCCTGGACCCCTCCTCCCATCACCCCAGACTACTTGGCCACCCCTAGATCCCTCCTAGAGTCTTTCTGTATATAAGACCCATCTTGCCTCCATGAAGGTGCTCAGATTCATTCTGGCCCTCATCACAGGGGCTCGAATTCAATCTGGCCCACTGGCATTAGTGATACAAATGCTCAGATTCCCCAAGAGTCTACTCAATATGGAAGATCTTTAATAAACTTTGTTATTCTTTGGTTGAAAGAAGGCTTGAGTCATTCATTTGGGCAGGACCCAGTGTGTCACTATTTTAGGGTCCCAGCACTCCTAACCTCAACAAGAAGAGTCCTGAATTCAAATGTGACCTAGCTTCATGATGGTTGTGTGATCTTTGTCAATACTTTTGGTAAATATATGTCTCCTTGTTTTATGCCTTATCTGATATTAATAGCTCAAGAGTGCTCAAACATCAAGGAATGCACCTCCCCTGAAAAAGACACCTCCCTGCACCTCAAACTTGTTTACGGGCAACATCAAATTCACTGTGCTAGAGTTCCTTTTATTTCCCAGAAGATTCTCCTGAAGCACTGTGACCCAGGCTTATTGCTAATCACACTTTCTCTACAGATAGGCCATTCACAGTAATCATTGAGAGAGATGGCTCTAGGTTAGGTCCAATTCACTACTCCAATCTGAGCGCACCATAGTATGTGGGCTCTTGGTCAGCATGAACCCAAAATGACAGACTCTCATGGACGCCAGAACAAAGATAGCAGGAGAGAAAAATACTGATCTCAACACCGTGAGCTAATCCATCATCCCTCCCAGTCTCCCTCAGCCTCTTCCTTCATTCAATCTCGCCATATGATATGCCCATTATTCTATATAGCCAAGCAAAAACTGCCATTCTGGGTCTTTTCCTGTCACACTTGGGAGATGTCAGCTCTAGCCCTAATTTTGTAAATATTAACTGCTGCTCTCATTTGAGAGCTCTGGTGTCTCTGGTTCTTCTTGTCTCCTTCTTTGTTCCCCCACTCTCTCAAGTTAAGCTACCTTCCTTTGTGTTAATGAAAACTAAAGGATTATTGTTTTAACACTGAATGGCTGACATAATTCTTCTCCAAGACATACCTCACCCTTGCTCTAACCTCCCTTTAAGTCTCAGGAATACCGGGATTACACGGGTATATAATATGTTATTTTATATATAGCATATGTGTAAATCTATACTATATATAAAATAACATATGTCCAATTCAGCATCAAATTCTAGAAGCCTAATCTGAGAACATACAATCCTCCAATCGTAGACCTGTTAGAGCTGGAAGTGCCCATGCCATGGACAGTATCATTTTGAAAAAAAAAAATCTTTCCTTTTAAGACAAATACTCCATTTTTCCATTTTCCTGAGAACACTATTATAGAGATGGAATAGTGATATATGAAGAGATAATAGCGGTTCCAGAAGCTCCCACCTGATCATGGCGATATGAGGTCACATAAAGCTGAAAAAATTGGCTTGGAGTTTCTTTTCTAGCTCAGCTTGCTTTTAATTGGATCGAATGGTTTTTAAGTCTCTAGGCCCATTTAGTGCCAGTCCTTGAGAAATTGAGAAGGATGGTGGTGACTTCTATACCACATCTCCTCAGGTTTCTGACACTAATACAACAGCTCCATGTTTCCCAAATGCTATTACATTTTAAGATTTATTTAGTTTTAAGAATCAGAGATCAAAGCTAGGCTGAAATGTTTCTCTCTCTCTCTCTCTCTCTCTCTCTCTCTCTCTCTCTCTGTCTTTCTCTCTCTCTGTGTCTGTCTCTCTCTCCCCTTTATCCCAAGGGAAAAAATGAGCTTTAAAAAGAATGGGAAGATAGAGGCAATTCAGTTCAGGAAATATACTTCTATCCTTGCTGTGAAAGCAAAGCATAAATTTACTTCCACAACATATATCCACTGAGGATTATCCCCACACAGCAAGGAAATAAATGCTGCATAAAACTGCCCCTCAAACCTCTCTATGTGGAAAAATCCTGTAAACAGACCTGTCAAAAATACCAAGCAAGCAGCCCAGGCTAGAAGCAACCAGGCCTTAGAAAGGAAGTGGGAAAGGGCAAGAGGGCTGGGGAGGTGGTAGATCTACCCCAGGACAAGCACCCTCCCCTCTCTCTTGGAACAGACAAGCACTCAGCTGCAGTTCCAGAGGGAGGTGCTGACATAGGATAGGGAGAGATACAAATCAGAATTTGCTGCCAAGAAACAATAGTATCCTGAATTCTAGTGCTGCCCCATTGTAGACTAGAAACATCATGATACAATTTCCAGGCCTCAGGACAACAGCTGAAGGTTGGACCCATTTATTCTCTGAAGAGAAGGGAACCCAGAGGGGAGTATTTCTGAACATTCAGTACAGGTGGTACTGGACCATGTAACCTTAACAGAGGCAGTCTAGCTAGTTATATTAGCAGGCATTGTTCTCTCTGAAAAACATGACAGCCCAAAAAGACAGCAAAAGTGCAGAAAAATCAAGCAACAGGCCCTCACTTCAACAGAACTGAGTGATAATAAATGGGCTTTTTTTTGCTTTCCCTTGTAAGTACCATATATTCCCATTTATCCAAAATGCAAACCACCAAAAAGCTCAAATACCCAGAGTATTTTAAAAAATATTTTATAAAGAGAGATCAGAACTTAGAGCTGGATGGGAACTTAGAGGCAATGACAGGGGCAGCACATTGTGTTTAGGTAATTTGAACTTTCTTTTTCTTTTAAAAAAACTATAACAACTTGATTTAAAGGATAAGATTTTATTTGTATAAAGAAAATAAGACAATCATTTTTTAAATTGCAACTAAACTTTACTGATTTAAAATGCAAACTTGAAATTTTTATTTGACATATTAGGATATACTTGGACATACAGTGTACATACACCAAGAAAATTTCAGTATCCATTCTAGTATCCATTTTGCATACATTGCTTTACTTAGAAGTCATCTCATCCAACCTCTTCATTTTTCAAATGAGGAAACTGAGGACTGGAGAAATTGTGACTTAACCAGTATCACATGATACAGGAAGTGGCTGAGCCAGGATTCAAATTTAGCATTCCTTCCGTTTGTACCATGAGCGTATATGACTATAGCTCTGCAAGACACAGAAATGGCTTTCAGGTTATTGAAGATAGACTAAATGATCAGTAATTTGTGTGAAACATATATTATTGTTTAAAATTCTCTAAAATTTGGGAAGCCATGAACGACATAGATGATAACCTTTATGTGGCGGTAGTGAAATGTTTAATAATAAGGGGCAGAACAAAGATGGCGCAGTGAAAACAGGGACATACCTGAGCTCTCTCAAATTCTTTCAGATTTTTCTTGAGAAGTGAATCTGCACAGTTTTAAGAGAGGTGGGATCCACTAGGAGGCTGAATGTGGCAGGTTTCCAAGGCAGGAGAGTCTGGAAAGAGAGGGATCTGTTGTACCAGGCTAAGAGAGTGCTGGGCAAATGGAACCACCCTGGAGCACCATACCTGAATGGGAGAAAGCCCAGTTTGCCAGCAGTGGTGGTGACCCAGGCCTCTCTATGCAGGATGGGAGTCTGTAGGAGCTAACTGACAAAAACAGCACCTATGGCCACACAGCAACTACTCCTGAGGCTTTCAGCCAACAGTCTAAAGGTTTGAAACTCACCCTCTTGAACTTCCAGGAGCAATGATGAACAGGTAAAAACAGCTCTCATCCCTCCCTTCTTCATCCATAGAATACTGCCCTGGGAAAAACCTTGGAATAGAGGAGCCAGAAGTGCGGCTTCAGTAGCCTTTTCACTTGAAAGGCTGGGGAAACGGCCCCTCTTGTGGTGGCAGAAGGAGACTAGTACAGGAAGAGAGGTGTCCCAGCAGGCCCCATCTTAGCAGACAGTGGGAGTTCCTGAACCCCAGGGGGGTGGAGCCAACCAATGTCAACACTAGGATCCCAGATGTGCCTTCTCACAGCCAGGGGAAGTGGCAGACACCAGTGCAGACAATGGCTGAGACTACCCAGGCTGTACCACAGCCCTAGGGGAAGAGGAGACTTCCAGCAGCCTGTAGTAGGAAGGCCGAATTTATGATCTCAAAAAGGATTATATATATATCTGAATGGTTCGAAATCATTGGGTATATAGAATTCTCTAAGTAGATAGCATCAAAAAATTTATTCAGGTCCCACAGCAACAAATTAGCGAACCAGCCTCCCCATTCCGATATTGTGATCACAAGCCTCCAAGAGTAGCCAGGAGGCCACAGAGAAGTATGATGGTATAAATCATTTTCACTGGCCTCAAGTCCTTGCTCACACTCCTGGGTCCACACACGGGTCATCTCTGCTTTGGCTTCAGCTGTAGCCGTCTCTTAGCTCGCCTCTCCTCACAGCCAAGCCTCTGGTGTTCTCAAGCTCCGCCTCAATGACCAGAGACCAAAGACCATTGGTTCCTGAGTTGGCCCCTCTTAAGTCATTAATCTACACCCACACAGGTTTCATACCTGATAGGGCTTTGGGCCTGGGGCTTAGCACTTAACAGCTGAAAGTACTTTCAAGGTAAACAAAAGCCAAAACTCCTGAAGTGCCTTTCACTCAAAGTAAACAAAATAAACAAAAGCCAAACTCCTCAAGGGCTAAGGAACCCATTTTGCCTTAAGGACACACAGCCAGACCATCCCTCCCCCATATCTCACACCAGGACCTTCAGTGTAACCCAGAGGAACTGAGAAAGACATCCCCTGGCCTCGACCTTCACATACCAGCCAGCTCCAGCTCAGTACCAGGTGAGTGTCAGCATTATATAGCCTCTAACTGACAAAACCAGAGGCCACAACACACAAAGCCAGTGATCAGGCCCACAATTCTCAGCACAAGGATCTTGGGACAGAGCCCCCTGAGCCCCAGAAGCAGAGATCCACTTTATAAGCCAGGAAAAAGACAACCACCATGAAGAAGCAATCCAGAAAAACAAGGATTATTGATTCTTATTTTGGAGATAGGGAAGATCAAAATACCAATTCAGAAGAGGACAGCATTAACACTATACCCACATCTGAAACCTCAAAAGGGAATGTAAACTGGTCTCATGCCCAAAAAGCATTCCTGGAAGAACTCAAGGAGGATTTTAAAAGTGAAATTAGAGAGGTAAAAGAAAAAACGGAAAAAAATTCACAGATGAGAACAAACCTTTGAAAATTAAAATTGGTGAAATGGATAAGGAGGTTCAGAATCTAATTGGAGAGACTGATTCCTTGAAAAGTAAAATTAACCAAATGGAAAAGGAGGTATAGAAGCTAAATGAAGAAAACAATTCTTTAAAAATTAGAATTGGGCAAGTAGAAGCTAATGACTATGAGGCATCAAGAATCAGTCAAACAAAATATAAAGAATGAAAAAATAGAAGAAAATGTGAAATATCTGATTGGAAAAACAACTGCCCTGGAAAATAGATCCAGGAGAGATAATCTAAGAATTATTGGTCTACCAGAAAGTATTGATGAAAACAAGAGCCTGGACAGTATCTTCCAAGAAATCTTGAAGGAAAACTGCCTAGAAGTCCTAGAACCAGAGGGTAAAATAGTAATTGAAAGAATCCACCAATAACCCCTTGAAAGAGATCCCAAATTGAAAACTCCAAGGAATATCATAGCCAAATTCCAGAATTATCAGGTCAAGGAGAAAATACTGCAAGTAGCCAGAAAGAAACAATTCAAATATTGTGAAACTACAGTCAGGATCATGCAGGATCTTGCAACTTCTACTATAAAAGAAAGTAGGAATTGGAATATGATATTCTGAAAGGCAAAGGGCTTGGAGTACAACCAAGGATCAACTACCCAGCAAAATTGAGCATAATTTTTCAGGCAAGGAGATGGACATTCAATGAAATAAGGGAATTCCAGCCCTTAGTGATGAAAAGGCCAGAGCTCAATGGAAAATTTCATCTTCAAATGCAAAACTCAAGAAAGACATAAAAAAGTCAACGGGGGGGAAACCCTTGCTATTCAATAAGGGCAAATTGTTGACATAGATAGATAGATAGATAGATAGATAGATAGATAGATAGATAGATAGATATAGATATATCTATATATAGATATATAGATATAGATAGATAGATAGATATAGATAGATATATCTATATATAGATATATAGATATAGATATATAGATATATAGATATAGATATATAATGTCCATCTTGAGAATGGTACAGTTATTATGACAATTGAAAGGGATGTAGATAGACTGAAAGTGTCAGTGTAAAATAACTGATTTGATGATAAAACATAATTAAGGGGTTTCAACCCCTTTGAAGGGATTGTTCTAGGAAAAGAGGTAAAGAGGTGGGAGAAAAGGGTAAATAACATCACATGAAGAAGCACAAAATCATATTAAGGTAGAGGGAAAGAAGGGAGGGAGAAGAGCAGTGTTTTAGCTTTACTCTCATTAGATTTGATTCAAAGAAGGAATAACATAATCTGATAAGTATAGAAATCAAATTTATCCCACAGGCAGTAAGAGGGGAAAGGGCAAAGAAAAGGAGGAGGTGGTTAGAAGGAAAGGAATAGAAGAAAGCAAGGGATAAGGGTAAGATAAGGGAGGGGTGTCAATAGGGAGGAGAAATTGAGGAAGGTGGTGGTCAAAAGCAAAACTCTTGAGGAGTGGAAGGGAGAAAGAAAAGCATAAAAAAGAGGGGGAAATAGAATGGAGAAAAAGGCACGAACTCTCCCATAAAA
This sequence comes from Phalanger gymnotis, assembly GCA_028646595.1. NCBI lineage: Eukaryota > Metazoa > Chordata > Mammalia > Diprotodontia > Phalangeridae > Phalanger > Phalanger gymnotis. The sequence goes on from CM053622.1 coordinate 441,541,473, forward strand.
TGGAGGCATATAGCAGAATAGATTAAAAACTATAATCCTACAATATGTTGCTTACAAGAAATACATTTGAAACAGGGGGATACGTACAGGGTAAAAGTAAAAGCCTAGAGTAGAATGTATTATGCTTCAGCTGAAAGAAAAAAAGCAGGGGTAGCAATCCTAATCTCAGACAAAGCAAAAGCAAAGATAGATCTAATTAAAAGAGATAAGGAAGGAAACTATATCCTGCTAAAAGGCACCATAGACAATGAAGTTATATCATTACTTAATATATATGACCAAGTTGTATAACATACAAATTCTTAGAGGAGAATTTAAGGGAGTTACAGGACAAAATAGGCTGCAAAACTATACTAGTGGGGGAACTAAACCTCCCCCTCTCTGAACCTGATAAATCTAACCTCAAAATAACCAAGAAAGAACTCAAGGAGGTGAATAGAATTTTAGAAAAAGTAGATATTATAGACCTCTGGATAAAACTGAATGGAGATAGAAAGGAATATACCTTAGTCCCAGTGGTACATGGCACATACTCAAAAATTGACCATGTATTAGGGCACAAAAACCTCACAATCTAGTGCAGAAAGGTAAAAGTAGTCAATGCATCCTTTTCAGATCATGATGCAATATAAATTATTTGTAATAAAGGACCATGGAAAGATAAACTAAAAATTAATTGGAAACTAAATAATCTAATCCTAAAGAATGCATGGGTCAAAGAACAAATCATAGAAACAATAATGACTTCATTCAAGAGAATGACAATAATGAGTCAACATACCAAAACTTATGGGGTGCAGCAAAAGCAGTTCTCAGGGGAAATTTTGTATCTCTAAATGCCTACATGAATAAAATAGGGGAAAAGGAGATCAATGATTTGGGCATACAAGCAAAAAAGCTAGAAAAAGAACAAATTGAAAATCCCCAATTAAATACCAAATTAGAAATACTGAAAATCAAAGGAGAGATTAATAAAATTGAAATCAAGAAAACTATTGAACTAATAAATAAAACTAAGAGCTGGTTTCATGAAGAAATCAATAAAATTGATAAACCTTAGGTCAATTTGATTTAAAAAAAGAAAGAAGAAAACCAAATTACCAGTATCAAAATTGAAAAGGGTGAATTCACCTCCAATGAAGCAGAAATTAAAACAATAATTTGAAATTATTTTGCCCAATTGTATGCCCATAAATTTGAAAATCTTAGGGAAATGGATGAATATCTACAAAAACATAAATTGTCCAGGTTAACAGAAGAGGAAATAAAATACCTAAATAACCCCACCTCAGAAAAAGAAATTGAGCAAGCCATCAATGAACTCCCTAGGAAAAAATCTCCAGGGCCAGATGGTTTTACATGTGAATTCTACCAAACATTTAAAGGACAATTAATTCCCATACTTCATAGACTATTTGGGAAAACAGATGAAGGAGTCCTAAGAAATTCTTTTTATGACACAAATATAGTACTAATACCTAAACCAGGAAGAGTCAAAACAGAGGAAGAAAATTATAGACCAATTTCTCTAATGAATATTGATGCAAAAAATTTTAAATAAAATATTAGCAAAAAGATTGTAGCAACTTATCATGAGAATAATACACTATGACCAGGTAGGATTTATTCCAGGAATGCAAGGCTGGTTCAATATTAGGAAAACTATCAGCATAATTGATCATATCACCAATAAAACTAGCAGAAATCATATGATTATCTCAATAGCTGCAGAAAAAGCTTTTGACAAAATACAACACCCATTCCTATTAAAAACACTAGAAAGCTTAGAAATAAACAGTCTTCCTTAAAATCATAAGTACCATCTACCTACAACCATCAGCAAGCATTATATATGATGGGGATAAGCTAGATGCATTTCCAATAAGATCAGAGGTGAAACAAGGATGTGCATTATCATCCCTTTTATTCAATTTGGTACTAGAAATGTTAGCTTTAGCAATAAAAGAAGGAAAAGAAATTGAAAGAATTAGTATAGGCAAAGAAGAAATTAAGTTATCACTCTCTGCAGATGATATGATGATTTACTTAGAGAATCCTAGAGAATCAAGTAAAAAACTGCTTGAAATAATAAATCACTTCAGCAAAGTTGCAGGACATAAAATAAACCCACACAAATCCTCAGCATTCCTATATATTACTAACAAAGCCCAACAGCAAGAGACAGAAAGAGAAATTCCATTTAAAGTTACTGTAAATACTATAAAGTATTTAGGAGTCTACCTGCCAAGACAAACCCAGGACCTATATGAACACAATTACAAAACATTTTTCAAACAAGTAAAAGCAGACCTAAATAAATGGAAAAATATCAGTTGCTCATGGTTAGGCTGAGCTAATATAATCAAAATGACAATTTCACCTAAATTTACTTATTCAGTGCCATACCAATCAAATTACAAAAAATTATTTTACACAACTGGATAAAATAATGACAGAATTCATCTGGAAGAACAAAAGGTCCAGAATATTAAGGGAATTAATGAAAAGAAATGCTAGGGAAGGTGGCCTAGCCATGCCAGATGTTAAACTGTATTATTAAAGTAGCAGTCATCAAAACTACTTGGTACTGGCTAAGAAACGGAGTGGTAGATCAGTGGAATAGAATAGGTACATAAGATGCAGGAGTCAATGACTACAGCAATCTACTCTTTGATAAACCCAAAGAGTCCTGATTCAAAATCAATGAATCAATAAGAATTCACTATTTCACAAAAACCGCTGGGAAAATTGGAAAATAGTATGGCATAAACTGGGCATAGATCAATATCTTAAACTGTATGCCAAATAAAGTCAAAAATGGATTCATGATTTAGGAAAAAAAACCTGATACTATAAGCAATTTGGGAAAGCAAGGAATAGTTTACCTATCAGATCTATGGAGAAGGGAAGAATTCATGACCCAGCAAAAGATAGAAAGTATTACAAAATGCAAAATGGATAATTTTGATATGTTAAATTGAAAAGTTTTGTACAAGTGAACATTAGGAGGGAAGCAGAAAATTGGGAAAGAATTTTTACAAGCAGTGTCTAAAATATCTAAAATATACAGGGAACTAAGTCAAATTTATAGGAATACAAGTCATTCCCCAATTGATAAATTGTCAAAGGATATGAACAGGCAGTTTCAGTGGAAGAAATTAAAGATATCTATAGTCATATGAAAAAAATGCTCTAAATCACTGCTGATTAGAGAAATGCAAATCAAAACAACTCTTAGGTACCACATCTCCCCTGTCAGATATACTAACATGACAAAACAGGAAAATCATAAATGCTGGAGAGGATGCGGGAAAATTGAAACATTGTTACATTGTTAGTAGAGTTGTGAACTGATCCAGCCATTCTGGAGAGCAATTTGGAACCATGCCCAAAGGGCTATAAAAATGTGCACATTCTTTTATCCAGCAATACCACTGCTAGGGCTGTATCTCAAAGAGATCACACAAGTGGGAAATGAACCACTACGTACAAAAAGTACTTAAAGCAGCTCTTTTTGTGATGGCAAAGAATTGGAAATCAAGGGGCTGCCCATCAATTGGGGAATGGCTAAACAGATTGTGGTATATGAATATAATGGAATAGTATTGTTCTATAAGAAATGGGGAGCAGACCGACTTCATTATAGCCTGGAGAGACTTATATGAACTGATGCTGAGTGAGGGGAGCAGAACCAGGAGACAATTATACATGATTACAGACACACGGTATCTGTAAGGACTAACTTTGATAGATTTGACTTTTCTCAGCAACACAAGGCTCAAAGACAGCTCCAGAGGACTCATGATGGAAAGAGCTATCTACATCCAGAGAAACAATCATAGAGTCTGAATGCAGATTGAGGCAAACTATTTGCTCTCTTTTTTTCCCCTTCTTTTTTAGTTTTGTTTCTTCTTTCTCATGATTCATCTCATTGGTTATAATTCTTCTTTACAACTTGACTATTGCGTGAATAAGTTTAATGCAAAGGTATATGTAGAACCTATGTTGGATTACATGTTGTCTTGTCGGGGTAGGGAGCAGAGAGGGAAGGAGAGAAAATTTGAAACTCAAAAACTCAGTAACTTGTAAACTTAAAAAAAGAAAGAAAAACATTTAAAAATAGTAATAACTAACATTTTTATTACATTTTACTATGTGCTAGGCACTGTGCTAAGCACTTTACGATTATCTCATTTGATCTTCACAACAACCCTAGGAAGTAGATACTATTATTATCCCCACCTTGCAGAAGAGGAAACTGAGGCAAACAGAGGTGAAATGACTTGACCAGGGTCACACAGCCCATAGGTGTCTGAGGCCAGATTTGAAGTCATGTCTTCCTTACTCCACGTCTGGAGCTCTATCCATTTGTACCACCTAGATGCCAGGGTGCAATGTAGACCTCAGATTCCCCAAACATTCTGGATAAGTGGCAACCTATACCTGTTCACATATACTATTGATAAGAGGCAACTTGGCATCACAGAGAAGCAGCCTTGGAGACCAGAAGATCTGAGTTCCAGTCTCTTTCCTGACAATTATCAGCTATTTGACCTTGGGTGAGTCACAACCCCTCAGAGCCACCTAGCAATTCTCTAAGACTGTAAATTGCTGATCTGCATGGGTGGGGGAATTTCTTTATCTGAAAATTCTCCACATTAATGAAAGAATAGGTCAGATCCAAATATATACAGAGAGAGAGAGAGAGAGATCGAGAGAGAGAGAGAGATAGGTAATCTGTGAACCTGGGATTTCATTGGTATAAATTAGTGAAAGGAATTCTTAGGTGATTCTTAGAGAAGTTACCTGGAGCTCTGAAAAGTCAGTCAAATGAGGTGCCTGGAACTTATTGAGTGCTATATAAATGTTACCTGCTATCATTATTATTATTCGTATAGGGTGCCATAACCAATATGTGTACACCCAGATGAATATAAATAGAGATGATAGAGTTAGAAATAGAGCTATAGACAGATAGAGATAGGTAGATATAGACAAATATATAGAGATAGACACAGATATAGATGGAGATATAGATATAATAATTGTCAAGTGCTTGGCACATAGTAACATAAATGTTACATAAACATTAGCAACTGTTATTATTTTGTTGTATTTATATAGATATATAGACAAAAGTAGAGATAGAGACATATGAATGCATATATTACATAACATGACACTACTGCCATTTTTTCTCCTCACTCAAAACCTTTCCTTCTTTATAGCGTATGCTAGATTACACGTTATTGGCACAGCCTAGGGAACAGATGATTATGTCCATGTCACAAGAAGACCATCAGAGAAGGACAGTGTTGGAGAACACATATTCTATACCCAGCTTTGGTCTAGTGGAAAGAGCACTGAATTTAAAGTCAGAGGACCTGGGTTCATGTTCCACTTTTGTCACTAACTACATTATGATTTTGGAACAAATCACTAACCTCCCGGGTCCTCGGTTTCTGCATATTTTAAATGAGGAATTTAACTCTAATTTATAATTACATATGTATGTATAATATAGACTACATATATGTATATATTAGCACAAACTAATAATTGTGCATCTATATAAATGTATGCATATATGTGTGTGTGTATGTGTGTGTCTGTACATACATACACAGTGTGGCATAGAACACAGCCAGCCTCAGAGTTAAAAAGACCTGGGTTCAAATCCTGCCTCTGATATATGCTGGTTATATGAGCAAGTCATTTAAACTCTCAGTGCTCTGGGTAACACTCTAAGACTACAAGTTGCAAAGCACATACTAATTTGTATTGGTAGAGTGAGTTTCTTCCATGGAAATCTCTAGGCGAATAAAATTTTCAGGTCCAGTATACACACATGCATATGCACAAACAATACAATATACATAAACATGTATGCATGTGTGCATACATGTGTATTAGGTAAACACATATCTACATTTGTACAAATACACACGTATACTTGTATGTATGCATATACACATAAAGGATGAACTCAAGTGGGATTAAAAAGCATTAGTAACAATGAGGCTAGTGGAGATGATGGAATTCCAGCTGAGCCATTTAAAACCCTAAAGATGATGCTATTAAAGTGCTTCACTCAACATGCCAGCAAATTCAGAAAACTCAACGGTGACCACTGGATTGGAAAAGATCAGTTTACGTCCCAATCCTAAAAAGAGGTAATGCCAAGGAATGTCCAAGCTACTGAGAAGTTGAACATTTTACACACCAGCAAGGTTAATCTTAAATTCTGCAAGCTGGGCTTCAGCAATATGTAAAAAAAAAATAATTACCAGAAGAACAAGCTGATTTCTCAAAAGGCAGAGGAACTAGAAATCGAATTGCCCACATTCACTGGATTATGGAGAAAGAAAGGGAGTTACAGAAAGAAAGAAAGAAAGAAAGAAAGAAAGAAAGAAAGAAAGAAAGAAAGAAAGAAAGATATCTACTTCTGCTTCCTTGACTACATTAAAACCTTTGACTGCGTGGACCACAACAAAATGTGGCAAGTCCTCAAAGAGGTGGGAGTACCAGATCATCTTGCTTGTCTCCTGAGGAAACTGTATGTGGGCCAAGAAGCAACAGTTGGAACAACTGATTGGTTAAAGATTTGGAGAAAGAAGTATGACAATACTGTCACATTATTTGTTTAACTTATATGCAGATTACATCATGCAAAATGAGAGACTGGATGAATCAAAAGCTGGAGTTAAGGTTGCCAGGAGAAAGATCGATAACCTCAGATATGCAGTTGATACCACTCTGATGTCAGAAAGTAAAAAAGAATTAAGAAGCCTCTTGATGAGGGTGAGGGAGGAAAGTGTAAAAGCTCACTTGAAGCTCAACATCAAAAAAACTAAGATCTTGGCAACTGGTCCCATCACTTCTTGGCTAATAGAGGGAGAAGAAATGGAAGCAGTGTCAGATTTTATATCATTGGGCTGAAAGTTCACAGCAGATGGTGACTGTAGCCACGAAATTAAAAGAAACTTTCTCCTTGGAAGGGAAGCAATGGCAAATCTGGACAGCAGATTAAAGAACAGAGACAACACCTTGCCAACAAAGGTCTGTATAGTCAAAGCTATGGTTTTTTCCAGTAGCAGTATATGGCTGTGAGAGTTGGACTATATAAGAAAACTGAGTGCTATAGAAGCAAAGTTTTGAGTTGTGGTGCTGGAAAAGACTTCTGAGAGGCCCTTGGACAGCAAGGAGAGCAAAGCAGTCAATACTTAAAGAAATTAATTCAGGCTATTCACTGGAAGGTCAATATTTTGGCCATATAATAAGAAGTTGAGACTCCTTAGAAAAGACCCTGATGTTAGGAAAGACTGAAGTAAAGAAAAAAGGCACAGCACGGAATGAGATGGATAAAATATGAACTTAGACTTCAAGAGACAGTGGGGGAGAGAAGGGCCTGGCATGCTGTGGGTCACGAAGAGACTGAACAACAAGAACAAACACATTTGTGTATAGAGGACCATTACAAAAGGACTTTACTAGAGAATGTTGTATTTATTCCATACATATGATATATTTTATTCTATATCTATACTAAATATAATATATAAATTCTATATATATCAATATAGTATAGCATATTCTATGTATCTCCAGCTTCATCTAAATCTCCATCTATATTCATATCTTATATGTCTACATTTATATTTATAGCTATACTTATACCTGTGTCTAGATCTAAATCCATACCTACATCTAATCTATATCAAACATAACTCTTCTTCTAATGCCTTGCTAGGACACTGAGGTTACCCTGAATTTGTGAAAGCTATCCCAGTCTAGTACAAGCTCTGGCATATTCTACTAATTTGTAAAGGCTTCAAGTGTGTGATTGACAATATTGTGTGTAACAATTGGCTGTGACAAATGAAAAATCCAAGAGACATAATTTCTGGGTAATTAATAATCAATTTATTAATTGTGGCTAGCAAATAATTAATAAAATAAGGTCAGTGGCACTCTCAGAAGCCAAAGATGAACATTGGGGGGCCACTAAGAATTTAAATACCTTTGGAAGAGTGGGTGTTCCCAACAGGTAAAAATCAACTCCAGTTACATCAACTCCAGTTAACAATGAGAAAATGAATACTATGAGAGGTAAGCTTATTCTAATGAGGGGCGGGGTGATACAACCTTGATTATGTCACTCTTGGACAAGAGACTCATCTCTACCCAGACCACCCCCATCTTGGGCAATCTAGACAAAAGAATCTATTCTCCACCCAACAATGGTGGGGTTACAATAAGAATTCCACCTAGATTAAGATGACCTTTAGCCTTTAATGGAAAGGAAGCTTTCCCAGGTGGGTGGGGTCCTGCCCATGATTGAACCCAATCTCATCATCAGCCCTGTCCTCCAGAGGCTGCTTTCACCTAGTTAACTAAATGAAATAGAAATGGAAAAACTGGATCCCCACCCTTATGTTAATGATTTCTCTCATGTCCAAGGATGGACCTAGAAAGGACCAGGAGGAGCTCGCCACCAGAAGGCTCTCCACGGGGAGATGAGTTTTTTGACCTCAGCAATTCACGAAGATCATCTACTAAGTCATGGAGGGGTTATCATCATCATTATCAGTGAAGAGAGTACCTAAAGCAATGAAGCCACAGGTACTTGAAGTATTGAAGCAAGAATTATGGGCAGTCAGCAGAGCCTGCACTCAGTTTGTACTTATGTACAAACTTAGATAGTTACTCTGCAGACATAAGTCCCCATAAACTCTGTTTATAGATAGAATTTCACTGAAATCTGGCAAAAAAGAATGAAGATTACACTTATATGAAAACTTTTATTAATTACCTTTTTGTTTTAAGATGGCCAATAGTGATGACACTCCCGATAAGCAATTTTTCTTGAAACCTTTAAGCCGCTGTAACACAGTCAGAATTAGCAAGTCTGACTATGTTGCTCTTTCTCAATAAACTCCAAGGTCTCCCTATTGCTTCAAGAATCCTTGACACAGCTTTTAGAGCCCTTCATATCTACCTTTCCCTCCTTGTCACGCATTGCCTCTCTTCCTGTATTCTACTGTCTAGCCAAACTGAACTTCTTGCTCTTCTTGACACCCGATATTCTATCTCCGTCTCTCAACTCCTCTACAAGTTACCACAGGACAAATTAATGGACATAGAGACAACCCTGAAATGCCAAGCCATCAAGTTAGAACTGGCCTCCCTTTGATCAGTCAAGCTGACAGCCTATTAAAAACATAAACAGTAGTCTCTATGTTTAAAATCCACAAAAATAACAAATTTGCATGTTGTTCTTTCTGACAGACCATGTATTTTCTTTTCCTGTAACCTTGTGGTTTGGAAAGTAAACTGATTTTGGGGTCCAAGAGCCCGAATTCATATCCTACTTCTGACGCTACCTGTGTGACCTTTGCAAGTCACTTAGACTAGCTGGGCCTCAGTTTCCTCATTTGTAAAATGAGAGGGTTAGAGGTCCCTGGAGAAGTCCCTTCTAGCTCTCGATATGTGGACTCATAAATTATTGCTTGAGTGTCTCATTCTCCTCTTCTCTCTAATCCTCTCCACTTCCCTTCTCCCTCTGTCCAAGTGGGGAGTCATACCCTTGCATGTGGGTAGTCTCTCCAAAGGAATATAAATTTTGATCACTTATACTTTGCAAGAGATCTTGGAGTTTGGGGGCTAGACTTTTTTTCTTCCTTATTTATTTATTCTATCATTGTGGTATTTCTTTTTTTAATACACTGGGACAATTAACTCTTTTGTCCCATAGTTTTCATTGATGATTTCTTGAAATATAGCTCTGAAAAACCAGGCTCTATTGAATCCTATTGTGATTCAAATGGTGCTACTTGGCTATACCTTTAAACCTAAACCACCCTGGCTTTCAGTGACTGGCCAATAATAGGTCCCAGCCCAAGCCTCACTTGCTCATTATTTTGCGTCTTGGTGGCTCAGAGTGAATGTAAATGGCAATTGTTTCTGTTCTAGCCAGAAACTCTGAGGGTCTCCCCTTCCCAGACTGATTCTTTTGAGTAGGTGAACTAGGCCATCTTTTGCCTCAATTCTTACCTAGCCTTTAATCACTAAATGGATGTTGCCTCAGACAAACTGAGACCTCGGAAAGGCTGTGACCTCCCACTGCATCTGGGGCCATCATCAGTCATCTTGACCTATGTCTTACCACTGGACTCAGATGACTCTAGAGGAGAGAGTGATGATTTTGCACAGACATCGAGACATCACTGTCCTGAGGTCATCAGTCCTCTTCAAAAGGACCGACAGCAACTGCTTGAGCATCTGGGTCAAAGTAGAACTTTAAATATTATAGACATAACCCTTTAGGTTAGTTAGGTGGTCCAGTGGATAGAGTGCCAGGTCTGGAGTCAAGATCTGAGTTCAGATGTGATCTCAGACATTTATTAGCTGTGTGACCCTGGGCAAATCACTACACCCTTAAATGGCAAACCACTCCAGTATCACTGCCAAGAAAATGCCAAATGGGGTCACAAAGATCAGACATGACTAAATGACAACAAATACAAATTTTTAAGGTTCACAAAGCACTTTACATGTTATTGGATCCTCACGACAACACTGAGGTAGGTGCTATTACTGAACTCAAGTATTCCCAAGTCCATAGCCAACATCCTATGCATTTCACCATCTCTCTGCATGTGATGTCCAAAAGATATTTATTTGTAAAAAGGAATTGAAGCTAGAAAAGATTTCTGAGATCTAGTAAACCTTCCCCTTCCCCTCATTTTACAGCTAAGGAAAAGGAAGCCGAGAGAAGTAAAGAGATTTGTCTGAGGTCACACAGCTCATGACTTTTAGAGCTTAACAGGTATCCCAGTATCAAAGAAACCAGTTTTTTTTTTCTTTTGCATCAGCCTTAATTGGCAAGCAGAATTCTTAATAGGAAGAGCATAATTATGGTCCTATCTCAGATATTCCCTTTACTTAAGATAGGAGTAAAAGGTTCTTACCAGTGACTGTAGTTTCCATTTAGGGAGCACTGAGACCCCATAAATAAATAAGAGCCACGTACAGATCTGTGCTCACTGTCATTGTATTTATAATAGAACAAACCGCATACAGAAGCAGCTCAGAGTCACCTTCGCGAGCGCATGTTTCAAAATTGTGCTTGACAGCTTATGAGAGAGCATTTCAAAGTACTACAGTCGATATGGGCACAAACATTTTGTGGATTCTACTTTCCTTTTTCAGAGCATTGGTAATGACAATTTCCTCCAGTTCACGCTAATTTTTTTTTTCGTTTCAACTGAAATAGAAACAAGCCTTGCCTCTCCTGAGATGCACCCCCCCCCCCCCCCGCCCCTACCACCCCGCGGGTGAGACCTTCCTGAGCATTTTCATACTATTTCTACGGATTAGTCAGCTTTCAACATCTTCTCCAGTCCCTCAATGCTTAGTGAGATGAGTACAAAGGGAAGGGAGAGGGCTCTTGGTTTAAAGTGAATAGAAACATAATGGGAGGGAAAAGAAAATACAACAACCACCAATCACTGTGAAATTAGAGAATAGAGGGGTAAACTTGTCTTAGTGGATAGAAGGCAGGGCTCAGTATGAGAAAGACCGAGGTGTGCTAGCAAATGTTTAACACTCGGGAAAGAAAGCATGCGCACACACTTTTAGGTTCAATCTGAATTATTAACACTTTTTGAGTCTCGACAATAAACCAAACAATAAATCAAGCCCGGATTTGTAGCCATTGACTGGTTTCCAAAGTGGAAATGCTCAAACTGAAAATTAAACGCTTAATTCTTGCAGCCCTGGAGCCCCTGCACCGTTCACTAGCTACCTTTTTGGATCCTCCTTTTTCTCATCTGTAAAATGGTGATAACGATACCTACCCCACCAAGGTTCTTTCATTAAAAGAAAATTTGAACATTCATTTTTAAAATTTTCAGTTCCAAATTCTCTCCCTCCCTCCAACTCCTCCTCCATCCATTGAGAAAGCAAGCAATATGATACCCATAATTCATGTGAAATCATGTAAAACATATTTCCATGTTGAAAAAAAAAAGAAATGGAAAAAATGCTTCACTGCATTCAGAGTTCATCAGTTCTGTCTCTCTGAAGGTGGATAGCATTTTCCATCATAAGTCCTTAGGAATCTTCACCTCACCAGGATTCTTATGAAGCTCATTTATATAGTGTTTTGCAAACTTTAATGCACCATTATCAATGTTAATTACTATTAGATTCTGGCTTCAACATTTATGAGTTCAAATGACTTTGGGTAAATAATTTAATCTGTTCGGGTATCAGTTTCTTTATCTGTAAGATCGAAGTTTGGGCCAGATGACCTTTATCATCCTTCTTCTATGTCTAAATGAAAGATTCTGCCAGAGTGATTTTCCCTAAAGTCAAATATGCCCAGGTCACTCTCCTTAATAAATGCCATTGTTCTAGGATCAAATATAAGTCACTTTGTTTACCCTTTAAAGCCCTTTACAACCTCATCTCACCTATTTCTCCAACTTTATTTATATTACTTCTCTCCCTATTGTCTAGCTAACCTAGCTTTCTTGCTCTTCCTGACACAATATTCTATCTCCCATCACCATGTCTTTACCCTGGCTATTCCTCATGCCTAGAATTCATTCCCATCCAACCTCCACCTCTCCAAAACCTTGATTTCCTTCAAGGGACTCCTCCTACAGGAAGTCCATGTCCTCAAGGAGCTTATGGAGACAACATATGCATAAATCAGTACATGCAGGTTGAAAACAGTAGATGGCCGGTAGCCTAGGGGTCACATACCCCTAAAGTCTTCCCTGATGCCTAATTGAGGCATAGAGGTGATCTTGGTTTCTCAAAGTCTATGCCAACAGAGCACCAGTTCTAGCAAGTTCTGCCCATCTGGGAAAGCTGTAGGTATACACCTAGTAATAAACTGCATGTTTGTCATTCAAGGCCCAGCTTATGTCTGGAGACCTTCATTACCCAGTTGGGTAGAGGGTGATACATTTTTCAGTTACACCAATTCTCAAATGTGAACTACCAAGGCACAGAGAAATTGAGAAATATGTTGGTAGATGGGGCACCCAGAGCAATGAAATGAAGTTTACTACTACTAATAAAAGGAATAGTGATAGCAGCAAAATCGACAAAGACGACCAAAGGGAAGTAATCAATATCAGAACAGGGTGGCACTACTGCCAACAGACACACTAATGACCTATTGATGAGGCTGGGAAGTGGTCCAGTCATTCTAGAAAGTAACTTAGAATTGTACTGAAAAGTCTCAGCCCCTTTGATCCAGAGATCCCACTGCTAGTAACACACAACAAAGAGGTCAATGATAAATTAATCTTAGCTCAGTTGAGTCTCACAGCCTTGTGAAGTAGATGTTATTATCCCCATTTTGCAGATAAGGAAACTGAAGAGCACCATGTGCACCAATATAGTTATATGGAGCAGCAAAGAAAGGAGAAACAAACCAGGTGCTCATCAGTTGGGAAATTACAATACAAGTCACAATGTGTCCTTGTTGTAATAGATAATTGTTATTCAGTCATTTCAGGCACATCCTACTGTAATAGTAATTAAGGTGGGACTTTTTGCTGTTGACCTTTAATGATCCTGGCCTTTGTTTGAAAGTGGGATATTTTTGTATTTCTCAGCACTGAGACAATTGGGAGTTATTGATTGATTTGTATCTGATGTGATATTGGGGGTGGGGAACTTCTCCATTCCCAGTCTGGGTGAGGTCAGGGCCCGGGCCCTGAATAGGATATATAAGTGCAGAGGTTAGCGTTCTCTCTCAGACCTCTGAGCCACAGCAGGAGTGGCATGTGACTCTGGGCCAGCCATTCTAGTGAGCTCCCCGGCTGTACGCCCAGATGTTGATAACTACGAATTGTATTTGCTCTGTAATTCAGGGTGCTGGCTTTTTCCCTTGAACTAGGTGGATGTTATTTGCATGCTGGATTAAAGTATGATTGTTAACCCCTTAACGTTGCTTTCCTTAAGTAAAGCAGATCAAAAGGACCTGCATTGGCATCTTTCTAGATGCTGGTTGATGGTGGATCTTACACCCCCACAGAAGCTGCTAGCTAAATTGTTGAAACACCTACTTATCATGACCCCATTGAGAGTTTTCTTGGCAAAGATACTGGAGTGGTTTGCTATTTCCTCCTCCAGCTCAGATGAAGAGCTGAGGCAGACAGTGTGAAGTAATTTCCTCAAGGTCACACAGCAAGTAAGTTTCTGAAGCCAGGTTTCAACTCAGGAAGATGGGCTCATTTTCTATCACTCATTCCTTTGTGCCACCTAGCTTCCCTAATCAAATATTATTGTAGTATGAAAAAGAAAGAAAAGAAAGAAAAATCGATACAGAGACACATAGGAAGATATATGAACTGATACAAATGACAAAAAATGTAAATGAAAAGAACAAAAGAATTGAAAGTGAATGCAATGAAATCATAGTGACCAAACTTATCCCCATAGAAGAGATGCAAGAAAGTGTCTCTCCATTTCTTTCCATAGGTAGGGAAATGGCAGATGTGGAATATCATGTTTAAAGAATAAGGGTAAAGGAATGATTATTGCTATTGCAACTGTGTGGCAACTACTGTGCTAAGCATTTCTTACAAATATCTCATTTGATCCTCAAACAACTCTGGGAGGTAAGTTCTATTATCACCTCCTTTTAATAGTTGAGGAAAGAGTGACTTAGGAGTAGTACAGCTAGTGAGTATCTGAGGCCAAATTGGAGCTCCATCTTCCCGAGTCCAGGCCCAGCATTCCATCCACTGTGCCACAGGCTTCCTTTTTCGTGGTTTTTGAGTCATTTTTCAGTCATATCTGACTCATTGTGACCCTATTTGGGGTTTTCATTGCAAGGATACTGGAGTGGTTTGAGATTTTCTTCTCCAGCTTATTTTACATATGAGGAAATTGAGGCAAACAGGGTTAAATGACTTGCTCAGGGTCACATAGCTAGTAAGTGTCTGAGGCCAGATTTGAATCATAAAGAGCAGTCTTCCTGACTCCAGGCTCTGTACTCTATCTGCTATGCCACCTGTCCAAGACTTCTCTTTTTTTAACATTTGTTTTTAGAACTTTGAGTTCTAAATTCTCTCCCTTCTTCTCTCCCCACCCACCCCTCCTTGAGAAGGCAAGCAATTCAACATAGGCCACACATGTATCATTATGCAAAACATTTCCAAAATACTCATGTTGTGAAAGACTAACTATATTTCCCTCCATCCTATCCTATTCCCCTTTATTCAGTTTTCTACTTTGACCCTGTCCTTTTTCAGAAGTGTTTGTTTTTGATTACTTCCTCCCCCAATCTGCCCTCCCTTCTAGCATCCCCTCCTTCCCCCCTACATTCCTGTAAGGTAAGATACCCAATTGAGTGTGTATGTTATTCCATCCTGAAGTAAAATCCAACGAGAGCAAGATTCACTCATTCCCTTTCACATGACCCCTCTTCCGTTCCATTATAACTACTTTTTCTTGACACTTTGTTTGATGTAATTTACCCCATTCTATCCCTGCCTTTCTCTTTCTCTCAATATATTCCTCTCTCACCCCTTAATTTTATTTTACTTTTTAGATATCATCCCTTCATATTCAACTCACCCTGTGCCCTCTGTCTATATATATATATATATATATATATATGTATGTATGTATGTATGTATGAATGTATGTATGTATATTCCCTTCAACTACCTTAATACATCTCATGAGTTACAAATGTCATCTTTCCATGTAGGAATGTAAACAAAACAGTTCAACTTTATTAAGTCCCTTATGATTTCTATTTCCTGTTAACCTTTTCATGCTTCTCTTGATTCTTGTATTTAAAGTCAAATTTTCTATTCAGCTCTGGTCTTTTCATTGACAAAGCTTGAAAGTCCTCTACTTTATTGAAAATCCATTTTTCCTCAGTTTTGCTGGGTAGGTGATTCTTGATTCTAATCCTAGCTCCTTAGACCTCTGGGATATCATATCCCAAGCCCGCTGCTACGTCTTGTGTTATCCTGATTGTGTTTCCACAATACTTGAATTGAATATTGCTTGCAATATTTTCTTTTTGACCTGAGAGCTCTGGAATTTGGCAACAATGTTCCTAGGAGTCTGCTTTTTGGGTTGTTTTTCAAGAGGTGATCAGTAGATTCTTTCCATTTCTATTTTACCCTCTGGTTCTAGAATATCAGGGCAGTTTTCCTTGGTAATTTCTTGAAAGATGATGTCTGGGCTCTTTTTTTGATCATGGGTTTCAGGTAGTCCAATAATTTTTAAATTATCTCTCCTG
>CM053622.1:441558254-441585354 GCA_028646595.1 Phalanger gymnotis
TTTCTGATATGCTGTATTTACAATCTATTCAGGAGGTTCCTCTTCATGTATCATGATCATAAAAGTGAAATAATAAAGGCTTGCCAAGCCTGCTAAAAATAACATATGTAACTTTCAAGAGATAATTAACCACTGTACCTAGACTTTTTCTGTATAAATACTACTTCTTCACCCCAACTCGGGGCCATTTTGATTTGGGCTTTTAATTGCCCCTGAATGGACTCTGGCTAATAAATTCTCCATTTAAAACTTATACCCTGTGGCGTGTCTCACTCGCTTTCGGTACAATACAGCTAGCTAGTGGCTTGCTACTGGCGACTGGACCTCTGACCATCAACTGTGTTCCTCTGAGAAGGGCCCATCAGAAATTTGTCATTGCCACCTCTACCAGGGTTAACCTTTCAGGTGTAAAAATTCCAAATCATCTTACTGATATTTACTTCAAGAAGAAGAGGCTCCGTAAACCTAGACATCAAGAAGGAGAGATTTTTGACACAGAAAAAGAGAAATACGAGATTACAGAGCAGTGCAAGGCTGATCAGAAAACAGTGGACTCTCAGATCCTGCCCCAAATCAAGAAAATTCCTCAGCTCCGTGGCTACCTGCATTCTGTATTCTCTCTCTCCAATGGAGTTTATCTGCACAAACTGGTGTTTTAAATGCCTTCCAGAGAACTCTTATTAAAATACTTGAAATAGGAAAAAAGAAAGAAAGAAAGAAAGAAAGAAAGAAAGAAAGAAAGAAAGAAAGAAAGAAAGAAAGAAAGAAAGAAAGGAAGGAAGGAAGGAAGGAAGGAAGGAAGGAAGGAAGGAAGGAAGGAAGGAAGGAAGGAAGGAAGGAAGGAAGGAAGGAAGAAAGAAAGAAAATTGCCTGGGCTTTTGTTATGAAAGTTCATTTTTCCCTTTTTCCCTAGTTAGGATGAGGGAGAGGGAGAGGGAGAAAAAAAATGGTTGTTAATTATTTTTAATTAATGTGAAAAACAAAAACAAAAAGAAAGCTATTTGGGTTCAGCGAAAGGTTAAATGATCGACCCACCATCACAAAACTAATGTATGCCAAACATTAGGCTTAAAATCAATTTTGATTCCATGGCTAGTACTTTATTAATATACCTCAGATCATAAATCATATAAAAGGAACAGTCATCTACTCAGCCTATAGAGGAGCTCATTTCCGGCTATCTGCGCTGGTCCAATTAAGTAGGTGAGTCTACTGAACAGACACAGAGATGATACCTTGAGGCCATCCCAGTAGTCCTAGCTCCGCTTCCACTGGAGAATCTAAAGCATTTCTGTGGTCTTGCTTAGCAGTGAAATGAGAATTAGTTCCAGCTCCTTCAGTTTTAAAGAGGTTGCTTTTCCAAACATATAAGGGAAAAAAAAATCCTCTTTTAGAGTGAGATTTCATTTTTGCTGCATTTCTACAGACCACACTTTGTTTTTAATTATTATAATGTTAAATGGAAAATAAAATTGTTACCAGGCCTGCTCAGCCCTAAAGGAAAATTCAACCATACCGTAAAGCAGCACTAGTAATTTATATGTGAATAATGGGTTTAGTAATGTTAATGAGCCTAATGCGATTTGGTTGCAGATGGTTAAATCTTCTATAAATAAATCCTGTTTTAAACCTAAAATTTAAACCTACTGGAATGGCTTTACAGGCTTCTTTATAAAACCTTCCCCTATTCTAGGCCCCCCTGCTATGGCCATAGCTTTTATACGGTGTCCATTTGGACACTATGATAGGCAGTCTGGCACCTGGAAAACTTATCTTTGCCCCTTTCCCAAAAATGATCCCAGTGAAGGGCAAACTTCACAAGTCTACACAATCAAAGAGAAGAGATTTGAAGTAATTACATATGTGTATATGTATATACACACACACACACACATATATAAATATATGTATATGTATGTATATATATATGTGTGTGTATGTGTATGTATGTATGTATCAATCATGCAAAAAAAAAAAACACTACCTAGAGGAAAGATCTAAGTGACCCTTCAGAATTCCCCAGAAAACTAACCAAATTTCAATGTGGAAAACGTTCATTCATTCATTCATTCATGCATTCAACAAGCATTTAAGTCTTTATTATGTGACAGGCACTATATTAGGAACTGGGTACACAAAGGTAAAAAATGAGAGTCATTTCTGCATTCAAGAGGCTTAAATCTGACTGGTAGTCCAGGGAGGAATGAAATATACAGAGATAAGTAAATATAAAACTCAGGAAATGGAGAGAGCCCTAGAGTTAAAGGAGGTGGGTTTAAATCCCTCCACTGACACTTGATACATGTTTGACCTCGGTTAAGTTACTTGACTTTCCCAGGCCTCAATTTTCTCACCTGTAAAACAAAGGCTAAGGACTGGATGACTTCAAATTTATGGTCCTATGATTTTATTATTCTTAATGTAGAATCTAAGTGTCAGCAGCTAAGTTATAACAATTTACAGTTACTAGATAATGGTCTGGGGCAGCTAGGTGGTGCAGAAGGTAGAGTGCTGTGCTTGGAGTCAAGAAGCTCAAATCCATCCTCAAACACTTGGTAGCTAGGTGATCCTGGGCAAGTCACTTCACCCTGTTTGCCTCTATTTTCTCATCTGTAAAATGAGCTGAAGAAGGAAATAGCAAACTACTCCAGTCTCTTTACCAAGAAAACCCCAAATGGAGGCATGAAGAGTGGAACATGACTGAGAAACGACTGAACAACAGATGACTTCCTTGCAGGCAAGGTCATTAACTTATTTATATTCTTCACTATGCAGCATGGTACATAACAGCGCTCAACACTTGTTTGGAAAACTAATGAAGGAACGACTAAATGAATGAATAAACATCATCCAAACTACAGTGTACTTGGGACTGGTTGAGTGCGGACAAGCCTTGGGGCAGAGGGTAGACGAGGTTAGGCTAATATTCAGCTATAAGCTCAGCATTTGGTTTTAAGTACTTCTGAATTTAGCAGAGATATCACTATATGCCAGAGTATTACACCTGACTAATTAAAGTGAAGCTGTTGGGAAATCTGAGCCCAGGTCAAGGCTGTGAGTGAGTTCAGAACCAGGAATGGAACAAAGACATTTGCCAGGATTCCTTACCAAGCAGGCAAAATGAGTAAAGCAGGGAGGATCTCAGTGGAGGGGATGGCATGAGGATGGGGTCCTTAGATACCTACCGTGCCAACATAGCTGTTTTACATGTTGGAGATGCTAGCTGGATATGGCTGAGAGCTGTTTACTGCTAAACTCTCCCTCAGAAAAACAGGGAGAGGCAGCAGTCCAAATGGGCTCAAAACAGCACAAACCTGATCACTGTATCTAGTTAGAAATGCACCTCATTGTATGAACACAAACCAACTAGGGTCATCAATTTCCCAAATCTGACATTAAACTTTGGTTAAACCATTAAACCTGCAGCTGGACATGCAACATCACTGAGAACAAAGCTGACAGTACAGGACTAAGGAACCAATACAACTGGAACCAAAAGAACACGGAAAACTGGAGCTTCTCATTTAAGGAATCCTTCCTATTTGAGGAGCCTAAGAACACAAGAATCAAGGAATTGGCACTGGCATGGTTGATTTGGGATCTCTGTGGCCTGAGGTTTGAATGATTCAGCCTAAATACACTTCTGGGCTTGATTCCCCCGGCAGAAAAGCTTCCATCTGGTAATTCTGTGTATGTTCCTCCTCAGGTGTTCAAAGAGAAGGCAATAAAGATTAAAAATTAAATGGGGGGAAAAAAACCCTGTTTGCACACCGACATGGTGCAAGCCACTATGGTCCCTATCCAGAACGTGCACCATGGATAGAGGCTTAGAGAAGACCTGCCTTGAAAAGGAACAGATGCAGCCATCACTTTACTGACCTTCACTTACAAAAGCCTTCTTACTCTGGTTCTTTGATAGGTTTTACCTTCCCTATGCTAAGAGCTCTGCTATCTGTTCATGTTGGTCAACCCTTTCAGCTATGTATTTGATGGAGAGGTTGCTAAATGATGCAAGGAATGTTGACATCGATCTCTGCAATAGCTCAGCTTAGTTTCTTCTCAACCCACCACTAAACTGACCAGAACACAAGGTTTTCCTCAGCACCATTTTAGATACAGGTCTTCTCTCATCTCCAATAATCTGATGGAATGTAAGCCCAAGAAGGACAAGGATCACATCTTCTTCCTTTACATATCCATTCCATAAGAATATCTAGAATAATATTGAATACATACATAACCCAAGTCCTTAATAATTTTTAGTTGAATAGGTGTCCACACTTGCAGTAATTCTTGTCACCACTACTCAGAAAGAATGTATCCATCCACTTCACATGGATGTCCCTCAGTTCTGAACTAGCCCCCTTAGGGGGGCCCAGTTTTGGACTGAACTCCCATGTAATGCATGAGAGAAATAAAAACATGGACCTCACCTAACCATTTGTCTCTTTCTTAGAACAAACTCTGGTTTGGGGTTTTGGGGTTCACAATTAAAATTGGGGTTTGACACCACACACCTGGGGAAGAACACTCTCCAGTCTCTGATTAAAGCCTGTTTTTACTGGCAGTAAGCTAGGAGAGCCCTCTAGTCTCTGATAAAGCCTATTTTTACTGGTAGTAGGTAGTGATGAGGTTTGGACTATGGGAGTCCCCTTGAACTCTCCTTGAATCTTCTCGCTTGATGAGGCTTTTGCCTGAGGCCATAAGCCTTTCATTATTACTAGGCCCAAATCTTTGTTACTTTTAACCTAGCCTAGCCCTCCATTGTCTGGCTACTTCCCACACTTGATCCTATCAAAGTGTCTAGGTCCCAGTCTGTTATCCTTAAACTAGCCTGGCCCTACATTGTCTCTTATCTCCAGATAGCCTTTAGTTACTCCTCACCCTTAATCCCACTCTCTTGGTTCCTGGAATCTGACCTCCCACCAGTCCCACTAAGCTCCTCCTTAGACTCCTCTTCAAGATCCTCCCTAAATCCCTCCTCCCATGGCCCCAGGACCACCCTAGATCCCTCCCACAATCTTTCTGTATATAAGTCTCATCTTGCCTCCATTAAGGGGCTCAGATTGAATCTAGCTAAATAGATTGAATCTGGCCTGCTTGTGAAAATGAGAGTCGCAAATGGTGAGATTTCTTAAAACTACCCATTATGGCAAATCTGTAATAAACTGTTTTTCTCTTTGGCTGAGAAGGTTTGAGTCAAAGTCATTCAAGCAGGACCTGGCATGTCTGTATTCTGGGGTCTCATACACCCCTAAAAACATAGGGTTCCCTGACCTCAGCAGGAGAAACCATCCAGCAAGTCTGTTGGGCTTGCCCAATTTGTGCCCAGGTAAATCCTGAAGGGGCAGTCAGACCTCCCCCTCTTTTAAAACCTGTTCAGAGGAGGGGTACCCACCCAGATGAAGACTGGCAGACAGACTTTACACATATGCCCCTGTGCGGGGGTTTCAAATTGCTTTTGGTTTTTGTTGACACCTTTACTAATTGGGTTGAGGTTTCTCTTTGCAGAACTGAAAAGGCTCAGGAGGTATCAAAGTTCCTATGAAAAGAAATCATACCTCTCTTTGGCTTGCCTGGCTCCTTAAGGAGCAAGTATGGCCGGCTTTTATTTCACAGATAACCCAGGCTGTGGCAAAGACACTTAAAATCACTTACCCCCTCCACTCAGCCTGGAATCCAAAAACCTCTGGTAAAGTAGAGAAAATGAATCCTATCCTCAAGCAAGTCCTCACTAAGCTGTGCATAGAAATCTGAGAGGATTGGATTAAGAATCTCCAGTTGGGCTGCTCAGAGTCTACATCATACCTTAGGAAAATATCAAGCTTAGCCCCTTTGAACTATGGGAGGCCCTTCTTAACATCTGACATCCTTGTAGACCCAGAACAGCATTGGATCACCCAATTTGCAACTCAGTTAGGAGCAGTCAGGAATGCCCTAACAGAATGTGCCAATAAGCATCCTCCAAAACCTCTTGGCAATGAAAAGGAGTGACCGGCTCCAGTACAACCTGGAGATTGGGTCTATTTAAAGTCATGGAAGACCCAAAAGGCAAAACAATTGGATGTCCACTGGAAGAGGACCGCCCCCCCCCCTTGAGTATGACCTGAGTGATACTCACCAGGCTGTATTCACCATCCCAATGGCAGTAAAACTTGAGCGCCTCCCTAGCTGGACTCATAATTCTAGGATTAAAGCAGTGTCATCACTTGCTTCCTCCCTCCCCCCACCCCAACTCCAGAATATACCTGTGAACCCTTGGAGGACCTCAAGCTACTGTTTAGAAAGACCCTGGCCCCCTCTAGTGGACCATCTGGATGGCTCTGGGCCATCAACTTCCAGATGACTGCTCATGCTATATACCAACCTCCAACTGAGTCCAAGGTCTCTAGCCCACTGGACCTGACATCTGCAGGATTCTGAAGTCTGACCCCTTGAACATGACCCAGAAAGGCAGGGAGAGCTCTATGGCCCTTGCCAGCAGGAAGCAGTTTCAGAAGCTGTAACCTTCACCCCTTGCCCCAAAAGATTTTGGGCCTCATTTGTTTGAGGTGGGAAAATGAGGGATTAGGACCTGGACACCTAAAAGGAAAAGACCATGTCTCTGAAAGCAACCCAGCTCCTGAACTTTCCCACACTGGCAGTTTGCCTCAGACATCTGGTACATCCCAGTCTACCTAGATGCTAGATAATCCTTTTAACTGCCTTTTCCCTGTGACTCTCTGACCTCTTAACTCCTTTCATTGTCTACACCTGGCCCACCTCGAGTCTATTTGCCACTCCTTAATCCCATCCAGATCTTCTCAGGGTCTTTTCTTGTATATGAGTATCAGTCTTATTCCCACCAAACTGCAGATTCACTAGGAACTCTGCCCACTCTTATTGGCTATACAAAAGCAGATTTACTATTGTTACAATAAAATCTCATGACTGAAAGAAGGCTTGAGTGATGGAATTCTTTTGAGGCAGACTCACACTGTATCCTTACCTTTAGGGGTTCCCAGCACCCCAAACCACAATGTAATGATATCATTCCTATGTTCAAAAATCTTCGGTAGTTCCCTAATGAATAGTGAAGGGCAGCTAGATGGTGCAGTGAATAGAGTGCCAACCCTTGAATCAGGAAGACTTACCCTCCTGAATTCAAATCTGGCCTATACATTTATTAGCTGTGTGACCCTGGGCAAGACATTGAACCCTATTTGCCTCAGTTTCCTCATCTGTAAAATGAGCTGGAGAAGGAAATAGCAGACCACTCTGGTATCTTTGCCCAGAAACCCCCAAGTGGCATCATGAAGAATAGGACATGACTGAAAAATGATTCAACAACAACAAATGAATAATGACCAAACTGCTCAAAAGGGGCATTTTAAAATTTCAAACTACCTTTCAATAGCTTGTTTGCCCAGTTTCCCTTCACTTCACAAACAGGAAGGCACAGGAATTGGTCTAGAGATAGAAGAGGTCTTAGAGGTCATCTGCTCCAATTCCTCATTCTATAAATAAGTAAACTGAGGCCCCAAAGTTTTATTGATTCATCTGAAATCATACAAATAATAAACAGCAGAAGTTTATTTTGAATCCAGATCCTCTGACTCCTTAACAGTCTCTCCCAACTTCTAAAGCTAGTAACCAGTCTATAGAAGCAAGGGAAACCCAGACTTCAGGGCTGCTAGATCTCAACTGGCTGTCAGACATACTTTGGAGATTACTTATTTTCGAGAAAGAGAAGCAGAGAGCTAGGCAAGATTTCTGTGCAACCAAGTAGTATAAGTGCTGGGATATCTGAGTGTCTGAATGGCTTCATTTATGTTTGTGTGTGTGTGTGTGTGTGTGTGTGTGTGTGTGTGATTGTGAGTGCCCAGCACATGGAAGAGTGAGTTTTGGCTCCTCCCTACCTTTGAACACATGGTTTCCTACACCTAAAATGCCCTTCTTCCCTCCTCCCCTGCAATTCTTCCTATGGATTTTCTATTCATCCTTCAACAACAAAATCAAATGGTACCTTCCCTAGAAAGATTTCTCTAATCCTCCCTCATACTAGATGTGATTTCTCCTACATCTCACAACACTTATACTCCTTTTATATCATAATAAAAATGTCATTATACTTATATGTGTTCGTGTCTTCTCTCCAACCTAGTTAGAAGGCTCCTAGAGAGTTTGTTTATATCTCATCTAGCTCATCTCTTGGCTAAGATGGTGCTTTTTGCATTGGAGGTAGGAAATAGGGATTGGACCTGTGAGAGATAGAGAGACATAGATAGATAAGACATATATAAAATGTACATAAGTTATGATATATAGTATATGCATATGTAACATAAAATATGTTTTGAATATATTATACTTTGCATATAACATTATTATCATATACACACATATATTCCCTCCTAGATAAGAAAATTTCCTCTACAAATACAGGCTTTAGGTTGAGAGAGCTGCCTAGAGCACTGAAAATTTAACTGATTTGCCCAGAGGCTAAAAGAATGCAAGAATGCAAACCTTCCTGGCTCCAAGGCCAGCTCTATCAGTCACACTAGACTGCCTCTTATTGTTGGTCGGTAGGCACTTAATGAAAGTTTGTTGAATAAATTAACTATCCCCCTATCCCCTCCTACCCATCCCCCACCAGTCTGATCAAGTTGGAATGTCCTTTCTTCTATCTGCCTAAGTCCTACCCAGTATCTAAGGACCATCTTAAATCTTACCTCCCCAACTGCTCCTGTCCATGGTGGTCTTCTCTGCATTTACAATCCATAGCACATAATTTAGTTTCTGTGGATATCATTTTGTATGATTCTCTAGGCACTTCACATATGAGTACTATCCCTGCCAAACATAGTGAAGTCCCAGGAAACAGGAAATTAATCTGCTTCTTCTGTTGTACCATTCCCTTCCTCATCTTACACCTTGCCTATAATAGGCACTCAATAAATATTGGTTGGATGACTGAAGCCTTCCTAAAGGATTGGGATGCTGTACTATCACCCCACTGAGAATAAAAAGGAAGTGTGCTTCATACATCCCTCATCAAATATAAGTTCTTAAGGGCTGGAACATTTTCACTTTGGTCTTTGTGTAACCAGTATCCAGCCCTATAATTATAGGTATAAAGTAGAAGTTTAAACAGTCTTGTTGGGGGGGTGGAGCCAAGATGGCAGAGTAAAAGCAGGGACTTTCTTGAGCTCTTCCCTAAACCAAATACCTATAAAAATGACTCTAAACATATTCTAGAGCAACAGAATCCACAAAATGACAGCCCAAGACAACCTGGAAGGTCAACAGGAAAGGCATATTGCACAGGGCTGGGAGTAGAGTGCAGACCAACATTGGCCCCACTGGCACATACTGGGGCCCCCAGAAAACCTATAGCAAGCCTCAGGGGATGGAATCACTGGCAGTTGTGATGGTTTTCAGTCTTCTCAACCCACAAACACCGAAGACAACTTAGAATGTCAGTAGGAAAGGTCTGTTGGACAAGAGTGAGAGAGGAGCACAGTGTAGACCCAGCCATGGTGGTAGCATTAGCAGCGGCTGCTTCTGGAGCTCTGTAATAGCAACCGCACTGACACACCCAAGATGGCTGCCAGTGCAGGTTCTTTTATCTGCTTTACTAAGGAAAGATTGTTTCAAAGGTCAACAATCTTTCTTTTTTAACCACATAAAATACAAACACAGGAAATACAGAAAAGAGAAATAAAGACCAACAGACAGGGCTCTACGGCTTCAATCAAAGCTTTATATCCAGCACTAAATCAAGAGAGCCTTTACCTCTGAGGAGTCAGGGAGCTCTGAAACTACAGCCACCCAGAGTCTTGAACAGGGAATCACATCTTTCTCATAAGTGAGCCCCCAAAGCAAAAGCTCACCTCTCACAACACATACTCTTTCAGCAAATAGGCTCAGAGACAGAAGGCATCACAACCGGACTCACTGCCTAATTAGCTTATTAACAAAGGGTGTTCAATCCTTCCTATAAGCAAGCTTCCCTTAATGGGCTCCACATGAGGCCTACTGATGGGCAGGGAAGATCTTATTCCCCATTAACCTTACAAGTTCTCAGCCTAAGATGGTGGGGGGCAGGGGAGTGAAGTGGATTGCAGGGATCTCTTTGCTGGCACTGAAGCAAGATTCTCTTGCTTTACCTGTGCTTGAATCTGGATTCTAGTCCTGGGTGGCAGTCTTGGGGAGGAAAGGAGTACTGGTGTGGTAGAGCTTGTGGTGGCTGTGGAGAGGGAATCCTCCTCACAGTTCCAAGGCAGAAAAGAGTGCTTGTGGTCACTCATAGACCAGAGCACAGACCAGGAGAGGAGTAAACACCTGTATTTTGATCATACAACCTTGGAAGAACTGAAAATTTACAGGTCCCTAGAAATAGCTCTGAAAACAGCTGCACAAAATCCCTGAATCATGGGAGAGTACACCCCCCACACTAGAAGGAGAGTCCTACCTTAAAAAAGAGTTAAAAAATGAAGTAATTGGCTAGGAAAATGAGCGAACAGTGGGAAAAGAAAATCAGACTATAGAATCTTACTTTGGTGACCAGAAGACAACAAAGTCAAAGATCTTACATCCAAAGACTCCAAGCAAAATACAAATTGGTCTCAGGCCATGGAAAAGCTCAAAAAGGATTTTGAATATCAAGTAAGAGATGTACAGGAAAAATTGTGTAGAGAAATGAGAGTGACGCAAGATAATCATGAAAAAGCAGTCAAGAGCTCACTAAAGGAAACCCCAAAAAATGCTGAAGAAAATAACACGTTAAGAAACAGACTAGGCCAAATGGTAAAAGAGATCTAAAAAGTCAATGAGGAGAATGCTTTAAAAAGTGGAATTCGCCAAATGAAAAAGGAGGTCCAAAAGCTTACTGAAGAAAATTATTCCTTAAATATTAGAAGAGAGCAAATGGAAGCTAATGACTCTATGAGAAATCAAGAAATTATTAAAAAAAAAAACAAAAGAATGAAAAAATAGAAGACAATGTAAAATATCTCATTGGTAAAGCAATTGACCTGGAAAATAGATCCTGGAGAGATCATTTAAAAATTATTGGACTACCTGAAGACCATGATCAAAAAAAAAAAAAGAGCCTAGACATCAACTTTCAAGAAATTATCAAGGAAAGCTGCCCTGATATTTGTATCACCAACACAATATTCACAGCGCCAATAGTGACTATGATTATGCTGGCATAGTTCTGAATAGCAAAATATAACAGACTCTCTATGTGGAAGACAGAGCCAAAATATTTATTCAAACACCAAAAAGGCAAATCCCCAAACCAGAAAGCTAAATCATCACAGCAACAAAGAAATCCATACACAATAATAATGCCTGGAGCACTACCATCCCAAAGCCATCCCCCTGCTCAGACCTTCCCACAAACAAACACTCACAGCTAGCTGCTCTCTCTCTCTCCTGCTCTGACCAACTTCATCATTCTGCCCCACCCTTCCTGTCCACCTTTCCTGTTCCACCCATTCAGCAAGCTCCTCCCATCACAGGCTCCTTGTGATTTAGGCTTCTATGTGACTTAAGCAGGTCACGTGGGCCTATTAATGGATGGGAAGATCTTCAAATTTACATTACCATTACTTTGGCCCCAAGATCTTTCTTATCCATTACATATGTCAATGGGACAACTCGTGCCAACATAACTTCACACCAATATAACAGGAATAACACAAAATAAGCACATAAACAATATCTTAGGGAGAGGCTTGAGCAGAAGAGCTCTATCATTCCTCCCTTGAACAAATGGGGCCCAATATCTTGGGGTCAGGGGCAAAAGTCTCTTCTTCCATAGCTACTTATTGCTGAAATTGGATGTAGAGCTGTCCCTGCCCCAAGAGGTCCCATTCAAGAGGTCAGTTCTTTAGCTGGCATCTGGAGCTTGGCCGATGCCAGGTCCAGGGGTGACGCATCACACTTGTGGACAAGGGGAGACATCTGCCTTAAGCAATCAGGCATCTGCAAGTGGAGGGCACCAAACCTGCAGAAAACAAATCTAGCAAACAAGGCAAATAAACAAAAAGCCAAAAGGAAATAAGGAGATGACAATCAGAAGCAGGTCGGCCATGCTTCTGGAGTCCATGAACCAACTAAAACTGCACCAATTCCTATCCTCCTTGCTGCTGTGTATTGTTTTTAATCTGAGCTGGGGCTTGGCCAATTCCCTAGTCTCCCTGAAGGTGTGACAAATTTGGATACAATGATTCAGGAGGATCTATAGGGGCAGTTCTTCCCTATTCTGTCTAATATTAAGCCCTTTTTCTCGGTACATTTAAACAGCTCATTAGTTGGAATGCAATCTATTCCTCCAAAATCTACCCCTGCTCTCAATTCTTGTTAATCTATTCTGACTTTGAATCTGCTGGCTATTTACTCTTCTGTCTTGATGAAATTTATCTTTTCCCCACTCCCCTAAGTCGCTAAACTATGAGATCTTATCTAGCACCTCGGAAAGAGGGTACCCTGTCTCCCCAAGTAGTCCAGTCAGAATTAGGTGCTTATAAGCAGCAGCCATCCTCACTATTATATTTCTATGAGAAACTGCTAATGGGGTATCATGATGAACCTTGGCATTTCTGGTCAGACTTGCAGTTTTCTTTGCCTCCTCCTTTAACTTTCTCATACAGTCCCCAAGCGAATACCAGGGTCTCTCTCCACTAGGCCACACAGTGTCAGTAGCATATTGTCTGGTGCATCCATATGCAGCTAAAGGTAACAGAGTGGGCATATTGTTACCTCCTAGCATATGGTGACCCCTAAAAGCTTGCTGTATAAAAGGGTTCTGACTAATACCTACGAATTTCAAGCAATCCATGCTATCTATCTAACCCTACTTCTCTGGCCCTTTCATCACTGATTCTTACCATCCAAGATATTAACAATTCTCTCATCCTTTCAGTGAACCTATGCAAAATATCTGTGACCTGCTGAGTAAACTCCTCAGTGATCTCTCTGAACATTGTGTTTCCCCCTGGTAATCCTGCTTTCTTCTTAGTATTGGACAAACATCTGCCTGAGAAGCCTCATCTAACATTGTTTCATTTTCCTCCCACACTTTCTCCTGGAAGTCAGCTGGGCAACTAGGCTCTGCCTGTGCAAGGGCTGCATGCACATTGCTTTTGTTAGCTTTTCTCTTTTTCCTAGCTAAATGAACAGAAAGATTCTCATGCAAACCAGCCAACTCCTGAACACTAATTTGGTCTTCTACCACCTGAGACTGTCCACCTTGCTCCAAAGGTTGAGAAAGAGCCAGGAGAGCCCAAAGAGTGAGAATTCTCATGCAAACCAGCCAACTCCTTTTCCGTCCGATATTTCTCCTGCAACAGTTTGTTTCTGTTTTTACGTGTAAGATGATAACTTATTAGTAAAATCCAGCCTCTCCTGCACACCCCTGCCAGTACTTTCCCTGATTGTATTGGTATTCCTTACAAACATCTTCCTAAATCTCTAGGTTCTCCTTTCCGTAGATTCAGTTCCCAGTTTTCACAGGGTCTGGTGCTTTTAGCTCATTCTCTTGCTAGGGAGGAATAAGGCAAATCCTCCCATCCTGGGATATCCATTTCCTCCTCTAAAGCCCTCCTGCCTCTAGAGATCTGATACATTGCTATCCTGTTCATGATGCCAAATGTATTGCCAACATAATATTCACAAAGCTGATGATGACTATGAATATGCTGACATAGTTCTGAATCATAAAATATAACAGACTCTCTATGTGGAAGACAGAACCAAAACATTTACTCAAACACCAGAAAGCCAAATCCCAAAACCAGAAAACCAAATCATCACAAAGGCAAAGAAATCCATACACAATAACAATTCAGTGGGCACCACTATCCCAAAGCCTTCCCACAAGCGAGCATTCATAGCTAGCTGCTTCTTCTCTCACCCTCCACTCTAACTGCTCTGACAAACTTCCTCCATTCTGCCCCACCCTTCCTGCTCCACCTTTCCTGTTCCACTCATTCAGTAAGCTCCTCCCAACACAGGCTTCATGTGACTTGGGCTTCCATGTGACTTAAGCAGGTCACACGAGACTTCTAAAGGATGGGAAGATCTTTAAATTCACATTACCATTACAATATTCTAGAAATAGAGAGTAAAATAGACATTGAGAGAATCCGTTGATCACCTCATGAAAGAGATCCATTTTGGGGGATCTCTTGGTGATAGTAGACCAGCAAATGGAAAGCTATTATTGGCCATGAAGAATGATGCCCCCATGGCATGGAATTTAAAGTTCTTGGCACCTAATTGTGACTGAAAAAGTCCTAGGAATATTCTAGCTGAATTTCAGAGTTCCCAGGTCAAGGAGAAAATATTGCAAATAGCCAGAAAGAAACAATTCAAGTGTTGTGGAAACACAATCAGTATAACAGAAGATCTAGCACCTTCTACACTGAGGGATCAAAGGGCTTGGAATATGATATTCCAGAGATCAAAGGAGCTAGGATTAAAACCAAGAATCACCTACCCAGCAAAACGGAGTATAATCCTTCAGGAGAAAAATGGACATTCAATGAAACAGAGTATTTTCAAACATTCATGATGAAAAGACCAGAGCTGAATAGAAAATTTGACTCTCAAATCAAGAGAAGCATGAAAACGTACACAGGAAAGAAAAATCATAAGGGACTTACTAAAGTTGAACTGTTTATATTCCTCCATGGAAAAATGATATTTGTAACTCATGAGAACTTTCTTAGTATTAGAGTAGTTGGAGGGAATCTATATCTGTATCTATCCATACCCATATCCATACCCATATCCATATCCATATCCATATCCATATCTATATCTATATCTATATCTACATCTATATCTACAACTGTATCTATGTTTATGTGCATATAGATAGATAGATATTGATATAAATATATAGACAGAGGGCACAGGGTAAGTTGAATATGAATATCTAAAAAATAAAATTAAGGGATGAAAGAGGAATGCACTTGGAGAAGGAGAAAGGGAGAGGTGGAATGGAGTAGATGATCTCACACAAAAGAGGCAAGAAAAAGTTTTACAGTGGAGGGGAAGAGGAGGGAGATGAGAAGGAATGAGTGACCTTTACTCTCATTAGATTTGGCTTAAGAAGGGAATAACACACTCAATTGGATATGGAAATCTATCTTACCCTACAGGAAAGTGGGGGGGAGGGGATAAGAGGGGGAGTAATAGAAGGGAGGGTAGATTGGGGGAGGGGATAATCTGAAGCAAACATTTTTGAGGAGGGACAGGGTCAAAGGAGAGAATATAATAAGTGGGGGTGGAATAGGATGGAGGGAAATACAAATTTGTCTTTCAGAGCATGACTACACATGTATAACCTACATTGAATTACTTACCTTTTCAATGAGGGTGTGTGGGGAGGGAGGAAGAGAGAGAATGTGAAACTCAAAGTTTTAAAAACGAATGTTAAAAATTATTTCTACACGCAACTGGGAAATAAGATATACAGGCAATGGGGCAGTGGTAAGATTCAGCCAGTTTGCACTGGTTTGGGAGATTGGTAAGCAAGTTTAGGTTGAGTTCAGGGAACTGATTGTTAGGGGGTCTGGGGCCTGGGCCTGCCACAGTAGCGTGCTTGGTCTGTGGAGAATCGGTTGTTAATTTATTTGAATCCCACCGCTTCAATGGGATATAGAAATCTATCTTGTCCTACAGGATTAAAGAAGAGAAGGAGATAAGGGAAGGGGTGGAGGGGAGGGGTAGAAGAGAGGACAGATTGGGGGAAGGGGTAATGAGAATGAATGCATGCCATCATGGGGTTGGGGGAGGGGAGAAATTGGGAGAAAATTTGCAACTCAAAAGCTTGTGGAAATGAAAGTTGAAAACTAAAAGTAAATTAATTAGTAAAAAGAAAAAAAAACAGACTTCTTGACTGGCAGAATGTTGTGTGCCTCCTGAGTACCCTCACAATGCTTAGAACAACAACCACCAAAAAGAACCCAAACTGATAGATGCTATGAGTACATTTTAAAAGAGACATTGATAATCTGAAGGTCATCCAAAGGAGACAACTCAGGTGGTCAAGAAGATTAAAAAACCAAACAAGGAACAACTGAAAGAGCTAGAAACATTTATCCTAGAGAAGAAATCCAAGGGGTGAGGAAGGGGGGATTATAGCTGTCATCAGATACTTGAAGGGCTATCTTAAGCAACAGAGATTATATATTTTTACCATTTTACTCCAAAGAATGAACCAGAACCAATGGATGGAAGCCAAAAGGAGATAAATTTTGGTTCAACACAGAGATATACTTCCAAAAATGTTGATAGTTGTCTGAAAATCAAGAGAATTGCCCCCAATGTAATGAGTGCCTCATCATTAGAGGTCTTCAGATAGAGTGGTCTTTTATCAGGGATTCATATAAAATGGATTTAGGTAACATGTCAGGGGACTGGACAAAATGAACTCTCAGATTCTTTATTATTTGAAAACTTGATCCTTCTGAATATGTATTGATTTATGATATTGATTCAATAACCAGGTATTTTCTCTTTCATCTCTAATCACTGAAGCATATGCTCTTTGCCTGCTGCACAGGTTACCATTGTCCAATCCTTTCTTTGGACTACAACTTCTTTCAGTGCATAGAAAGAACCCCAGACAGGCCAGAGCCCATGAAGATGGCCTTTGCTGTTTGACTCAGAAATGTGATTGATTAAGGCAGATGATCAAAGGTGAACACGGAGCAGGCATTTGCTCTGTTCTCCCTGGACATCTCAAGAGCCTAGGAAGCTGCAGTCACAGGCCTAGGAAACCTTGGGAGGCCAGTTCTAGCTCAAGAGCCTCTGAAAAACTCAATGCTGAGCCAAGTTATTTGATTCTTCTGAAGTTCCCATTACATTTCTCCATTCTCCCATACAGACCCAAACCAAAATATTTATGCTAATAGAAAGTGAACAAAGGGAATAATTTTCCAAAGTGAGAGAATCTTATTAATTATTTAGAGGCTCTCTCTCTCCTTGTTTGCATGCTTTTTATTCCTAGTTAGCTTTTTTTAGGCAGCTAGGAAATGGATTGGGGAAGCAAGATAGCCAGTCAGCTACGTTAAGTAGACACAAGTTGATAAACTTTTGTATCCTAGTCTTGGGGATTGGGGCATCTAAGTGGCAGAGTGGATAAAGCACTGGCCCTGGAGTGAGGAGGACCTGAATACAAATCTGGCCTCAGATACTTACTTGTCGTGTGACCCTGGGTAAGTCACTTAACCTTGTTTGCCTTAGTTCCTCATATATAAAATGAGCTAGAGAAGAAAATAATGAACTACTGCAGTATCTTTGCCAAGAAAACCCCAAATGGGGTCACGAAGAGTCAGACACAACTGAAAGGACTCAACAACATCCCCCAATCTTAGTACAAAAAGCTGATAAACCATGGGACAGGGAGTCACCCAATTCTTCCTTGAGCATTTCCCATGCTTTTCAACAGTAATGATATAAGTGATCACACAGTCAGATTTAGAGATAGAAGGGACCTTGAAAGTCATCTAGCCCAAATTCCTCATTTTATAAATAAGTAAACGGAGGCCCCAGGGTCTTAGTAATTTATCCAAAGCCATGCAGATCATAAGCAGCAGCACCTAGATTTGAACCCAGGTCTTCTGACTTCAAGTCACTGCTACCAATAACTATGATGGGATCAATGGCCTCTTCCCCATTCTTAGGCTACCAGTAACCAGTCTATAGAAACAAAGGAAGCCCAGTATCTCGGCTGCTGTTTCTAAACTGGACCTCACACTGTGAAGTTTTCTATGAGTTCAGGAAGCAGAACAAGAGGACCAGAGAACCAGGCAAGACCCATGTGAGACAGTGGTGCAGTGCTCCAGTATCTTCTTACCCAGATGACTTCTAGGTTTGTGCTCTGGTCTCCTCTGTTGTGGTCATCTGTGGAGAATGTCTCTTGCTACATACCACATTGTGAGTAGCTGGAAGTCATACAGCACCAGCTGCAGCAAAAGGCTTGAGCAGCGATGGTGCCGTGTCATTAGGAAAACAAAAGGCTTTATTTTGTCCCATGTTGCCCCATACCCCTATCTGTTTCAGGAGATGGTACAGAAAAAGACTGGTACCTGAATAGCAAGATCCTCCTCTTCAGGAGACTTCCACAGGAGAGACAATTTCCACCACTGACATCTTTTTCTCTCTCTTTTGAATGTGACTTGTTCTTTATATAGATCACACATATTTAGAAATATTTTCTTGATTTCCTTTTTATTTTTGGTTTTCATCCAAGTAAATGGCATCATTCAAACCTGGTTTTATACAGATCACTAAAGTTTTCTCTAACCTTTCCCCCTTGTTTAATTACAGACTCTAAACCTATTTCCTCATCTGTAAAAGTGAGATAATAATACTTACAGGCTTATTGTAAATAAAGCATTTTCTAAATCTTAAAATACTGTAGTTATAATTCAGTCATTTCAGATTCTTCGTGACCCTTTGGGGAGGTTTCTTGGCAAGGATAGTGGAGTGGTTTGCTATCTCCTCCTCCTCCAGCTCATTTGATACATGGGGAAACTGAGGCAAATAGGATTAAGCGACTTGTCCAGGGTCACACAGTTAGTAAGTGTCTGAGGCCAGATTTGAACTCAATGTTCCTAACACTAGGCCTGGCATTCTATCCACTATGCCACCTAGCTGCCTGTAAAATACTGTAGAAATCTGAGTTACTATGGCGAAGAACATAGACAGTTGATCTTGGAACCAGGAAGCAATACCGGCTATGTGACCCTAGGCAATTCACTCGACCTCCCAGCACTCTAGGTAACTTTCTAAGAATATTTGTTACAGAAAAGCTGATGTCCTGCATTGGTAGAATTTCCTCATCTTAGAGTTGTCTGTGCCAATGAAATCATGGATACAGCCCCTTCCCCAGTCCCTCACAGACAGAATCCTGCCACATCTAGATGCCTATGGAGGTTTCTTCTCATCTCTGTATTTCCCCGTGTCTCAGGGAGGTTGTAAGGATCAAATAAGATAATGTATGCAAAGTGCTCCATAAACTCTGAAGCTTTATAAATGTCAACCATTATTGTAAGAATCTCTGGGCATTTTCCAAAGCCAGGATAAGGATTTGACCTAATTGGCATTTTGTTTTTCTAAAGACAAAAGTGTCTCAGAAACTCCCCAGCTGGGGCTAAAGCACTTTCACCCTTTCCGAGGTAAATTGCCAAGCACCATTCCATTTGCCCCTCTTTGTAGGTGTCTTGACAGATGTAATGTCCTGTTAACTGAATTCATTAGCTTTAACAACAGTCTCACAAGAGGTGCCATCTTGTGCTTCCCTCTGCTCTTATTTTTCCGTATCTATTGCTACTGGAGAGAGAGATTAAAAACAAACAAACAAACAATAAATTAATTCCTAACCAAAGTTCCCTATTTGCTTCCCAGGCTGTGCTTCTCAGCCTCTGAATAGAAATTTGGCCTGTACTCACTAAAAGAGCTCCAGGAAGCATGACCTTCAAAGAGGCAGGTAATTGGTCTCTTAAGCACCAGGCTCTAAGATCCCTGCAGTACCTTCCTTTTAATTGCATTGAAGTCCATTTTCCATCCCAAAGCCCAAAGGCCTGAAACCAGATAATAACCAGAAGTCAACAGATGTTAATTTGCCTGGATTCTCCTTTCCCTCAGTTCAGCCTTTTTTTGAAAAAAATAATGGAATTTGTTGTTTTTTGTTTTGTTTTGTTTTGTTTTGGGAGTTTTTTGTGGGAGTAGAGGAAGCAGTGGTGGAAGCTGAAGATAATTGACATTTATTTGGAAAGTATTTTGTGTACCTTACCTTATGTGATCCTCACAAACCAGTGAAGTGGCTGTTAGGACAGGGATAGGGGCTGGACCTGTAACTTCATTAGTTTAGGAATCTCCTAGTCTAGAGAATTCCCTCCACCAAAGCAGATTGGTACCCCCTCTGCAATTTGTAGTCTTTAAGAACTTCCCAGAGCAATAAAAGGTTAAAGGATTTGTCCAGGGTCACACAGCCAGGATGTGTCAGAGACAGAAACTGAACTCAGGTTTTCCTGATTCCATGACTGGCTCTGCACCCACAACACCATAACATATGCATGTATGTATGTAAAATATATGTGCATGCATATACACATGTGTGCATATGCATTTGTGCATATTTATATGCACGTGTATGTGCATATATACATGTTATTGTGTATGTGTATATGTGCATATGTAACTAAGTGTATATGTGTGCACATGTATATCTTTGCAGGTATACATGTATAAGTGTGTGTATGTATACATGCATATGCATATACATGCATATGAACACATATGTTTGTGTATATCGTGCATGTATGTATAGTGTACGTGTATACATGTATTATGCATATAGGGTACCTATGCACATGTGTATTTATATGTAGACATGTATGTATATGCATGCATATATGTGAATTATGTGGATATATTTCATATACATATATGTTTAGTGTTTAGAAAGCGCTTTTCCCACTGTAACCCTGTGAGGTAGTCAGTTTAAGTGTTATCTTATTTTTACAGATAAGGAAACTAAGGGTCAGAGAGCAAGTGATTTGCCCATGAGCACATAGTTCATGTCGGAGTTAGGATTTTAATCTAGGCTGTCCAAGTCCAATACCATCCCACTAGACCGCTCTGCAGCTCTTGTAAACTCCATCTTGAAAATTCACCAGGCAATGTCAAGCACAGCTATGGCCTAGATATCCTCCTGCAAGTCTTCAGGACCTTAGGTGAAGGGGCCCTGAGAGGTCATAGTATGGTCTATTTAAGTTAACTAGGGTGCAGAATGGCAGCCATCTATCCCTCTATTGTGGGATTAGGTGTGTTAAAGTCAAATCAACAAGTCTTTATTAAGTGCCTACTTTGGTTTAAGAACTATGTTTAGACCAAAAGAACCTAGCATGAGTGCTTCTGAACAATCCTCAGAACCAAGAAATGAGGACAGTAACTAGGAATCAAGAGACCATAAGATACTTAATCAAGGGCTATCTGTAGGGCCAGTTTGGGTGCAAGGCAAATTATAGTCTCTGTTCCCCTCCCCTTCATCATCACTAATGCCGCATACACATCCTCCTCTCACAAAATACATTGTTTTATAGCTAAAATCCTATTCCCAAAGGCTAGCTGTAGAATTTTTGTTTTCCATGTTTACAGCATTTATGTACATTTGTGAAAATGTAATCGTTCACTAATCACCAGCACCATTAGCTGATGTGTGCTCCTGGGGCTGAGAGAGGACACCCATTGTGTGTAATCACACACATTTACATGGTAATTATATCCTGTCGGATTGACTTAGTGCAAGAACATGTAAGTAAACTATAAACATAACAGTTTGCAATAGATGGCTTCGTAATAGTACTTAGCAGATCTAAAAAACCCCAGCGACCTCCCTTAGTTTGCCCTCAGCAGTGTTGCAGATCTATCCATTAAAATCAGCAGCTGTGACTATCCCTTCCTTGCCTGTAAGGTAACGTGTCATTAAATGTTGATTACACGCATATACTCACACACACACACACACACAGATACACGCATACATACACACATATCTATGTCTATATCTAAATATCTGTAACTCCCATCTATCTATGCTCACTCGCTACTCTTTAGAGTACCTGTTGACATTTTAACAAGTTCACTTCAGTAAATATTTAACAATGACTGATGTACTTTGTTTTGTGCTGAGGAATATACAGAAATATGAAATGGATTCCTAAAGTAAGAGGGATTACATTTTTAACAATATGTGGTACCCTTGTAAGTGTTCTACTTCTTATTAAGCATAAGTTCCTTAAGGATGTTCCTTGAGACCATGTTTCATTTTTTGTATCTTATATAACACCTAGAATGGCTTCATTTCCCATCCATCTGCCCACCTGTGAACTTCTCTATCATAACCAAGGAACCTCCTCAACTTAAAAGATCATTTCAGCCCCAGAACTCACACTTCATTAGTACATTCTGCCTCTGGAGTCCTTTCCTGTGACTGGGGGTGGGGACTCCTCCCAGAATTTTATTTTAAGCAGGAGGCCCATGCCAGCCATCTCTTCATTTCTTTTGACATCCCTCTGGACTTCACTATCATTTACCAGTACCAGGTGGTTATTTTGGGGGTCCTCCTGGCTTAGAGTGAATGTAAATAGTAACTGTTTCTCTTTTGGCCAGCAACCTTGAGGGTCTTCCCCTCCCAGTCTGATTGTTTGGCTTTTTTTCGTTGTGATTAAAGAGGCTATCCCTTGACTCACTGCTTTGGAGGTCAATTCACTGAATGGGCATTACCTTACTCAGACTGAGAACTGGAAAAACCTTAGCTTAAAAAGTCCAAGATCTCCCACTGCATCCTGGGTCATCTCCAGTCATCCTGATCTGTATCTGGCCACTGGACCCAGATGGCTCTGGAGGAGAAAGTGAGGCTGGTGACTTTGCACAGCCCTCTCTCCCTCAAATCAAAGTCAACTGCAAGTCATGTCATCATCTCCCTAACATCATGATCTTCTTCAAGAATGAAGGACACAATATTGAGTACCATCAAATCACTCCACACAGGTCGACTACCTATATGTAAGGAAGATGTTATCATTTTTAGAGCTCAGTTTCTAAGGATCCATAGCCATGGCAATGTCTACTTTCCAGGTATTAGCTAATAACTGACAGAATAGCCCCAAGGATCCTAGACAGTCATTCCCAGAATCATAGTGATAGGCAGTCCTATTGAGGCTGCGCCGTGAGATAAGGGGTAACATAATTGATATTTACTATACTTGCACCGAATGACAATATTGCTAAAGTTAACCTGAGAGCTTAATGCTGGCAAGATGTTTTCTTTGTTCCCCTCTAAAGCAAGTGGGCGCTGGTCAATAAGGGGGGAATCCACCGGGAACCCATGGCGGGAATCATGGGGAGCCCATAAGAGAATCTGTGTGTGCCTTGACTGGCCCCCATCAAGGCTTGAGGAGATTTAGGGGAGTGAGCAAGCTGTACCCATCTTGATGGACCCCCAGATGTAGGGGGATTTGCCTTCCCCTTCTTGTTGGCTCCTATGAGAAGGGTTGTTACAGAATTCTGTAGGAGCAGATTCTCCCACTATCAGCCACTTTTTGAGAAGACTAGACTAGAACAAAGTAAGATTATTAACCCCTCTAAAGATGTCTGCCTGTCTGATCAAATCAAGAGTGAACCTATTAGAGGATGGAGTCCAAAACTCCAGTGCCTCCTGTATGTTATCTGTGAAACACTACCCAAAGTACCAATGCTTAAGGCTCAACCCATCTTAACCTCTGGTCCAGGTTACTACTCAGAGGAAGTCCAAACCTCAATCAGGAATAAGATGATCAAAACCTTTTTCACCAAAGTCGAAATATCATAGATTTAGAAGTAGGATGAACCTTAGAGGCCACTGAGACCAATCCCCTCACTTTATAGATGATCAGACTGAGGCACAAAGAGGTCAAAACTTTCGCAAGATAGTAAGTGTCTACGGTGGGATTTGAACTGAGGTCTTTCTGACTCCAAATCCAGTGCCCTCTCTCCATGACATCATATTGCATGCTTCTAGGACTGCCTACCCAGCACCCTCTCTTGCAGATATCTAGATCAAAGCTAAGCATTGCCTTTGGACAATTATCCAGGACTTGGGAACGTTCTGGATGTATATCTCATTCAGTTGGGCAAGAACGAATTCCTGCTGATAATTACCACTGTGACCGGAGATAGACCTAGGAAGATGAGAAGCCAATGGGCATTCTCTGAATGTAAGAACAGGACAAATACAGGTGAACCTCCAAGCATTGGTCTGTTGTTCCATACCCAGATCCATATTAGCACAGTATAGGAATTCTATAAGCTCTATCTCCTGTTTTGTCAGAAGATTTCCCTCCTAACTGTGCCTTGAAATGAATTCATAGCACCTGCTGTATTTTATGTCCTTATTTTTAAATTGTTATCCAAATTGCAGGTTCGCATATCACCTTGATTCCAGCTGTGGCCAACAGGCAGGTGAAACCACATAAAGCTACACCTATGATTTCCCTTTTTTAAAAGATGGGAAAAATCTCCAATTATTTTTGGCTATTCAGACATCTTCCTTGTTCACAAATGTGAATATCATAGTAGCAGGACATGCCCATAAAGACAGAAGACCTTCACTGAACAAAAAATTAGCTTTAATAAGAGAAGCAAATATAGCACAATTCACTAACTAATTTCTCCTGCTACAACTGATATTCCTTAATAGTAGCCAGCCTCTGGTTTTGAACTATGACATAAAGCTCAGTTTTATAGAATTCTCTCTCGTTTACTACCTGCTTTCCTTACATCAACCTTGTGAAGTAGGCAATGAATGTATTAGTTGTTTTTTGCTCTTGTCTAGCCATTGCTTTCTTTCTTCCTTATAACTATAAGGGAACACCTTACAGATATATTAACAGTTGCCATAGCCAAACCCTTCACTGACCTGAGAAAAAGCTGAACATTTTGTAGTCTTTCGAACTGAGTTGGCAAGATTAAAAAACAAATAGATGAAGAGTGACATAGAAATAGGCTATAGTTAGAGTAGTTTGGGCAAGTGCAAAGTTTCCCCATAAGATAGAAATTTTCTCATAGCTATTCAAGATGGCATGCCTAGTTGATTCTAGTAATATGAAATTCTCTAGAAACACAACAAAATTAGAAGTCCCAGAACTTAGATCCCACATTTGTCAATTGATTAGAAATATTAGGGAAAACTTTGAGAAGGTTCCTATGATCATGGAGTTCCATAAAATGAAACAATGGAGTTAGGGGAAAGATAGGGAGTTCAATCAGTCTATTATTTCTGAAGCCATTTAGATATATTGTCATGCCATTTATACTTTGTCCATAAAAATGCCACACTATAATTTGTAGTAGATTGAATACTGGATCTGAAGTCACGAAGACCTGAATTCAAGTCTTATCTCAAATATTTAAGTAGCTATGTGAATTTGAGCAATTTACTTAACCTATTTGGGTCTCAGTTGCTTACTTATAAAAATTAAGAGGTTCAACTGGATGTTTTTTATCTCCCTTCCAGCTCTAAATCTACAATCCTATGATCCTATGAAATCTTTGGTTGAAACCCAGGTATTCTAATACTATGGTATTCTCTTTCTTTTTTCCTCCTTCCTCTTTTTTTATTCATTAATATTTTATTTTTTCCTAATTACATATAAAAACAATATTAACATTCTTTTTTTTTTCAAATTTTGAGTTCCAAATTCTCCCCCTCCCCCCATTGAAAAGGCAAGCAATTTGACATAGGTATACATGTGTAGTTATGCAAAACACATTTCCATGTAAGTCATTCCATGAAAGACAAAAAAAAATCCAAGAAAAATAAAGAAAAAGTATCTTTGATCTTCATTCAAGCTCTATCAGTTCTTTCTCTGGAGATGGACAGCACCTTTTATCATAAGTCCTAAAAAACTGTCTTGGATCATTATATTGCCAAGAATAGCTAAGTTATTCATGGTAGATCATCATACAATATTGCCTTTACTGTGTACAATGTTGTCCTGGTTCTGCTCATTTCACTTTGCATCAGTTTATGAAAGTCTTTCCATATTTTTCTGGGACCATCTTGCTCATCATTTCTTAAAGCACAACACTATTCCACCACAATTATATACAACAATTTGTTTAGCCATTCTCCAATTGTTAGACATCCCCTCAATTTTCAATTCTTTGCCACCACTAAAAGAGCTGCTATAAATATTTTTGTACACATAGATCCTTTTTAGTTTTTTTTTTTTTATCTCTTTCAGATACAGACCTAGAAGTGGTATTGCTGAGTCAAAGGGCTGTAACAACAATGCTCCTTGCTGCTACTGTGACTGTGTAGGACCAACAACACCAGCACACAGGAGGGCTGCTAACACAAGTTCTTTGATCTGCTTTTCTAAAGAAAGCAACTTTAAGGGGTTAACAATCTCACTTTAATCAAACATACATATATCATTCACTTAGTTCAGGGGGAAAAGTCAACAACCTGCACTTCAGAGCAAATACAAACAGAAATTACGAACAGAGACAATATAAAGAGAGCAAAATCACACAGTTATCAACAGACAGGCCTCTAGCTATCTGACCAAAGAATTACATAGTTACCTGAGAGAGAGGCACCAACATCTGGCTTTTCAAAGATGGCAGGGCTCCAGTGACTACCCAGAGTCTCATCTGGTCAAATCACATGACACTCTTCCAGTGAGTGAGAGCTCCAAAACAA
Source organism: Phalanger gymnotis (assembly GCA_028646595.1). Taxonomy (NCBI): domain Eukaryota; kingdom Metazoa; phylum Chordata; class Mammalia; order Diprotodontia; family Phalangeridae; genus Phalanger; species Phalanger gymnotis. The sequence goes on from CM053622.1 coordinate 441,584,509, forward strand.
AATGCCAACCTCAGAGTATGTATACCTTTCTTGGTACCTGAAGGCTTCACACTTAATCTGCAAAAGGGTATGGGCCTGGGGCTTTGCACCTAGCAAGACTTAATCAAAGGCACTCGATTGTTTCAGCATTCTAAAAGAAAAAACAGTAAAACAAAAAAAGTCCCACCTTAATTACCATAACAAGGGTATATATACAGTTTTATAGCCCTTTGGGCATATTTCCAAATTGCTCTCCAGAATGGTTGAATCAGTATACAATTTTACCCATTGTACATAAGTGTTTTAATTTTCTCACATCCCCTCCAACATTTGTCATTTTCCTTTTCTGTCATATTACCCAATATGACAGGTGTGAGGTAGTAGCTCAGAGTTGTTTTAATTTGCATTTCTCTGTAGTAACAATCTTACTAGCAGCTTCTCTGAGGGTGTAAGATCCACCAACAACCAGCACCCAAAAAGCTGCAGACACAGGTTCTTTGATCTGCTTTACTAAGGAAAGTAACTTTAAGAGGTTAACAATCTCAGTTTAATCAACCATACAAATATCATTCACAGTTCAGGGGGAAAAGATCAGCCCCCTGAACTTCAAGGCAAATACAAACAAATTACAAATATCAACAGACAGACCTTGTCTGATTCAAATCACAATTCATAGTTACCAGAGAAACCAATATCTGGGTTGCAAAGCTGGGGGGCAGTTTGCAGCTTTCCCAGAGTCTCAACACTCCTTTCATGAGTGTGACCCAAAACTCAAACGCCGAGCTGTCCTCAATTATATCCTGTTCAGAGCCCTGAGGTCTCTGACTTCACCCAGGCTGACTGTGAGATAGTTCCCCATCCCCAGTA
>CM053622.1:441585854-441604979 GCA_028646595.1 Phalanger gymnotis
CTTTCCCTTAAACCAGTCAAAGACCAAGAGATCTAAGAACTTATTGGAATAAATCTCAGGCTACCGTCAGGGGGGAGGATTTTGTCCTATGAATGGTTTTATGATTGAAGGTTAGAAAACCTCTCTAGATTCAGGTGAAGGTTAATGAAAAAAATGGGGGAATTTTTTTCTATCCATAGTCTAATATTAAAGTTCAGAAGCAGTATAAAAGCAAACAGTCTCAATTGCATGTCATTTAATGAATACATTTAAAGAATTTCTTCGGAGATATTTTTTGGTCTACTTAGTTCTGTAGGTAGTTAAGCAGACTATCCCTAGAAGTTCATGGACAAGCCCATGCCATTTTCTTCCATCTGACATAATGATTTTAACACATACACACACAAATACACACACACACACACACACACACACACACGTGGTGGGAATCATGTAGAATCAGGTAAGCATAAAGAACAAAAAAAGTAAACTGAACTTTGTGAAATTATGCTGATCAATTTTTACCATGACAAAGAGTCAGAAAAATGCCCCTCCCTTCTCTTTTTGTAGAGATGGAGAATTATCTCAAATGAGATATTTGTAAAGCTTTTAGCATAGTGCCTGGCCCAAAGTAGGCACTTAAATGCTTGTTCCTTTGCTTCTTCCCTTCCTCCCATGGGAATGAACTATTGCATAAAGTATCAGATGTATTTGATGTGTTGAACTATAAGGGGGGACTCATATACAAAGAGAGGTCTAAAGGGAAGAGACTCTGCATTCAAATCCCACCTTTGCCTGTGGCTAGTTGTGTCAACTTGGATAAGTCATCCTTCCTGAGCCATGGCTTCCTCATTTAATGGATGGGGGTAGAATTGGACTAGGTAACCCCTTCACTACCTTCTAGCTTTACGATCCTATGGGTTAAAGTAAAGTGAATTACTGAGTTCATAAATAAAATATTCAAATGGATGTGCAACCTAATGAAAATCAGGTCTCATTTATTATTCTGCTTTAACAGATAGGAAAGGCAAAAATGAGGAATTTTCTAAATGGTTTCTTTCCCATGGTCAATTTGCATTGCTTTAAAACATAGTTCTTTGATTTTGCAATACAATATACTTTTATAGAAGTGAATCATATAGCCCCTCCTACCATGTCTGAACAGAACACCACATTAATAGTGACCAAGTCAGTGCCTCAAAGGCTTTGACAATAAGAATATAATTTCTCCAAGCTCTTGGAAAGAATAACCAGAATTCAAAGATAGATAAAGGTAGATAAGGAGGTAGACGAAGCATTTATTTAGTGTTTACTGTGTACCAGAAACTGTGCTAAATGCACAGTGGCAATACAACAGCAACAACAAAATACAATACAACACCACCTGATAACTGAGTATCTCAAGTGGCCCATCCCATTTAGACATACAGGCTAGCTGCAGACATGACTCACTTCAGTGCTCCATCATCTTCTTCTCAGTTTCCTTGGGTACCCTCCACATGATCCTTCCTCATCCCCACCCCCTTATCCACTTTCCAGTTCTGGAGCTATGATCAAATAAGTGTTTCAATCACCACTAGAAAGCTTGTCAATCTATCATCCTATGACTCTATTCACCATGTGACTCCTTAACCAAAACAATCCACTTTGTATACTACTCCCTTTTTCTGTTAAGATATCTATTACATGTATATCTGTTAGAATGTATCTATTAGAATATAAACTCTTTGGGAGCAGGGACTTTCTTCATTTCAAGTATGTATATGCAGCCCTTAGCATAGTGTTTTGTATACTAGAGCAGCTAATAAATACTTCCTTTCACCCATCCATCCATCTATTCTTCTATCTATATCTTCCCTTCCACTCCACTTTAGAGAAAAAGGAATTAATTATACCAGTATGTGATATAAAGAAGTAGATCTTTAAGTGGGCACCTTATAGAATAGATGTCAAATGTGTCTGTATTAGAAAATTGTCACTTCCTTCCTTATATAGTTAGAAGTTCAAGAAGCCTGCTAAACTCTTAGAAAACAATTCCTTCCTTTAAATTTCTGAACTCGAAGCGACAGGGAAACTAGGCCAGGATATTTCCTTTTTGCTGAATTTTCCTCCGGTCAATTCCATTTTGAGACATGGCAGGTATAGTGTTTCTTTCCAAAACCAAAACTGTCCTTTCCTCTGCTGTCTGCCTAAAGGTATTATTCACTGGCATTTGTGGTGACTGCTGAAAGACTATTTCCAGAAGGGAATTTGCATGGATTATTTTGAACCAGTGAAAAAGTTTCCACTTTATACAGTGTTAAGATGGTAATACAAATTTAACCATTGTAAAAAGCCAAACCCAACGATTTGAAGATACTTCATATCATTGTATATTACACAAGAATGGATATCTGGTTATAGATCCCTCTTATTGTAATCACATGAGATGTCCTATTGTTGTTTAATCATTCAGTCATGTCCTACTCTTTGTGACCCCATTTGTGGGTTTCCTGACAAAGATAGTAAAGTGGTTTGCCATTTCCTTCTCCAGCTCATTTTACAGATGAGGAAACTAAAGCAAGCAGGGTCAAGTGACTTGCCCAGGGTCACACAGCTAATAAGTGCCTGAACTCGGATTTGAACTCATAAAGATGAGTCTTCTTGATTTCAAGCCCAGTGCTCTATCCACTGTACCATCTAACTTCGCTGAGGTTCCCTATAGAATGTAACAAAACAAATCATTAGAGTGTTGGCAGTATCAGAGTAGAAAAGGGGGCACTTTCAAGAGATTTTGCAAAGGTGAAATCAACAGGCCTTGGCAACAAACTGTATATAGAGAGTGAGAGACAGTGAGGAGCTGAGGATGGCACTTAGACTAAGAGCCTGGAGGATGGGGAGAATAGTGTTGCCCTCTACAGGATAGGGGGAAGAATTTACAGGAAAAGATAGCAAATCTGGATTTGGACATGTTGAGTTTAAGATGTTTATTGGAGATTCAATTTGAGGTATCTGAAAGGTAAGTGAAGATATGAGACTGAAGGTCAGTAGAGAAGATAGGGCATGAAGAGGTAGATTTGAAAATCAGCAGCAGAGAGGTAATAATTAAATCTATGGATTCTGATAAGATCAACAAGTAAAATAGCATAGCAGAAGAAGAGAAGAGAGCCTATGGTTAAAAGGCATGATCTGGATGACGATCCAGCAAAGGTGACAGAGAAGGAGCAGTCTGATAGGAAGGAGAAGAACCAGAACATGTGGTGTCCCAAAAACCTAGAAGAAAATAGAGAATAACAGGAAGAGAAGGATCAACTGTATCAAAGGCTGTAGAGAAGTCAAGAAGAATGAGGACTGAGAAAATACCAATGGATTTGGCATTTAAGATCATTGATAATTTTGAAGAGAGCTCATCCTTCTATTATACCTCCCCTAACCCATATTGTATTGTCAATATACTGACCTTTGCATCAGACCTGTGCTCTCCCCCAGGAAATTACTTGGCATATGTTATATGTTTAATTTTCTATATACATGTTTTCCCCCTTACATACAAAAGCATGAGGTCCAGGACTGCTTTGACTTTGTCCTTGTGTTCACAGGGCCCAATATGGCTCCTGGCACACAGTATGTATTTAATAAATATTCCATTGAGTTTATCTCAATTCGGCCTATAAAATATCACAATCTTAACATAAGAAAATAAATATTAGAGAGAACCCTACTGGGAAAAGAGATCTTGCTCCTGTTTGTGATACAATATAATAACTAGAATGATGGATCGAACTTGGGTTCAAAGGCCAGGTGAGAATCAGGAGAAACCTTCTCACTTAAACAAGATTTTTTAACAGAACATAATTGTGCTTTCTGGGATTGACCTCAGAAAGTTGGGTATGGCTTTGTAAGTATCCCTAGTTTCCCTTACTAATCCATTATGGATCTGGCAACTACAAGTTCATCTAAATCCTTCATAAACTTTTATTTTCCTGCCTTCTATCATATCCTGAGATAGAAAGATAGTGTGTTATGAAAGAGAGCTAGGCTTCAGTCAGGAAGCCCTGAATTCAAATCATTCTTCATACTGGTTATATAACCCTGGGCTCAGCCTCAGTTTCTTTATCTGGAAAATGAGTAATAATAATTCCAATAGTACCTACCCCAAAAGACCGTGAGATTAGTATTTCAAGATATGAGATAAATAATTTAATACTGAGATAATGAGATAAATATTTGAAGTGTTTCACAAACTTTAAACTCTATGTATATATATGACATATATGTGTATATATATGTAAATATACATATGCATATGTATATATATACATACATGTCATATATAAGGGATTTATTAAAAGGATTTAACCGTTTTTTCTTTTATTCAAGGCCTGAATCACCTGGGTTCAAATCATGCCTTCTACAATTAGTACTTGTGTAACTATGAACAAATTATTTACATTTGCTGCACATCGAGCTCCTCATCTGTAAAATGAAGATACCTGTCTTACCTGTTGGTGGAGCTGTGAATTGGATCAACCATTCTGGAAAGCAATTTGACATTGTGTTAGAAAAAGTGATTGTAAGGTTCGTAGCCTTTGAAGTGATCCCACTGCCAGGTATTTACCCAAAGGACGTCAATAATAGAAGGAAAATTTCACATACACCAAAATAATCATATCCACATTTTTTTAGTGATAGTAAAGAACTGGGAAAAAAACCTAGATACCCACGGTCTGGGGAATGGCTAAAGAAATTGTGATAATAATAATGATGACGATAACTAACATTTATATAATGTTTATTGTGTGCTGGGTACTATGCTAAGAGCTTCACAATTACATTCTTATTTGATCCTCGCAACGACCCTGGGAGGTAGGTCTTATTAGGGCACCATTTCACAGATGAGGAAACTGAGGCTGAGAGGTTAAGTAAGTTGCTCAGTGTCATTCAGCTAGCAAGTGTCTGAGGCTGGATTTGAACTCAGGTCTTCCTGACCTCAAGCCTATTCACCATGCCACCAAACTGCCTGTATAAATATAATGACATACTAACAAGTTATAAATATGAAGAATTAAGAGAACGTAGGGAAGTATATATGAACTGATAGACATTGAAACAGTCCAAACCAGAAAACCTTTATACACAATGGTTATAACAATGTAAGAGATAAGAACAAAAACCCCAAATGGAATACTGTATGATTATAAAGGCCAAAATTGGAGAAAATGCTCTATCTCTCCATTGCAGAGGACAATGGATTTGGACTCTTGTATTTGCTATCGGCAACCTTAGATGATCGGTTAGTTTTGCTGAAAAGCTCCCTCTGCCCCAACAACTACTATTTCTTTTAAGGTCTTCAGTTCATATAGTGTTGCAGTGGGAAGACAAGAGGAAAGGATATATTTAGAAATTAATTTGATATTAAGACAAAATGTATCAATAAAAATAAGATGAAATTTAAAAAAACTTTTATGGTTCTCACAGAGTCATTGTGAGGCTAAAATGAGATACTTGCAAATCTTAAAAACATTTATAAATGTCAGCCATTTTATTTAAATGGTTCATAAGCTTTCTACCTCTTGCAAAAAAATGATGCTATTTTTTATTTGTGCTAACACTACCTCTTTCAATTTACCAGGGGCTCAGCCTTGATAAACTGAATTATCTACTCTAGATTTTGGCAAATCTGTCTCTGTTAGGCTTCTAGATTAGGGGCTCTCATCTCTCATCTTTCTACACTCAAGAATGTGTTTAAAGTCTGTCCTTCTTTGAGAAACTTACGTTGTCAGTTTCCTCAGATTTAAAAGGAGGAAGCAGGAAGATCTGAAAAGACTTAGATGAATTGTAACAGTGTGAAGCAATCACAAGTAGCAGAATAATCTATATTGTTACAGCAACCATTTAGAGGGCTTTTTATAAACTGACTAAGAGTAAAATGAGTAGAACCAGAATAATTGATATAGTAACAGCGACACTGTGAAACTGAACAGCTTTGAAAGCTGGAAGGACCACAGTGAATACAGGGACCATTCACGATTCTAGAGAACCCATAATGAAACATTTATACATTCCAGAGATGATGGCTTTAGGATGCAGAATGACACATGTATTTTTGTATACAGCCATTGAACGATTTTGTTGTTTTATTTGACTATGCATATTTGTCACGAGAAACTTCCTTTCTTTTTCTTTTCTTTTCCTTTTTTTTGTAATGTGGTTGGGCGGGGTGGTAGTGATGGAAGGAAAGAAAATAGATTTCTGTTAACAGGGGTGCTGCAGATGTGAACAAAATGTCACATGTGTCTTTAGATGAGGTCAATTAACTGTTCTATTTTGTTCCAAGAGATTTCTCATGAAGCAGAAGTAATCTGTAAATGTTTTAATGTAAAAACAAAACACATCAACAAAACTGCAAGTGCCAAAAATAAATGAATAGATAAAAGGAAAGGAGGTGGAATAGATGATCTCTGAGGTCTCTTCTCTCCCTAACATTTGATGGGCCTGTGATCCTTTGTTCAACTTAGCTGCTTCTCTGGGCCTTTGCTAGGGTTTTACATCTCTCTTCACATGCTACAATGAAAACTGGAAGACGTGTGTTCCTTTGAAGAAGTCTGACTTAGGGATTACTTGGTGGATGATAGTAATCCTTGTTTCTACCTTGGCTACAGACAGGGATGTCTCTCTATGATAAGCCGTGACAGGCTTGCTGTGAGGAGAAGTGTCTGTGGTTTCTGTGTTCACTACTTACATACACGCACATACACACACATACACACACACACACACATACACACACATACACACACCCCTCCTAAATTCTATGTTCCTGAGTATAGTGACAGGTATCGTAGAAAACACTTTGACTTAGAGCCCAGAAAGGAGACACTATTAGAGATAAAGTATGACCTCTCTCTGTTTCTTTTTGTATCTTTCTGTCCTTCTCAATCTTCCACGTGCAGAGTGATAGAAAGGCCAAAGGAAAGCACTGCCACCAGTATTTGGTTGTGGTATCATACTTGTGGAGAAGTGTGGCACTCTAGTAATCACATACCATTGCTTAACAAATCAGTAAGGAGATAAACAAATGAATGAACGAATGTTTGCATGTGGGTTAATACGGGATAGAGTGACAGAAGGGGAAGAGCTCTGAATCTGGACTGTTATCATGTGGTTCTATTATTTATTTGGAGGCAGCTAGGCAGTTCAGTGGATGGAGCACTGGAGTCAGAAAGACCGGAATTCATATCCAGCCTCTGATACTTATTAGCTGTGTGACCCTGGGCAGCTTACTTCAGGATGTTGGCCAAAGATGCTGGCCTCAGGTTCCTCATCTGTAAAATGGAAATGATACTGACAATGACCTCCCCGGATGTTATGGTGCTCAAATGAGAGAGTAACTGTGAAAGTGCTCAGCAGAAAGCCTGGTACTTCGTACTATACAAATGTTAGCTATTGTCTTCATCATCATCATCATCATTATTAATATAAATCACTATCTGCTTCACTTTCTTTATCTGTGAAATGGGGACAATAACGGTGTCCACCTTCCCAGGGTTGTTACAAGGATCAAATGAGCTAATATGAAGAGAGCTTTACAAACCTCAGAGCGCTATATAAATGCCACCAATAACAATAATACCAACAACTGTTATTATTATTAATTAATATTATTAATTCTGTGGCCTTAAAGAAGTACACTTTTCCTGGCCTTACTTTTGCCCTTTGTAAGTGGAGACAGTTGGACAAGATCATCCTTCCTGGCTCAAGATCTGTCTGTGTGTGTGTGTGTGTGTCCAGATCCGTGATTTTATTGTTGGATAGAGTTCCTAGTGAGGAAAGTCCCTGTCTCAGTGCAGATCTGCAGCCGACATACACTTAGAGCCGTAGAAAGTTACCCAGGACATTGAGAGGTTGTGTCTGAGGTGGATAGGAGCAGTGGACAGAATATTGGATCTGGGAGTCAGGAAGACCTGAGTTCCAATCCTCCCTGCATGACCTTAGACAAGGCTCCTACTTTCTCACAGCTGCATCCATAAAATGGGGAGAACAGCAGCATTTACTTTTCTGGGTTATTGAGATCATATGTAAAGTGCTTTGCAAACCTTAAAGTTGTTTTGTTATCATCAGCAGAGTCAGCATTTGAACTCGGGTCTTCTTGGTTCTGTCTGGCTCTGTATCTACTGCACTATGCTGCCTTTCATTAGAAATCCTATGAACCTGCAAGTGGAAGAAAAAGAAAGAAACTTCTAATTAAAGGAATTTTTACTTTTCTTTCAGGCCCCAAGTCTGGACTCTGAATTGTTCCCTCAGTAGAAATTTCCCAGATCTTTTGGTGGTCTAGGCCAGCTATTCATTTGTGTACTTTCTTTGCTTTGTATTTCACTCCCAACTCTCTGGCTTAGAGGACGACCCTCCCACGTCCACAAAAGGACACACGGTGACCATTCGCAAAGGACTGGCCTAAAGGACAGATTCACCTCCCTTCCCTGTTGGGACTTCCTAGAGGGTGGCCCCAATCCAACATCCAAGGTTTAAACCATACAATGATGTCCCAAATCAAAACAATTGTGTAGACCAGAAGTATCAAACACACAGCTCAACACTCCCTAATGCCACCTGAACCAGGTAAAATAGAATTGGTAAATACTTAACAAAATACATTTGAAAACAATCGAATATGGATAATGCTACTGTATCATTTTCTAAGTCAATATGCAGCTTGCAGGGAACCTTATGTAGGGTTTAGTGACCTTGTTTCTATTTGAGTTTGACCACATTGGTATAGTACAGCTAAGAACCCAATTCCTTCAGCCTCTCATCTCATCTGGCTTTGGGGAGAAAAGCTCTGTCTGGCCAGGATTCAGAATAACACTGTCTTTGTGGAACTATAAGATGGTGAGGAGACAGAAAATATTATCTTGGCCTCCTTAATGCAAGGCCTCAACACAAGTGACCAAAAGAACATCAGAGTGAATGGACATTATAGGTAATGATACACACACAGAGACAGACACAGACACACATACACATACAGGAGGTAGAACATGGAGTGGTGGAAAAAGCATGCACAAGACCATAGAGTCATGGATTCAGAGTTGGAAGGGACCTTTGAGAACACTTAAACCAATTGCCTCATTTTACAAAAGAGGAAAATGAAGCACTCAATCAACATGAGCTTATTATTGTTATTACCATGAATAATTACTATGTGTGCCATGCACTGGGGATTCAAGTTCTAGGTACACAGAAAGGTTAACTAACTTGCCCAGCGTCATACAGATGAGTGCCAGAGCCATGATTTGATCCCAGAGAACAATGGGGAAATAAGCACTTATAATGTGCCTACTATGTGGCGGAAACTTTACAAATACTATCTCTTTTGTTTCTCACAACAGTTCTATGAAGTAAGTGCTATTATAATCCCCATTCTGCAGTTGAAAAAATTGAGGCAGATAAAGGTTAAGTGACTTATCCAAAGTCATGTAGCTACTAAGTACAAGAGACCAGATTTGAGTCCAGGTCTTACTGGCTCCAAGCGCAGGACTCTATTACATTGTTCCTACAAGTTGCCTAGGGCCTCTGGCTCCAAACCTGGTCTTTTATTCATTGTTCCATTCCATTGCCCTAGAAGTCTGGAAGTCAGAGGACGAGGTTTGTTCAAATATTCTTATCTAATCCTGGTTGATGGACCTCTTTATGTATAATACAAATCTCTATCTCCTCATGGATTTGCTCTGTGACCTTGGTGAACTAATTCCTCCCTTCCTCATGTATGAGATGGGGAAGTTTTGCCAGCCTCTTCCCAAACTGTCAAGCATGTTCAAGAAGCCTGATGGGATAATCCAAATGGAAAGCTCCTTGGAAAAAAGGCACTATATAAATACTAGGTATGTATTATTAGTATATGAATAATAAATGTTTTAGGAAATAAATCTGCAGTTTCAAAACCAAATAAAATACAACACCCCAGAGTCACCTCTCATTTATGAAATACAGTGTTGCTCCTGATCTAAAACACTTTGTGCTTTTAATAGCCTCACTTTTTAATATTACCCAACATATGAAATGAGAGCACACTGCTGCTAAATTAAATATTAAAACAAGACAGCAGAAATCCACAGCACATCTGAATCTGATTGTTTTACCCAGGGTCGTCTAGAAATCCTGAGAAACCGAGGTACTGTTAATATTTACTGGGGTCACAATTATTATTAGTGTTGGGTTGTTTTTTTCTGCCAGACACTCAGGCACCACATACTTCTCTTTTATTGATCTACCTCAGAGAGTTGAATGAGACAGACCAAATACCAGTTGTTGTATTTGGAATAGCCTGTCCAGGATGATGAATCTAGAGGTTACATTTAATAAATGTGGGCAATTATTCTGAATGAGGGAGCCAGACTGCCTTCATCTCCACAGTATGGGCATGCTTCATCTTGGTTCTCCTGGATTGCAGCTCTGAGCAACGTGAGTTACAAACCCAGTCTTGTACTTTGTGTAAATTGTCAATACGACACAGACCAAAATTCAGCCACATGTCATTATCGCCTTAGTCCTTGCTTCCAGAGAAATAGGATTTGCTAAAGGGGGTGCAAACATCCACTGCCCTACTTTTGACTTTCCCTATCTGAAGAGAAGAGTAACCAGTGCAGGTAGAGCCAGTAACAGCAGTAATTCTGATAACCCACATTTATATAGGATTTTGCAATTTATAAAACACTTTTCTCACAAGAACTGAAGCTTCTTGAAGGCAGATACTATTTTTATTTTTATATCCCCATTATCCAGCATAGTGACTGATATACAGTAGATGCTTAATAATTACTTTTGAATTAATCTGAATTGAACAACTTCATTAGGTAGCTATTATTTACTCAATATTAAAAGACATACATTGAAAGCTACTAGAATTGCAAGGAATTTTAGAGATCACTTAATGGAGAGGTTCTTAACATCTTTGTGTCATAGATCTCTTACATAGTCTACTAAAGTCTATGAACCCCTTCTTAGCATAAGGATTTTCAATACATAAAATAGAATACATAGGCTCACAAAGGAAACCAATTATATTGGCAGGTAGTTATTAAAATATGAAAAAAGTTTATGCACCTTTAATTCTAATCCAGCACTCTTATTTTACTTTAAAGCTTTGGTGGGTCTGTGATGTGATGTCACTACTCTCTCCAGTGCTCCTGATTACAATCCATCTATGCCTCCTAATTAAGCAATCAATCAATCATAAACATTTATTAAGCACCTATTATATTTCATATGCTCTCCAAGTCCTGAGGAATAAAAAGATAAAAAGGAAACCATCCCAACCTTCTTGCTCACATTCTTCCATACATCTGCCACAAGAGGTCCATTCAACACTCTAAAAACAGACTTAACTTTAGGTGTCTTCATATGAGTTTCAATCAAATCCTTGAGTAGTATGGTTGAATCATTGGTCAATGGACCAATGTCTTACATTCAACATTCAAAAATAAGTTATCTAATGAAGAGTGAAAAGTAGAAGATACTGCCACGGCTACAAACCAAAGACACCAGAAGGGTGATAATGCCTTTGACAGAAGTAGGGAAATTTGGAAGAAGGGGAGATTTAGAGAGAAAGACAATGAGTCCAGCTTTAGATATGTTGAGTTTAAGATTTAATGTTGCAAGATGATCTAAAAGCAGAGTGTCTATCCTCTGCCACTTAGTAACTGTCCCTGCAGAAGTGGGACTGAGGACCAGAGTGGTTTTTTCTTTCTTTTATGGGCTGATATGGCCAAAGAATCCAAACTTTTTTGACCAGTATATGAGTTATAAGCTTGTCCACACTCAGCTCCATAAGACCTCAGGCAGCAAAGAATCAATTTATCACCAGCATCCTACTTGAAGCCTTTCTAGTATGGTATGACCTACTAGTGCTTCTGCTTTGCTGTCACAGCCTTTGGAAACAGTCATGTCTACACCAAGATAAGGCATCCAACTAAGGTGTTTATAGATAATAATAATAGCTTTATTTATATTTATTATATTCATGTTATAATTAATATAATCTTGGTAATATTTATATAGCTTTTTAAGGTTTCCAAAGCCCTTTTTTATATGTGATCTCATTGTATCTTCACAATAACCCTGAGAATTAAATGCTATGACTGTCTTTATTTTATAGACAGGGAAACTAAAGCTGAGGATGTTAACTCTATCTGCCTCAGTTTCCTCATCTGTATAAGGGGAATAACAATAGCACGTCACTTCCAGGGTTATTGTGAGGATCGACTTAGACTAAAACCTGTAAAGCGCTTAGTGCAGTGTCTGGCACATAGCGAGAGCTATATGAATGTGTGCAATTGTGACAGTAATTATCATTAAAATGACCCAGAGGATGCAATGCCAGACCTGGAGTTAGGAAGATACGAGTTCAAATGCAGCCTCAGACATCCATTAGCTGTGTGACCCTGGGCAGGTCACTTAACCTCTGTTTGCCTCAGTTTCCTCATTTGTAAAATTAGAACAATAACAGCATTCCCCTCCCAGTGTTGTAAGGATGAAATGAGATAATAACGATAAAGCACTTAGCAAGTGCTTTACACATAGTAAGTGCCATCTATGTGTGTTACCTATTTAACATTATTGTTGTCATGGTGGTAATTTTGGCCTTTCTCCCACTCTCCAGACCCCGATTTATCTAGGACTTTACAACAAAACACGGCCGTCTTTACAAATTATCAGGCAGCATGTGGAAGGAGCACTAGGCAGACATTCAGAAGATCTCAATTCAATCTTGCTTCTACCTTTTACTAGCAGCGTGGACTTGGGTAAACCACTATCCCTGAGATTTAGTTTCCTCATGTGAAAAACGAGGATGATAACACACTATCAACCACAGGTTAACAACCACTGATTTAGAGCTTGAAGTAACTTTGGAGGACATCTAGTGTAACCATTGATTTTTACAAGTAAGGAAACTGAGGACCAGGTAGACTCGATGACTTGTCTGGGATCATACCAATGTTATAGCCCAAGTGGCAGGATGTGAGCTCTTCTGATTCCGTATGTTTTGACTTCAGAACCAATGCTCTCATTCTTCCCACTACCTGCCACGAAATCACTCATTGCTGTTTTTTACCAAAGATTGCTCTCAAGAGGTAAGAAACCCAAGGGACAATGGTGTTTCCCATTCCTATTTGGATTTCTCAGATGTAGCACAAATCCAGCGTCTAGCAGTTGGACCATACACTGACACCCCAGATTAAATAGACTGCCCAGTGTAGAGCAGCAATGTGTCTCTTTTTTCAGCCCTTCACCCAGTCCCTCATTGGGGCTAAGGGATCACCTTTGCTTCGCCTCTGGCCAAGGCTGGGGATATAACCTGTGGTGAAGGGGAAGAGAGAAATTGAAAGGGAGTCAGAGAAGGTTGATTTAATGACTTAGAACTTCAAATGTGATTTAAAAAAAAAATGCAAATAGTTGAGAAATGAAGAAAACACTACTGACCTATTAGCTTTAGCTTTGCCCAGCCTGAATAGTCCAAACTAGGAGAGCCAGAGTTGAGGAACGTCCTGCAACACACAGGCCACAGTCCACTAAAATGTTAAGTTCTAGGAGGCCTTCACTGGGTCTCAGGATTGAGCAGCACTGTGTCAACCTTCCGTTGAAAAGTTCCTAGGCTCCTCCCCCCCCCAGTTTATGTTGCAGTTTAAGTGCTATGAAGATCCATCCACATAGATATATAGGACCTCAATGAAATGCTCGTTAATAACAATGCCAACAGTCCATTCTTCTACAGCACTTTAAGGTTTACAGTGCATACAACCTTCCATTACTAAACCATATCCTCCCAGTCCTTCAGCCCATATGCTTTACATAATCATATTCAGTCCAGGGCACTTACCCAGAAATTATAGCACTCACTTCAGCAGAACCGCTGACAGAGGATGACCTTTGAGACCCCTTGGCATTTCATAAATGCACTGCCCTAAGGTGCTCTGATTAAGTACTGCCATGACCCCAATTCTCCCACTGACTTTACATCACATTTTTCATCAGCAGGTAAGTACTTTTCCACCTGGGCTGCTCCTCGTCCTTGTTCAAGAGAAATTTGGCAGAGTCTGGACCTTTTAAGAAGAGCTAGAATCAGACCTTATGAGTGGAGCTAAGGATGAGAAGCTTCTACTTGGAGAGATGGATACTTGCAAGGTGAGAACCAATGTTGATTCCACAAATCTTGTGTGTTGTGTATGTGTGTGTGTGTGAGTGTGTGTGTGTGTGTCTAGACTTGACTTCATTGTTGCAAGGAACTCCAGATCCAGCTCCCTTTGAACTCTGCCACACATTCTTCTGGTCTCATGACCCTTGGAGCATATATTAAGTATGCAATTTCAAACAAATTCATTCATGATAGCATAAGATATTGCTGAGTCAATATGATGCAGTGGGAAGAGTATAAGGTGGGGAGTCAGATGTCCTGTGTTTGAAGGCTATCTCAGCTACGTACTAAATGCAAAGAATTCTTGGGGGCTCAGTTTTCCATTTCTTCAATGAGGGAATTCAATTAGTGAGTGAAATTCCTTTTTGGCTATAATTCTATGAACTTTCAATTCCACATAAATTCAGCTCAATTTGATCTACAATTATTATATGCCTATTTCATGTAAGGCATGATACTATTTGGCAAGGAAAAATTATGGTGCCCCAGAAGAGTTTTCAATCTAATAGAAGGACATATATCAGGTACAAAAAGCAGTATGTTACAATGTAGAATATCACAAGAATATGACAAAGGCAAATAAAAGATAAGAGAGATCTAGAATTATCAAAGATGCTAGAGGTCATGTAAACCAACCTCTTCATTTTACAGATAAGGGAAATGAAGTGCATATACTTTAAGTGACTTGACCAAGGTGATGAAGATGCAGGGATATGAAATTCTGAATCCAAATTCAGCACCCAAATTTCCCTAGCAGAGTTAAGGATGAAAGAGAGAACAAGCAAGAGATAGAGATGAGCTAGTAAGAGACATCCTGGGGTAAATTCTTCAGCACACTGAAGCAGAAAGGAATCCACTACAAAATGATTCTCACAGAAGGAAAAAATAATGGAAGATCAATTCACCAGCTTGTTGCTCCTGACAGTGCAACAATATTTCTCCCCAGGAATTCTCTAGTTAGAACACAATATGTGCTCCCTACAATCTCTATGTCTACGGAAATTTTAGGCAATGACTTTTGGAGCATAGCTTTTCATATTCTTCTGGGGAAATCTCAAGGATAAACATGAAAGAAAGAAAACTTTAATATTATAATATAAAGAATTATGCCCCTACAAAGTCTAGAAATATTCTAATTTGACAGCCAAAAACGGGTGAGAATACCAACAAAAAGAAATCCTAAATTTAATACTCCAAGAAATAGTTAATTTCAGAACCACAATATTAAAGAACAAATTTTGTAGGCAGAAAGGAAAAGGACCCTTCAAATTCCAAGGAGAATTAATTAGAATAACACAGGATTACACTCTACTTAAAAGATGTTAGAGAAAAGTTAGGAATGTAATAGTCTAAAGAAAAAAAAAGAAAATAAGTTGACACCTAAAAGCAATATATTTTGAAAAGATGTTACAAAACATCAAGGAAAATAACTGAAAGTTTAGGACAAGGGAAGGTTGTGTCAGGGGATGTAGGAGAAAGAGCATTGACTGACATCAGAGAACCTGATTTGAAATTCTACCTTTGATGCTTACTGTCTATATGACCTTAGGCAAGTTTCTCAATTTCACTAAACCTTAATTTTCTAATCTATAATATGAAGTATTAAGAAATGTAACACCTGGGTTCCCATATAGCTCTAGATGTAGGATCTTGTGAATTTGAATATTTTCTTTAAAAAATAAAACGAGGAGGCAGAGACAAGATGGCAGAGTTAAAGCAGGGACTCACTTGAGCTGTCCCCCAAACCCCTCCAAATACCTGCAAAAATGATGCTAAATAAATTCTAGAGCAGCAGAACCCACAAAATCACAGAATTAAACAAATTTCCAGGCCAAGACAACCTGGAAGGTCGACAGGAAACATCTATTTTGCTTGGCTGGGAGAGGAATGCAGTCCAGTGTAGGCCATGCTGGCACAGACTGGGACCCAGCAACAGCCTGAGTAGGCTTCAAGGGACTGAATTAGTGGTAGCTATGGCAGTTTCCAGACTTCTCAACTTCAAAACACCAAAGACAACTTAGAAGGTCAGTAGGAAAAGTTTGTCAGATCTGGGTGAGAGAGGAGTATGGTCGAGTCTCACCCCCAGTGGCAGGCAATGGCAATGGCTGCTTTCTGAACTCTCAGCCCAGAGACAGTAGGGGGATAGAGAGGCTGATGAGAGGGGAATTTCAGGGATGTCTTTGCTGGCACTGAGGCAGAATTCTCTTACTTTGCCCTGTTTGAATTTGGATTGCAGGCCTGGTTGGCAGTCCTGGGGCAAGCCCTAGTACGGCAGAGCTTGTGGTAGTGGTAAAGAAGGAATGTTCCTCGTAGTTCCAAGGTAGAAAAGAGTACTTTTGGTCACTCACAGACCAGACCAGAGTCCAGGAGAGGAGTACACACCTCTCCTTTGATCATACGACCTTAGAAGAACAGAAAATTTATAGGTCCCTAGAAATATCTCTGAAAACAATTGCACAAAACCCCTGAAGCTTGGGACAGTATACTCCCCACACTGGAAGCAGAGCCCTACCTTGACAAAGAACTAAAAAGTCAAGTAATTGGCTAGGAAAATGAGCATGAAATGGAAAAAACACACTATAAAATCTTACTTTGGTGACAAGGAAGATGAAAATATACAACAAGAAGAAGAAAACAAAGTCAAAGCTCCTACATCCAAAGCCTCCAAGAAAAATATGAATTGTTCGCAAGCCATGGAAGAGCTCAAAAAGGATTCTAAAAATCAGAAAAGAGAAGTAGAGGAAAAATTAGGAAGAAAAATGAGACTGATGCAAGAAAATCATGAAAAATAAGTTAACAGCTTGCTAAAGGAGACCCCCCCAAAAAAAATGCTGAAGAAAATAGCACCTAAAAAAGTAGACTAACCAAAATGGCAAAAGGGGTCCAAAAAGGCAATGAGGAAAAGAATGCCTTAATAATCGGAAGTAGCCAAACGGAAAAAGAGGTCCAAAAGATCACTGAAGAAAATAATTCCTTAAAAATTAGAATGGAGCAAAGGGAAACTAATGAATCTATGAGAAATCAAGGAATTATAAAACAAAGCCAAACAAATGAAAAAAAAATAGAAGACAATATGAAATATCTCATTGAATAAGATATTGGACTACCTGAAAGCCATGATCAAAAAATGAGCCTAGATATCATCTTTCAAGAAATTATCAAGGAAAACTGCTCTGACATTCTAGAACCAGAGGGGAAATGAGAAATGGAAAGAATCCAAAGATCACTTCCTGAAAGAGATCCCAAAAGGAAAACTCCTAGGAATGTTGTAGCCAAATTCTAGAGTTCCCAGGTCAAGGAGAAAATATTGCAAGCAGCCAGAAAGAAACTATTCAAGTATGGTGGAGCCACAATCAGGATAACTCAAAATTTAGCAGCTTCTGCCTTGGAGAAGAAGATTAGAGGGCTTGGAATATGATATTCTGGAGGGCAAAAGAGCTAGGATTAAAACCAAGAATCACCTACGCAGCAAAACTGAATATAATCCTTCAACGGAAATATGGACATTCAAATGAAATAGAGGACTTTCAAGCATTCTTGGTGGAAAGACCAGAGCTGAATAGAAAATTTGACTTTCAAATACAAGAATAAAGAGAAGCATGAAAGGTAAACAGGAAAAAGAAATCATAAAGGATTTATCAAAGTTGAACTGTTTACATTCCTACATGGAAAGATGGTATTTGTAACTCATGAGACCTATCTCACTATTAGGGTAGTTGGAAGGGATAGACAGACAGACGGATAGGTATAGATATAGATACGGATATCGATATCTATATCTATATAGATATAGACAGAGGGCACAGGGTGAGTTGAATATGAAAAGATGATATCTAAAAAATAAAATTAAGATGTGAGAAAGGAATATATTGGGAGAAGGAGAAAGAGAGAGATAGAATGGGGTAAATTATCTCACATAAAGGAGGCTATAAAAAGCTTTTACAATAGAGGGGAAGGGAGGGAGGGATTGAAATGAGTGAACCTTACTCTCATTGGATTTGGCTTAAGAAGAAAATAATATGCACGTTCAATTGTGTATAAAAATCTGTCTTACCCCACAGGAAAGTTGAGGAGAAGGGAAGAAAGGGTCGGGGGCTGATAGAAGCAAGGGCAAGGGGGCGGAGCCAAGATGGCAGCAAGAAAGCAGAGACCGGCATGAGCTCCCCGCTAAGTCCCTCCAAAAACCTATAAAAAATTGGCTCTGAACCTATTCTAGAGCTGCAGGACACACAAAATAGCAGAGGGAAGCAGGTCTCCACCCCAGGACAGCCTGGATGGTCTCTGAGTGAGGTCTTTCATGCACGGAGCTGGGAGCAGAGCAGAGCTCAGTGTGGGCAGCGCGGACCAGCCAGAGCAGGAGCCAGGCAGTCCTGCCCTAGCGCCCTGAGTCAGTGAGCTGTGGCAGTTACCAGACTTCTCAACCCACAAACACCAAAGACAAAAGAGAAGGTTAGCGAGAAAAGCTGCTGGGGACAGAGTGTAAAAAAGGAGTTTGTGGTTCAGCCACCGCCCCTGGGGCAGTGGAGGTGCGGGAGCTACAGAACTACAGCTGCAGTTGCTTCTGGCCCCAGGCCCACCTAGTGGGAGGAATTAAGTGGCTGATCAGAGCAGGAATGCAGAGCCTGCTGAAGATCTAAGTCCAGTACAGGTTGGGGGTTCTTGGGGAAGGAGGTGTGCTGGTGTGGCAGAGTTGGCACATCCCCCAGGCTTGGAACAGAGAACTCTTTACTCTACAAGCAGGGATACTCTGCTGAAAAACTCAAGGGTCAAGTGAGTTGGCTGGGAACATGGCCAGGCAGCGAAAACACACCCAGATTCACTCTCAGACTTTGGAATCTTTCTTTGGTGACAAAGAAGACCAAAACGTACAGCCAGAAGAAGTCAACAAAGTCAAAGAGCCAACATCAAAAGCCTCCAAGAAAAACATGAACCAGTCTCAGGCCATGGAAGAGCTCAAAAAAGGATTTAGAAAAGAA
>CM053622.1:441605479-441622436 GCA_028646595.1 Phalanger gymnotis
GTACTTCCACTCAAAAGAAACAAAAGCCATGCTAAGGAGACAATTTTGCTTAACAACACAAATGCCAAGGATTTATGTGGGTTTATTTTATATCCTGCAACTTTGGTAAAGTTATTTATTATTTCAAGCAGTTTTTTTCTTGATTCTCTAGGATTCTCTAAGAAAATCATTATATCATCTGTGAAGAGTGATAACTCAGTTTCTTCTTTGCTTATTCTAATTCCTTCAATTTCTTTTGCTTCTGTTATTGCTAAAGCTAACATTTCTAGTAACAAATTGAATAATAGGGGTGATAATGGACATCCTTGTTTTGCCCCCAATCTTATTGGAAATGCATCTAGCTTGTCCCTATTGCATATAATTCCTCCTGATGGTTGTAGGTAGATGCTACTTATCATTTTAAGGAAGACTCTGTTTAATGCTATGTTTTCTAGTGTCTTTTGCCAAAAGCTTTTTCTGCATCTATTGAGATAATCATATGGTTTCTGCCAGTTTTCTTGTTGATATGATCAATTATGCTGATAGTTTTCCTAATATTGAATTGGCCTTGCATTCCTGGAATAAATCTCACCTGGTAGTAGTGCATTATTCTTGTGATAAGTTGCTGCAATCTTTTTGCTAACATTTAATTAAAATTTTTGCATCAATATTCATTAGAGAAATTGGTTTCTAATTTTCTTTCTCTGTTTGGACTCTTCCTGATTTAGATATTAGTACCATATTTGTGTTATAAAAAGAATTTGGTAGGACTCCACTTATTTTCCCAAATGGTCTGTAAAGTATAGAAATTAATTGTTCTTTAAATGTCTGATAGAATTCATATGTAAATCCATCTGGCCCTGGAGATTTTTCGTAGGGACTTCTTTGATAGGTTGTTCAATTTCTTTCTCTGAGATGGGGTCACTTAGGTATTTTACTCACTCTTCTGTCAACCTGGGCAATTTATATTTTTGTAAATATTCATCCATTTCCCTAAGATTATCAAATTTATGGGCATGCAATTGGGCAACATAATTACTCATTATTGTTTTAATTTCCTCTTCATTGGATGTGAATTCATCCTTTTCATATTTGATACTGATAATTTGGTTGTCTTCTTTGTTTTTTAAAATCAAATTGACCAAAGTTTTATTAGGTTTTATTGGTTTTTCAATTTTTCATTAGTTTTTTTCTTAAACCAATTTTTATTTTTATTCACTATTTCAATATTTTTCATTTCTATTTTATTAATTTCTCCTTTGGTTTTCAGTATTTCTAATTTGGTATTTAATTGAGGATTTTCAATTTGTTCTGTTTCTAGCTTTTTCAGTTGCATGCCCAATTCATTGATCTCCTTTTTTTCTATTTTGTTTATGTAAGCATTTAGAGATATAAAACCTCCCCTAAGAACTGCTTTTGTTGCATCCCATACATTATGGTATGTTGTCTCACTATTGTCATCCTCTTGAATGAGGTTATTGATTGTTTCTCTGATTTGTTCTTGATCTACTCATTCTTTAGGATTAGATTATTTAATTTCCAGTTAATTATTAGTATATATTTCCATGATCCTTTTTACAAATAATTTTTATTGCATTATGATCTAGAAAGGATACATTGACTATTTCTGCCTTTCTGCACTGGATTGTGAGGATTTTATGCGCTAGTACATGGTCAATTTTTGTATATATGCCATGTACTGCTGAGAAAACGGTCTATTCCTTCCTATCTCCATTCAGTTTTCTCCAGACGTCTATTATATCTACCTTTTGTAAAATTCTATTCATCTCATTAACTTGATTCTTTTTTATTTCGAGGTTAGATTTATCAAGTTCAGAGAGGAGGAGGTTGATATCCCTCACTAATCTAGCCTTGCTGTCTCTTTCTTTCTATAACTCCCTTAACTTCTCCTCTAAGAATATGGATCCTGTACCACTTGGTGCATATATGTTAAGTAATGATATTACTTCATTGTCTATGGTGCCTTTTAGCAGGACATAGTTTACATCCTTATATCTATCTTTGCTTTTGCTTTGTCTGAGATTAAGATTGCTACCCCTCTTTTTTTTACTTCAGCTGAAACATAGTATATTCTACTCCACCTTTTACCTTTACCCTGTGTGTCCCCCTGTTTCAAATGTGTTTCTTGTAAACAACATATTGTAGGATTATGGTTTTTAATCCATTCTTCTTTCTGCCTCCATTTTATGGGAGAGTTCATCCCATTCATATTCACAGTTATGATTATTATCTGTGCCTTTTTCTCCATCCTATCCTACCCCTGTTTATGCTTTTATTTCTCCCTTCTCCCTTCCACTCTTCAAAAGCTTTTTGCTTTTGACCACCACCTCCCTCAATTTTCCTTCCCTATTAAGCCCCCTCCCTTATCTTACCATTTCCCCTGTACTACTTCTTTTCTCCCTTCTAACCACTGCCCCATTCTTTCCCCTTTCCCCTCCTACTGCCTGTAGGACAAATTTGATTTCTATACTTATCAGAGTGTGTTATTCTCTCCTTGAATCAAATAAGATGAGAGTAAAGATCAGACACTGCTCTTCTCCTTCCCTTATTTCCCTCTACTATAATATGTTTTTGTGCCTCTTTATGAGATATGTTACCCTTCTTTGCCTCATCCTTACCTATTCTCCTAATACCTTTGCCCCCTTTAATTATGTTTTTCTTCATCATATCAGTTAATTTATACTGACACTCTCTATCAATGTATATCCCTTTTAATTGTTGTAATAACTGTACCATTCTCAAGATTTATACACACACACACATATACATATAAAACATATATAAAACAATATAATCCTATATAAGGATGCAAACAATTTGCCTTTATTGAATAACAAGGTTTTTTTTTTCCTCCATGTTTACCTTTTTATGTCTCTCTTGAGTTTCATATTTGAAGATCAAATTTTCCACTGAGCTCTGGCCTTTTCATCAGGAAAGTCTGGAATTCCCTAATTTCATTGAACATCCATCTCTTTGCCTGAAAAATTATGCTCAATTTCCTTGGGTAGTTGATTCTCTGTTGTAGTCCAAGTTCCTTTGTCTTTTGGAATATCATATTCCGATTCCTGCGATGTTTTAAAGTAGAAGCTGCAAGGTCCTGTGTGATCCTGAGTGTAGTTCCATGATATTTGAGTTGTTTCTTTCTGGCTGCTTACAGTATTTTCTCCTTGACCTGATAATTCTGGAATTTGGCTACAATATTCTTTGGAATTTTCACTTTGGGATATCTTTCAGGGGGTCATTGGTGGATTTTTTCTATGACTATTTTACCCTCTGGTTCTAGGACCTCAGAATGATTTTCCTTGATGATTTCTTGAAAGATACTGCCCAGGCTCTTTTTTTCATCTTGGCTTTCCAGTAGACCAATAATTGTTAGATCGTCTCTCCTAGATCTATTTTCCAGGTCAATTGTTTTCTCAATGAGATATTTTACATTTTCTTCTATTTTTTCATTCTTTAGATTTTGTTTGATTCTTGACGCCTCATAGAGTCATTAGCTTCTACTTGCCCAATTCTAACTTTTAATGAATTGTTTTTTTCATTTAGCTTCTGTACCTCATTTTCCGTTTTATTAATTTTACTTTTGAAGGAGTCATTTTCTCCAATTAGACTCTGAACTTCCTTAACAATTTTGCCAATTTTACTTTTTAAAGATTTGTTCTCATCAGTGAATGTTTTTCCATTTTTTCTTTTACCTCTCCAATTTGTTTTTTTAAAATCATCCTTGAGCTCTTCCAGGAATGCTTTTTGCACTTGAGACCAGTTCACATTCTCTTTTGAGTTTTCGGTTGTGTCAATGCTGTCCCTTTCTGAATTGGTATTTTGATCTTCCCTGTCTCCATAATAGGAATCAATGGTCCTTGTTTTTCTGGATTGCTTCTTCATGGTGGTTGTCTTTTCATGGCTTTTAAAGTTTCTGAGGCTCAGAGGGCTCTGTCCCAAGCTTTTTGTTTTGGGAACTGGAGGGCTGATTACTAGCGTAGTGTGCTCTAGCTCTGGTTTTGTCAGCGAGAGGCTATATAATGCTGCTGCTCACCTGGTGCTGCATTGCAGCTGGCTGGTGTGTGCCAAAGTCGAGGCCAGGTGATGTCTTTCTGAGTTTCCCATGGGTTACACTGAAGCACCTGGTGTGAGGTGTGGGGGAGGAGTGATCTGGCTGCTGAAAGTCTCCTCTTCCCCTAGGGCTGCGCTATAGCATGAGTGTTTTCAGCCGTTGTCTTTGCTGATATCTGCCACTTCCCCTGGCTGTAAGATAGCACATCTGGGGGTCCTGGTGTTGGCACTTGCAGGGTACTCCTCCCTGGGGCTCATGAACTCCTGTTTGTCTGCTGAGGTGGGGCCTGCTGGGATAACTCCCTTCCTGCACTGGTCTCCTTCCACCACCACAAGAGGGGCCTGTCTCCCCAGCCTCCTGAGCTAAAAGAGTGCTGAACCCCCACTTCTGTCTCTTCTATTCCACAGTTTTTCCCAGAGCAGTATTCTCTGGGTCATTCAAGGTGAGGGAGGGATGAGAACCCCTATGGTTTACTCTGTCATCATGTCATCATGGCTCTTGGAAGTTCAAGAAGGCAAGTTTCAAACTTTTAGACTGTGGCATGAAAGCCTTAGGTGTAGCTGCTTCTCTGGCCATAGGCTCTGTGCTTCTGTCTCACCTAGCTCCGACAGACTCCCTTCCTGGGCTGAGAGGACTGTAGGTCACCACAGCAGCTGGCAATTAAGCCCTGGGTCTACTACTGCTACCACTCTGTTATGGTTTATTTCTGTGAACTCAGAGCTCTCCCATCCCAGCCCAGTCTGCTCAAGGGTAGCAGTCCTGATCTCAGACAAAGGAAAATCAAAAAGAGATCTAATTAAAAGAGATCAATTCCACCAAAAGATACCATAGATAAAATTGTGCATACCCTTTGACCCAGCAATACCACTTCTAGGTATGTATGCCAAAGAGATCATAAAAATAGGAAAAGGACCAACATATACAAATTATTTATAGCATCTCTTTCTGTGGGGGCAAAGAATTGGAAATTGAGGGGATTTCCATCAACTGGGGAATGGCTGAACAAGTTGTGGTATATGAATGTAGTGGAATACTTTTGTTCCATAAGAAGTGATGAGCAGGCAGACTTCAGAAAAACCTGGAAAGACTTATATGAACATATGCTGAGTTAAATGAATGGAACCAGGAGAACACTGTACACAGCAACAGCCACATTGTGGGATGACTGACCTTTATAGACTTAGCTCTTCTCAATCTGAATGCAGATTTGCTCTTCTTTTCTTTTTTTCTTTTCTTTTCTTTTCTTTCTTCTTTCTCATGGCTCCTCTCATTAGTCCTAATTCTTCATTACATCATGACTAATGTGAAAATATGTTTAATATAAATGTATAATTTATAACAGTCTATATCAGATTGCAAGCCCTCTTGGGGAGGGGGGAGGAGATGAGGGAGAAAATTCGAAACTGAAAATCTTATGGAAGTGAATTTTGAAAACTAAAAATAAATCAATTACATATGTATACATACATTCATGTACATATATGCATATACACATAAAAGAAAACTGAGGCTGAGAGAGATTAAGTGACTTCCCCAAGGTCAAATAGGAAGAGTCTGAGGAGGGATTTGAATCCAAATCTTGCTGATTATAAGTTCGGCACACTATGCCATATGCCATCTAGCTACCTCAACAAA
This sequence comes from Phalanger gymnotis, assembly GCA_028646595.1. Taxonomy (NCBI): domain Eukaryota; kingdom Metazoa; phylum Chordata; class Mammalia; order Diprotodontia; family Phalangeridae; genus Phalanger; species Phalanger gymnotis. The sequence continues at coordinate 441,611,169 of CM053622.1, forward strand.
AGAACTCTGCAATTTCACAAAGGCCATGTTGAGATTTCTAGTAGGAGGTTTAGGTGTCTTGCATTTTGATGGATTTGTGATTTTGATGATGAGCCTTCTATAACCAGAGATATCAATAATTCTACTTTCTCATCTTGTGTACCTATATCCATGTCCTATAGGAGGAGATCTACCCAACCTGCTAAGGGCCTTCCTCTACGTCTCTTGACATCAGTCCACACTTATGGAAGGTGTAGTCAATCCACTAGTTTTTCTCCCATAGTCACTACATGACTGTCCTTCTCTTTCTCCAAACAAACATTTCTGTTGTCATCACTTGTTCTGCTTTGATGTCTATTGTCTTCTTTCCTATTGACCTTTGGGTGACCTGATAACTTAACTCTTCAGAGATGGTCATATTTTATGACTCACAGTCATACAACTTCCTGAGAAGAGTATTGACATTAAAAAATGAGACATCATTTTCAAAAGCTAGGTTAATTAAAGATACTGAGCAATCAATGTCTGATGACTTTTGAAATAGAAATCATCAATCCCTAAAAATTTCAACGAGCAAAATAAAGGTGATTGGGATCATTGAATATTAATAGGGATGTATCTTATATTAAGGAAATAAACATATAAATACAGAAATTGTGGTGGTGTCCAGAATAAAGGTAATGGGGACCATTGGACTTTAAGAGAGGTAAGGTCTATATTAAATATACATTTTTTCAAACTGTTACATAGCTCTTCAATAAGCTGCCTTTTCTTCACCAAAACCAAAAGATCCAATCTAGAAATCACTGACAAAAATGTTGAAGAATTTCTAAGAAAGTAGATGTCCATCAAGTGATGAATAGATTAATTATTAACTGCGGTATGTGAATGTAGTAAAATCTCATAAAAATGAAGAATATGATGTATTTGTAGATATATGCAGAGACTTGTATGAACTGATGCAGGGTAAAGTGAGCATAATCAGGAGAACAATTTATTTATTAACTGCAACAATTATATGGGAGAAACAGCTATGAAAGACCTAAGATCTCTGACCAAAGTGGTCAGCAATTTTGACTCCAAAAGACCAAGCATGAAACATAGCTTCCATGCCTTGGCAGAGAGGTACAGAACCAGATATGCATTCTCAGATATGATCAGGGTTGATTTATTTGTTTTTCTTGAATATAAGAAACATTATTTCCTATGTTTATAATATACCTCCTTTCCCTACTTTATCTGTTGATGTCCAACCCATTCTTTAAATTCCAAAGTCTCCCCTATTCTATCTTTTCAGTAACTCCTTCTTCTTCATCATTCACCTAGCACTTGCTTCTTACCTCTCTCTTAATGTATGCATCATGTTTTATTTTACAAAAGATATCTATTTTACCTATTTCAAACAAAATTAGAAGCTCCCTGAGAAGAGGGGCCAGATCTTAACTGAACTTTTTTAATGTCACCCAGTGTCTACCAATGTGTTTTTCTCAGAGTAGGCACTTAATAAATTTTGGCTGAATTTGTTCAATTGAATTCACAGAACTTGACCTTCACACTCATCCTACAAGATAACTGCTGCCAAGAAGACTGGGATGAGCATTTGGAAATTTCCTCCTTAATTACTGTGATTATTCTGCTGTGGGTAGCACTGTGTCTCCTGAGTCTAAGTCAGTCAGTCAGCAAGGATTTATTAAGCAACTACTATGTGCCAGCCACTGTGCTCAACACTGGAGATACTAAGAAATAGCAAAAGAAACTCACATTCTAATAAGGGATAAAATATGCAAATGAGTGTGTATATTAGACACTTGCAATATGAATGGAATATAACCTCAGAAGGAAGACACTAGAAAGTAGAAGAGAGGAGGATTATGTAGGGACTCCAGCAGAAGAAGGGATTCAACTTGAATGTTGAAGAAGTCAGGGAAGCTAGGAGTTGGAGGTGAAGAGGAAGAGCATTTCAGGTATGGGGACAGTCAGTAAAAAGGCACAGAATCCAGAGATGGAGCATCATGTGTGAGCAACAGCAAAGACCCAGTGTCACTGGATTGTAAGAGAGTAAGGCTGAAAAAAGTGGAAAGGTAGGGAGGGCCAGGTTAGTAAGGGCTTTAAATGCTGAACGCTGGACTTTATATTTGGTACTTGAGGTAACAGGGTGCCACCAAAGTTTTTCTAGTTGAGGGTAATGCGATCAGACCCATGCTTTTGAAAAATGTCTTTGGCACCTGATAGGAGGATGGATTAGAATGAGGAAAGATAAAGAAAACCAACTGAGAGGCTATGGCAATAATCTAGGCAAGAAGTGATGTTCTCTACTAGAAAGGTAGATGTACTAGGTATGAGAGCAGAGGAGATACATTTGAAAGATGTGAAGGTAAAGATGAAAATCACAAGATTTCACAAGATTGGATACATGGAGGTGAGCATGAATGGTGTCGAGAATGATGCCAAACTTGCTAGCTTGGGTGACTGTGAGGAAAACGGAGTCCTTGATAGTAAAAGGAAAGTTGGGAAGAAGAGAGAATATGGAGGGGGTAGATAATGAATTCCATTTTGGGTGTATTGAATTTGAGATGCTTATGGCTATCCAATTCATGATGTAGAAAAAGCAGGTGATCATAGCTAGATTGGGAACCATGGGTATTTAGATCTGTGAGTGATCTACAAGGATATGATAATAACTATACTTATACAAGTTGAAATATCAGAGTAGGAATCAGGGTCATGCTTGGTTCACCTCTGCCTTCTTCATTCAATGACATCTGTAAGCTTTGAGTCTGTGACAATCCAGGGGACTTCATCAGCATTGACTCTGGAGGCTTCAGTTGTGAGGAGACAATGAGAGGATATTTTTAAATTACTTTGTAATCCTTAAAGTGCTATATAAATGCTGGCTATTATTATTATTTTTATTTATGGAAATAAAATGACAGACTGATAATGTTTGGAGAGCTTGTCTTGCTTTGTGTCTTGCCTTACTTTGTAACCTTAGGATTGTTTAATCAAGGTAGGTGCAATAATACTTGATTTCTATGAAGCATTGGCTAGGCTTTGGTGGTCCATATGCCTTCAATTCCCATTGAGCTGTTCCTTAGTGCTATGATTGCTGACTTATAGTATTAGTATATAAAAGGCTTGAGCCAAGAATCACACTTTGGGTTTTAAAAAGTATCTTGGCATTTCCCTGCTGGTAGGTGCTCCAATAGGAGCCATTCTACTACATATCTCTATTTTTAGGAGGTCTCAGGTCCAAGGGTGACTGGGCCTTAGAAGGGGTACAATGTTCCTGAATATATTGCTTTCCCAGTAAGACCGCCAATTTGGAGAGACAAAGACAGAGACAATGAGTCAGAGACAGAGAAAGAGCATCTTACTGCATTGATATCAGCTGATGTAATTAGCCTACAACTAAGTAATATGGTTACTGCAGTTATCCAGTCTACATCATGACTTTCCCCATAATGGTTTTGATATATTGTGGGTTGGTGTAAGATATTAAATGGGAATTTTGGAGGAGTTTTGCAGAAGCTGCTGATCACAAGTGAAGGTCAGTAAACAATAGAGAAAAAGTTTAGAAACTCAGAAATGTATAAAATATATGTGTAGTATTGTATAATGTCAACATATTTTATTTTTTAATACCATACCAGTTCAGACTTCTTCTCTGGTATAAAAGGATGGCCAAAAATTTTATGTGGCTTTTCCAGGTTGTGGCCTGCCATGTACCTAACCCCCACGGTGTGGAAGGGATAACTATACAGAGTAACTAGGGTAGGTTTCTGTCAAGTAGATTCTCAGTTGCCCCGACATAAAACTTCACTTTACCCTTATTGAGTGTTAATTGGCTGAACGAGTTTGAAATAGCAGAAGAAAACTGACTGAAAATGTTCTCGCCCAATATATTTGGTGCTTAGGAACACCCAAAGCCTATCTCTCCCCCAGGAGACACCGTCTCCTGGACACATTTTCTGCTTGAAATATATTTCTGAAGTAGGTAAGCGGACAGACCTTTAAACAATCTCTAAATCAATCCATCCACAAGCATGTATTATGGGCCTACTATGTGCAAAGCATTAGGGATAAAAAGAAAAAAAAGAAACATTTCCTGCTCTTAAGGAGACTGTGTCCTATCAGTGGAAGCAGCATGTACATAATAATAATAGTTAACATTCACATAGCACTTTTGTTTACAAAAGAATTTTGTAAAGTGGTATGTATGTATACACATATACATTATATACATATAAATGCATATAGCATCAACTGAATCTCTCAGTATCCTTGAGATGTAGATGCTGTTATGATTTTCCATTTTGCTAATGAGGAAAAGGAGACAAACTGAGGTTAAGTGACTTGCCCAGGGTCACACAGCTAGAAAGAATATGAGAAGGGATTCTAACTCAGTTCTCCTTCACTGAAAGTCTATTGTTCTATCCACTACTACACCATGACTTCCTGCATATGTCGGCATATACTACTACTTCTGGGGACCAGATCATGTAAAATGAGCTAGAGAAGGAAATGGCAAACCCCTCCAGTACCTTTGCCAAGAAAACTCCAAATGGGGTCACAAAGAATCTGAAATGACTGAATGACAACTATCGCTACTAACATTTATAGAGTGCCTACTATGTGCCAGCCACTGTGCTAAGAGCTTTTATGATTCGTATCTCATTTGATACTCATAACAGCCCTAGAAGGGGGGTGCTGTTATTATCCACATTTTACATATGTGGAAACTGAGGCAAACAGGAGTCAAATGATTTACCCAGAATTATACAGTTAGTAAATGTCTGAGGCCAGATTTGAGTTCTGGTTTTCCTGACTCCAGGCCCAGTGCTATAATCACTGCACCACCTCACTGTCCCACAGACTATGTACTAAAAAAAAGGTAATTTGGGGGAGTGAGGTGAAGACACTAGTAATTGCGGGTAGGATTCGGGAAAGGTTTCATGAAGAAGGTGGTACTTTGTGGAGCTGGCGTGCTATTTGGTTTTCACCTGTAACTTTCTTCTCTCTTAAAGGTTGGTTTGTTTTGTTGCAGGCTTTTGTGGCAATAAGAGGAATTCTATCCAGGGAGGCAGTTGATTCGTGGCTATTCCTCCTCCATCTCAGTAATAGTTGCTCAAAATGTTAAATGCCTTCCAGATGGAGACACTTACCATTTGTAGGAGGAATAATTTTGGGGGAAAATTCATTCGTTTTTGGCATCATGAGGATTTTGCTAGAGTAAATGAAAAAGCGTTTTTAATTCTGCCACACATATGTCAGTGTTTGCCTGGCTGTTTTTGGCAGCCTCCAGGTGCCCCTGCTGTGGTGCCTTCCTCTGGGATTTCAGGTTTGAGATCTAGACTGGCCAGGGGATGGAGGAGGTGCTTAGAGGGGCAGAACTACGTATAATTGGGCAATCTGACCATGATGGTATAAGAGCCCTCTTCAGACCATCTGGTCCAGTTCTTGACTTCAGGTTCAAATGTCTAAACCATTCAAGACAGATGATTCTGGTTTTTTGAGGTATTTGTATTTAGAAGAAAGGAAGCTTGAGAAATAATATCACGCAGTACAACAAGCAAAGGATTTAGGAGTAAAAAGGTGGGATCACTAGTCCCAGATCCAGTACTGGTCGAAAGGGATTAGGATTGGATTTATACATTCTTGAGATTAGGATTGGATTTATATATTCTTGGGTGTTAGGAATTCCTGAAGGAGGCCTTGAGCTCCCTCTATCAAAGTAAATCAGCATCTTCTCTTCAACTTAGAGTCCCAGAGTAGAGGTTCTTGTGGAGGTTCTTGGATGTGTGTGTGTGTGTGTGTGTGTGTGTGTGTGTGTGTGTGTGTGTGTGTGTAATAGGCCCTTTACCTGAAGATAGTCTGGTGAAACCTTCTCAGAATAGTGATTTTAAATGCTTAAAACAATATTAGTAGGATTAAAAGGAAACTAATTATGTCAAAATAGCAAAATCTAGGTTTTTAAAAGTGCACGAACCCCAGGTTTAGAACTCCTATCTAGAGTGTTGCCTAAAGCACCAAGAAGTTAGGTAGGTAACAATCTACTGTCACACAGTCCCTGTGCATTAAGGTGGGACTTGAAGCCAGCTGGGTCTTCCTGGATTTAAAATTAGGTCTCCTTTTGAAAAATTATAACATTTGAATATTTTATTTTGTCATATCTGGGTAATGATGGTGAATATTCACTTCACAACCTCATGCCTCAGTTTCTGTAAAAAGGGTGGACTATTAGTGATGGACCTCCAAGGTCTAGGACTCTTTTTTCTGTCATATTCAAGATGAGAAATGAAGAACCACTAGGAGGAGATAAGTTGTCCTTTGCCAGTATAGGCTTCTATGGATACTTCCTCGGGGAGAGAAAGTCTTAAAGGAATTGGTCAATCAGTTGGTATCCTTGGCAGGAAGCAGTTGAGGAAATCTGTAATCCATAATTATTTTTTCTTGTCCCCTTGTTTAGTCATGCAACCAACAGTCTATGCTATCTCTCAACTTCCTTCCCCAGTATCTGTCATACTCACGACTTTATTAACATCATCCTATAGTTGGTAAAATATAAGGACAGAGTTGAGCATGCAGACCATAGTAGCTTGGTGACACATAGTTAGCTAGGTGGCACAGTGGATAAGACATCGGGCGTGGAGTGAAGAAGGCCTGAGTTCAAATCTAGCCTCAAACACTTATTAGCTGTGTGACCCTGGGCAAGTCATCTGCCTCAGTTTTCCCACCTTTTAACTGAGAATAATGATAATGTGTCCCCTCAGGATTGCTGTGAGGACCAAATGAGGTAATACTTGTCAAATGCTTAGCATAGGGACTAGAACATAGTAGGTGCTTAATAAATGCTTATTTCCTTCCTTTCTGTTTTGTGAACAGATCAAAGTAACAATCTGTCTTTGACGGGCATCTGGACCTTGAATTTTCCCATACATTTCAACAACCCAGTCCCTGGAATCTTGCCTAAGGCATATGACCCTCCCCAGCACACCTTGATCACTTAATTAGCTTACATGATATTCCTTAATCCCATTTAGACCCTTTCACTGTTGCCCCTGGACCACCCCAGGCTACTTACCACTCATTAATCCCAACAAGATCTTTTCACTGACCCTTTTTTCTTTTTTGTATATAAGTATCAGTCCCATTCTCATTAAATTCACAGATTCACTAGGAACTCTGTCTGTTTCTACTGGTGACACAATAGCAGATTCACTGAGAACTCTGCCTGCTTCTATTGACATTACAATAAACTGCTCCTTGACTGGAAGAAGGTTTTAGTGCTTGAATTCTTTCCAGGCAGACTCCTTTTCACCCTAATATTTCAAGGTTCCCAGAACCCTAAACTGCATCATATTTATATTTGGTGACCCTATCCAGGCAATTGCCTGACCCCCTCAAGTCCTCTTCCAGTCAAGACTGGAAGGTATATAAATCTCCCCCAACCATATGTATCTTTTACACTCTGCAGTTGGGGTTGCTCTCCAAACACCTAAGAAGAGGTACTTTTTGAGCCTGACCCTCTCAGGCTCCATTTGGATCAGATGGTTATGAGGCTATCTTGCACATTTTCCACTACATAGACGACTCCCTATATGGAAGCATATGCCTAATTCTCTCGATTCTCTGGGATGCTAGGGAATTGGGAACATTGCAGGTGCTTTTTGGTTTCCTGAGGTTTCCTCTCTCTATACCTCAGAACCCTCCTTCACAGAGGGATCCCCAGGCCTCATGCCCATACCTGCCAGATCCCCATTCTCTTCCAGCTTCATGACCACTAGATTCTCAGCCCTGCAGCTGGACTGAGTGAGACTTCTCTGAGATTTGCCCCTAAGTTATCTTTTATAGAATTGGACAAAGCTCAGTCTTCATGATCCAAGGAAAGCTTTGTGCCTGGCCTCAATATGATCTAGTGGGCCAAGGAAAATTCTAAAAGTTCAAAAAAAAATTCTTAAGATTTTTCTTCTTGTAGTCCTGACTCTGACCAGACAAAGGCTACAGTGAAAAGTTAGAACAGCTAAAAATTTAGCAGATTCTGGAGGTTTTGTGATTGATTATTAAGGAGTTTTGAAACACCTTACAATCCCAGTCACTCCCTTTTCCCCCATTCCCTTCTTCAGCCCAGTGTTTTCCTGTTAGCACCTCTCATCCCAGATCAGACTAAGAAAGTGTTGGAGAATGGTAGAGGATTTAAGTCACCCTCCCTCACCTGAGGAAAAGAAGAAAGGGAGAGGGGTAGCAGCCACAATGGATCCCCACTGGCAATGGCCCTGGCCCATGGGCACACTGTAGCTCACCTAGAAAGTCAGGAAGTAATGCCCAGGTTCAGAGAATCCTGCTTCTTCTCCCCCTCTCCCCACCCAGCAGCTGAGGGTGAAAGTGAGATAGGTCAAGGCAATACAAGGTAAGAAGCCAACCAGCATCTACACTTGGCAAGCCAATAATTTTTAAATGATCTGGAAATGCAATTGATGTCATCCGAAGTTTATTGTTTGTGTTACAGCTAAAACAATTTGGTTATCATTTACGAAAATTCTAAGATTGTTGGTTATTGTTTTAGTGCTAAAACCTAAAGCTGGCAATTGACTGCTGTGTGTGTGTGTGTGTGTGTGTGTGTGTGTGTGTGTGGAGAGGAGGGGATGAGGTGAAAGCTTTACCCAGATTGGTTCTGCCCATTAAGAGCAGTCTTCAGGGCTAGTCAAAAAGCACAGCCCACAGTAGCTCTATGGGCATATGGGGTGAATAGGAAGCCCCTTCTCTGGGGTCCCTGTTGATGTCCTTTATTTTGTAAACTGCCAAAAGAACTCATTTGACTTATAGAGTTCCTAAACAATGAACTTGGCTTGCTGAGAATTTGCAAGTATATAGAAATGATCTCTTAAAAATTGGTTTTTATACCAGCACAAATTTTAATTTGAGATGTAATTCCTGGTAAATTTTTTCCTAAGCTGTGATTAAGGAAATTTACTGTTTGAGGTAAAAAACTCATGGTATCATATTTGATTTTGAGTTGTCTTTATAGATCATAGTAATCCATCCATAATCACTAATCGATAATCCACCATCTGAGGGAAATGCCACAAGCTCCTCAGAGAGAATCTGATACAGGTGAAGGTCTTCAAATGGAAAAACTAAGGGGATAATTTTAGCCTCAGTCTTAGATGGGATCCTCCTGATTCAGTTTCATCATTATGTTCCTTTGAAAAGGAATGTTACCCACCTGCCTATTCTAGAGTCTGGCTATGAGGTGGAATTGATATTGAATTCAAAAAAAGCTAAGGATATTTTATCCTGTCATACTTGTGCCTGCTTTATGCTTTTATAGCAAATTTCTATAGTCAGATTAAAAGACATAAGTCTAATAGTGCTTACAAAAGAAATCCTTTCTTATGTCATCTCTGCTCATTTTTAAATCTTGTCCATAAGCTTTCCATGTATGCAATGAAAGATTAACCCACTGGCTTGCTTCTCCTGTCTCCTTAATCAAGACATAAGTGCTATGAAGCTGAACCTTTCTTATGGCCACTCAAAAAACCATAACTTCCTTCAATCTGAGAAACAGTAACCCTAATACAAAGATGTCCTCAACTTCTGCTTCTAGCCCCTGGAAGATTTTTATTTGTTTCTTTGCTTTTAAGGAAAATGGATTAAAAGAAGTCCCCTGTTACCAATGCAATAACACATTAATAATACATTTGAAGGCTCTAAGATGTTTTCACTCCTTATCCTCTCTCTCACAATCATCCTCAGATGCTGCCACACTGATATCAGCTCCAACCAACATTTTTGGTCCTGATGGAAAATGGAGAATGAATGAGAGCCTGACACTGGGAGATGGGGGTGATCTTCTGATACCTCACTCCCAGAAAAAGAAGGTACAGAAGGTGTGCTGAGTAACTGACATGATTTAACAACTTCCTGTCCAGAGCTGACTTTCCTTGGAGGCTTTAAAAAGGTATCTAAACTAAAGGGCTGTTTTGTGCCTCCAGAATAAAAGAGAATTGATCCTTAAGATAATATTAGAAGGTGTGGAGGACCTTGTTTTTCCACAGCATGATTCTGATCCTTATAATGAGAAATTCCATGCATGCCTTTGGAACTGTGGTTATGTCTATTAAGCCTTTCCTGCCCTTAAAGGCTTCCCTTGGGCTTCCCAATTAGATTCCAATTCTTGGCAAATCTGAAGTAAGATGTTATAGAAAGCACCTTGGACTTGGAATTAAGAACTTGGGATAGATTTTTGGCTCTGCAACTTAGTAGCCGTGTGACTACAGGGAGTCACTTAAACACTCTGGCTTTCAGTTTCCTCATTTATAAAACAGGGACAACAGAAATGCATTATTTCCCTCACAAGGATTGATTTTGAGGAATGGACTTTATTATAAAGGACTTTAAAGGACTATATAAATGTAAACTACTCATCATTACTCCTTTGTCCTTTGGAGGGGGAAAGAGGTATGGAGAGATAGACAGAAGGACAATAATTTATCTTATACATTTCACTCTTAGCATGATCAATTTCAGTTATGTCAAACTCAGACAGAACCTAGGAGCCACTAAACTCTACTTAAAGATCCCTGTGGGCTGCACTTTGATTTAGATAACCACTTATTAATTTTATCTCTGTTTTACTGTATTTCTATTTATTTGGCCAAATATTTTCCAATTCAATTTTAATCTTGTCCAGGTGGCACTCAGGAATATTGTAGGCTGCATGAAGTCTGCAGGTGGCATGTTTGACATTTCTGTTCCACTTTATCCTTTGTCAAGGATTGTTCTATTTTAATTTCCCTGCTCAACCTCCCCACTCCATCATAATTGTTTGTAAGCTAGAAGCATCTCTTAAGCACAGGCTGCTTCAATGGGAGGGAAGGAAGGAAAGAAAGAAGGAAAAAAGGAAGGAAGGAAGGAAGGAAGGAGGGAAATAAGGAAGGAAGGAGGGAAGGAAGGAAGGAAGGAAGGAAGGAGGAGGGAAGAAAGGAAGGAGGGAAATAAGGAAGGAAGGAGGGAAGGAAGGAAGGAAGGAAGAAAGAAAGGAGGGAATGAAAGAAGGAAGAAGGGAAGGAAGGAAGAAAGGAAGGGAGGAAGGGAGGAAGGGAGAGAGGGATGGATGGAGAGATAAAAGAGGGAAGGAAACACACATCTATTAAGCACCTACTTTATACAACCTAAATTATACAAAGGCAAGTTATTCTTTTTTTTTTCTTTTTTTAAATTATATTTTTATTTTTAGTTTGCAACAAACAGTTCTACATAATTTTGAGTTCCAGATTTTCTTCCCTCCCC
>CM053622.1:441622936-441639125 GCA_028646595.1 Phalanger gymnotis
GGGCAGCTCCGCAGGCTGAGCGCTCTCCTAGCCTACAGAGTCCTTCCTTCAGCCTTTCAGATTCTCCTGGCTGGGAAATCTGCCCCACTCAGACTGCTCGCACTTTCTAACTCTCTCAAATCTGCTCAGATTCACTTTTTTATAGGAATCCAACAGACTTGTGAGAGAGCTCCTGCAAGACGCTGTTTTCATGCGGCCATCTTGGCTCCGCCCCCCCATAGACCAATATCTTATACCATATACCAAAAGAAAGTTAAAATGGGTTCATGATTTAGATATAAAGGCTGATACTATAAGCAATTTGGGAGGGCAAGGAATAGTTTATATGTCAGATTTATGGAGAAGGGAAAAATTCATTACCAAATGAGATAGAGAACGTTACAAAATGCAAAATGGATAATTTTGATTATGTTAAATTGAAAAGTTTTAGTACAAACAAAGCCAGTACAACAAAGATTAGGAAGGAAGCAGAAAATTGGCAAAGAACCTTGCCAATGTCTCTGATAAAGGCCTCATCTCTAAAATATACAGGGAACTGAGTCGAATATATAGGAATACAAGTCATTCCCTATTTGAGAAATGGTCAGAGGATATGAACAGGCAGTTTTCAGAGGAAGAAACTAAAGATATCTATAGTCATATGAAAAAATGCTCTAAATCACTATTGATTAGAGAAATGCAAATCAAAACAACTCTTAGGTACCACATCTCTCTTGTCAGATCGCCTAACATGACTAAACAGGAAAATGATAGGTCCTGGAGAGGATGTGGGAAAATTGGAACACTGTTACATTGTTGATGGAGTTGTGAACTGATCCAACAATTCTGGAGAGCAATTTGGAACTATGCCCAAAGGGCTGTAAAAATGTGTATACTCTTTGACCCAGCAATACCACTTCTACACTGTATCCCAAAGAGATCACACAAGTGGAAAATGGACCAGTATGTACAAAAATATTTATAGCAGCTTTTTCTGTCATGGCAAAGAATTGGAAATTGGAAATCAAGGAGATGCCAATAAATTGGGGAATGACTAAACAAGTTGTGGTATATGAATGTAATGGAATACTATTGTGCCACAAGAAATGAGGAGCAGAAAGATTTCATTATAACCTGGAAAGACTTATGTGAACTGATGCTGAGTGAGGGGAGCAGAACCCGGAGAACATTATACATGATTACAGACACGTGGTATCTGTAAGGACTAACTTTGATAGACTTGGCTCTTCTCAGCAATACAATGTCCAAAGACAGCTCCAACAGACTCATGATCGACAAAATTATCTGCATCCAGAAAAAAAGTTACAGAGTCTGAATGCAGATTGATGCAAACTATTTGCTCTCTTTCTTTTTTGGTTTTGTTTCCTCTTTCTCATGATTCATTCCATTGGTTATAATTCTTTTTTTCAATTTGACTATTATGTAAATAAGTTTAATGTGAAAGTATATGTAGAACCTATATTGGATTACATGCTGTCTTGGAGGGAGGAGGGAGGAGCAGGAGGGAGAGAAAATTTGGAACTCAAAAGCTTGTGAAACTGTGTGTTGTAAACTAAAATTAAAAAAAAATAAAAATTATGTTAAATTTAAAAAAAGAAAAGTCAAAGGATGACAACAAAAAAAGATTGCTACCCCTGCTTTTTTTACTTCAGCATAATATATTATGCTCCAGCCTTTTACCTCTACTCTGTGTGTATCCCTCTGCTCCAAATGTGTTTCTTGTAAACAACATATTGTATGATCATGGTTCATAATCCACTTTGCTATCCACTTTTGCTTTATGGGAGAGTTAATGTCATTCACATTGACAGTTATGATTTACTATCTTTGTCTTTCTCTCCATCCTTTTTTCCTCTTGTTTATGCTTTTTTCTCTCCTTTCTCCCTTTTCCTTCTCACTAGAGGTTTGCTTTTGACCACCAAAAATGCTCCCTCAGTCTGCCCTCTTTTCTATTAGTCCCCTCCCTTTTCTTTCCCTTTACCCTTACTACTTCTTCTCTCCCTTCTACCCACCACCTCCCTTTCCTTTCCTTTTTCCCCTCCTACTTCAAGTTAGATTTCTCTACCTAACTGATTATGTTATACCCTCTTTGAGCCAGATTTGATGACAGTAAGATTCAAATAACATTCACCTCCCTCTCTTCTTTCCTTCTGCTGTAATAGATTTTTGTGCCTTTTCATGTGATATAATTCACCCTTGTCTGCCTCCTCCTTGCCTCTTCTTCCAGTACAATCCTTTTTCATGACTTAGATTTTTTTTATCATGTCAATGTCAACTTACACCCTTTGTCTATGTATAAACCTTTTAAATGGCCTAATAACAATACAGTTCTCAAGAGTTATCTTCCTTTGTAGGAATGTAAACAATTTGTCCTTATTAATAACATGTTGTTTTTTTTTTCTTTTCTGTTTACCTTTTCATACCTCTCTCGAATCCTGTATTCGAAGATCAAAGTTTCTGTTTGGAAGTCCCCTATTTCATTGAATATCCATCTCCTCCCCTGAAAGATTATTCTCAGTTTTGCTGGGTAGGTGATCCTTAATTGTAATCCAAGCTCTTTTGCCTTACAGAATATTGTATTCCATGCCATCAGATCTTTTAATGTAGAAGCTGCAAGGTCCTGTGTAATCCTGACTGTGGTTCCACGATATTCAAATTGTTTCTTTCTGGCTGCTTGCAATATATTCTCTTTGACCAGGAAATTTTGGAATTTGGCTACAGAATTCCTCAGTGTTTTCAGTTTGGTACCTCTTCCAGGTGGTGATCAGTGGCTGTCTTGATGATTGTGTTACCTTCTGGTTCTAGGACTTCAAGGCAGTTTTCCTTGGTGATTTCCTGAAAGATGCTGTCCGGGCTTTTTTTTTCCATCATGTTTTTCAGGTAGACCAATAATTTTTAAATTGTCTCTCCAGGATCTATTTTCCAGGTCAGTTGTTCTACCAATGAGGTACTTTACATTTTCTTCTATTTTTTCACTCTTTTATTTCTGTTTGACTGATTCTTGATATATCATAGAATTGTTAACCTCCACTTGCTCAATTGCAATTTTTAATGAATTGTTTTCTTCTATTAGATTTTTTATTTCCTTTTCCATTTGGCCAGTTCTACTTTTTAAGGACTTGTTTTTTATAGTCAATTTTTGTCCTTTCTTTTCCAACTTATCGACTTTCTCTTGCATACCTCTCATTTTTTCCCAATTTTTCTTCTACCTCTCTTATATTAATTTTGAAATCCTTTTTAACTTTTTCCAAGAAGGCCTTTTGAGCTTCAGACCAGTTCATATTCCACTTTGAGGTTTCAGATGTGGGCATATTGACAATGTGCCTTTTTCTGAATTTGTGCCGTGATCTTCCCTGTCCCCATGATAAGAATCTATAGTCCTTGTCTGTTTCTGCTTTTTGCTCATGGTGTTTGCCCAATTCCTGGCTTTAAAGTTGAGCACTCTTCCTGGAGAGAAGGAGGCACTGACTCAAGCCTCCTGTGCTAGAAGCCTGGGACCTGGTCACTAGCTTTGTGTGCTAGGGCCTCAGGTGCTGGCGGCTGGAGGCTGTAAGGGTTTGGGTGCTCACCTAGTGCTGAGCTCTGGTCAGCAACACTGAAGCTCTCAGGGTGGGGGTGGGGAGTCTGGCCCCTGAGGGACACCTGCTTGCCTGAGGCCTTGCACTCAAGTGTTTGTTTGCTAGAAGATGTCTGCCAGCCTGGAGCTATGCTTCCTAGAGTTGTACTTCCTAGAGTTGTGCTGAAGCACCAGTAGATTTAACTGCTGGATAATGTTGGCACATGTGGTGGTTTTCCTAGCTGGTGTCTTCCAGTTCCTCTGCCTGTTCCGAGGAACTCAGAGGGGAGGGGTCCTGGTGTTGGCCCTTGCCAGCTCCACCACCCTGGGGCTCAGGATCTCCTCCTGATTTGCTGAAGTGGAGTTTGTCCCTGGCTTACTGGGATTCCTCCCATCCTGTACTGCTCCCCCTCCTTCAGAGCAAGAGGGGCCTTTCCCATTAATCCTTCAAGCTTCCTGGACTATAAGACCCCAACTTCCTGTTGGCTCAGTTATTCCAGGGTTTTTCCTGGGGCTATGTTCTCTGGGCTTTCAGAGGTCAATAAGTGAAGGTGAGAGTGACTTCTTAATCTGCCATCTTGACTGTGAGCCTCAGTTTTCTCATCTGAAAAATGGGCATGATAATGTTGTTATTGTTCTTCATTTTTGAGGAAATTAATGACATCATGGTGAGGATGTCTTGACTCATGAGTGAGTTGGGTTAAATGAGGCAGAGCTAAGCAATGTTGTCAGCCTCTCTCTCTTTCAATGTCATAGAGGTCCAGTGGCAAGTCAAAAAAATCCAGATAACTGATGATGGTCAGGGATGCAGTGGATTATGACCTTGGTGTCTTTGATGTCTGACCAAGCTCTAAGTGCTCCACAGAACTCGCTTCAGCCTCCTTCATGACCTTTGGAACAAATCGTTCTCATCCACCCATTCTGCTGGAGGAAGTCTTCACATGCTTGGAGTAGGCATAATAGCACCTGCCTTAATGGTTTTTTTGTGAGGACCAAATGAGGTAACATATGCAGTGCTTTGAAAATTTTAAAGTGGTATGTAGGTACTAGCTATCATTATTGTTATTATTCCTACTAATTGTCATTATTAATGACTCCAAGCTTCTCTCTGTCTCTCTGTCTCTATCTCTGTCTCTGTCTCTGTCTCTCTCTCTCTCTCTCTCTCTCTCTCTCTCTCTCTCTCTCTCTCTCTCTCCACTCTCCCTCTCTGTCTTCCTCCCCCACCCATCTCCCTCTCAATTTTTCCTGTACCTTTCACATTTGGTCCCTCATTTGACCCTCACATGATCTCTGCATCTTGCTGCCTCTTTGCTGGGCTTTTTCAAAAGGAAGGTGCTATCACTGAGGGCATCAAAGAGATTCCATGTTCTATGGGTGTTCTTTATCACCCTACCCTTGGATGTGCACAGGAATGACAGATAGCAAATCCCATAAGCCCCTTCACCCAAATTCCTCCCCACAAAACCCCCAAATACTTGGAATCAGAGATCCCAGGGCCTTCAGAATAGTTTCAAGTTTAACCCCACACAGAGACAGAGACAGAAGGAAGAAGGCCCATCCTTTACTCTGACAGGCCTTCAAGAGATCCCATCTTATGTGCTGGGATGAGAGCATCAAATTCCGATTATCTTAAATGGCATTTCCAGAGCAATCACTATTAAAAAGTCAAGAGGTAAGCAAGAGATGGAGCATCTTACTTTAGAAAGTGATTTTATGAAGACACAAAAATAGAGCATGGAGGGTGGGGTGAAGAGGAAATGCCACTTCCCTCCCTCCTCTACTGCTCAGTACAGTGCTACGCTCACCCAAGCACACTGCTGTGGTAGAAGGCAATCCTACTGTACATGACTCTTTCTCTCCAAGCAGACAAATTTTGCATTTTAATTGCAGTCATTGGGGTAACGCTGCAAGAATTATGTCTGATGCATTGGTGTAGGTTCACATTTCTAAATGTCATTTTGTGCAGGGTGCTTCATAAAGATTAGCCCTGCTCCATCATTTCCTCAGTGTCAATCAATGGTGTGTGATTCTTTACTTATTGATGTTTAAAGTCCTCTGTGAATCAATGTCTGTCCCCTCAGCTCATATTACCCATTTGCAATACCCAATTTCAGAAGATACATAACCATAAATTTGTTAGCTTTAGCAGATTTGAACCCAGAGTCCATGAAAAATTTCATTTTAATATGTTGATCGTTGTATTTCAATATGATTGATCTCCTTCGTAATTCAATGTATTTTATTCTGTGTAATCAAAAGCAATGTTCTGAGGTATCCTTAAGATTCACAGACTGACAAAGGGGTTCATAACCCAGAAAAGTTAAGAAGCTGTGTTTTAGAGCAAGAGCAGAACAGACTGCCCAAAACAGAGAGGGGTTCATTTGCTTGTTTTTTTTAAAGACTAGCACCTTATATTATGAGAAATAAAGGATTACAGACGTAGGCAAGTTACTTCCCCCTCTGGACCTAAAGGTGTCCTCCAGGCCCAACTTCCTATAATCCTAGCAAAGAAAAAGGCAAGTACAGCCTGTGTAATATCACCTTCCAACTCACTGTTTATTCAGAAACACTTCACTTTTGAAGGACACAATAATGGCCCAGGAAATTGCATCCTTCAGTAGAACATGAAAACCAATGTAATAAGTTTCTTCTAAATTACTCCACAGGTGATATGTATTTTCCTCCCACTGCCCACTTGGCTCAAAGTCAATGAAAAATAAGCAACACACAAGTGGTCATCCCACAACGTTGTGTGTGTCTGTGTCTGTGTCTCTGTTTAACTTTGCCCCAAACTTGACACCCCAAGGCCTTTTCAATGACAGAGCATTAAACATAATCATTTTTTAAAGTAATGGCAGAGGAATGGGCCCATTAAGTGTTATTAATCAACATAATTGGACATTTCCTCCTGCCTAATTCCCTGACTGGCCAAACGAACAAGAGATCAAACCCACGCTGTTAGTTCTGCTGTGAGTTCCATGTTTTTCAAGAACTTTTAGAACATGTCAGCAGCACAGGCAGTGAGTTAATGCACAATGTCCCTATTATCATCAGCATATATTTAAAAATCTTCAGTGTCAGAGTGACTGCAGGCCAGTCAGCCTCATGATTAAATAAGCAAAACAACAAATGAATGAACAAAAATAAATACATAAATAAACAAACAAATGAAAGAATGAATGAATGGATGGAGCAACTTTTCTTAAGTAAAATCCTTAGATTGAACACCCCACCGAATTATTTCTAGTACCTGTGCTGCCTGCAAATAATTTAATGTATATTGTTAAGAGGCATTGCATTGTAGCTCATGGGAACTCTGTGAGTGTTCGTAGGCTTAGAGGAAGCTGGGGAAAGTGGGAAAAATAAAAATAAAATCCATGTTTCAGGGGAAGGCTTATAGGATACCTGCTCCTGTTGTATAATGGCAGATTGCATTGGGATGTGATGTTTGTTTAGATTCTGAATATGTTGACTTTATCTTTTAATAATGCATTTTATTAGGAAATGGAATGATTGGAGTTCCCTGAAAATAAAATGCATTTTTCATAGGCAGCCCCTCTATTCAATAGATTTGAATGACATGGGGAAAAAGAAAATTCATTCATTGTCATTTCTCTCCTTTTTCCAAAAAATTTTTCAACCAGGAAGGAGTGGAGAAGTGGAACAAGGATGGGAAGGGGGAAGGGTTAGAAATGGTGACAGGTGCTCTGCTTATCTGGAAAAATGGCTGAACTATCTAAATAGCTCCAAGATAGACTTCCTCTTTATTATTAGAACTAATCAAATTTCCTCTGTTACCTCTTAGAGCATGGTTTATTTAACCTGGAATTCTGAGGTCTGGAAAATCCTTGACTTAATACAAAAACTCTTATTTTCACCACTAGTCTGAATCTACAGATCAGCCAGTAAGAAAGAGTTCAAGCTGGTTTTTCATAACACTAACCTGCCATCCTGCTTTTAAAACAAACAAAACAAAAAACCCATCCTTGTCCTCTCAGTGCCTTTGGAATTCCAAACTAAAGAAGGTTAACCTAAGCATCCCTGCTTGTAATAAGAAATACAAAAAATTCTCCTTAGGTTGTAATTAGAAATACAAAAAATGCCCATATGCATATATGCATACATACATATGCACAGAAGTGTATTGTCCTGCACATATAAATATGAATATATGTGTATGCATGTAAATGTACTTGTATACATATATGCAATCTTAGTTCAGCTTTAGGCTATTAAATTTCGAAAGACCACTAAGACTTTTGGGGCTACATATAGACTTATGTGCATATGCATATACATGTGTGCACATACCTAAATGCATGCACTATATGTAGGAAGGGGTGGAATGTATAAGCATGTATGTGCATGTGTTTATATACACATAGAGAGGAAATATTTTGGTATGCAATAATATAAACCTGCCTGTGCTGTAGTGAAATCCTTCATTTGTTTATTTGTTTTTTTATTCATCTACCTATCTACCCATTTATTTATTCACTGATTTGTTTATTTCTTTAGAAGCACTTTATTTCAAGGATCTTACCCAATTAGCTATGAGTGGCTTGGGTTTGGGTTGTTTTATTATTCTTTCTAGAAATGTTCAATGATCAGAACAAAAAAATGTAGAAGACCTTCCCAATATTTTTAGGTCACTGTCAAAGGCAGCTTTATCAAACACAAGGCAGGGCACGAACTACATGACTTTGGGGTAGATGAAGTTCAGGATTCTCTCTCTGCACTCCTATAGTCCTTTCAATGACCTTGTAAGCTCCTTCTAGATCCAAATCTATGATCTTATGAATTCATATCACATGTTCTAATAATGATGGACTTTAAACACAATTCACAACCTTTCTTAACTACTCTCCCAAATTCTAGTGCCCTACTTTATATTTATTCAGTATTTGCCTCTTTTCATTTATTCTGCACACATTTCTATAAGTACATATAATTTTCCCATATACAATATAAGTTCTTTGAAAGTAGAGACTACTTTATTCTTTGTATTTATATCACTAACATGTAGTATAGTGCTGGTACACAGTAGATGCTTAATAAATTCTTTTCATTCGGTAAAGGGAATGATTTTTATAATAATATTTTGTCACATTTTAAAATCACTTTTATCATTATTTTCTCCAACTTTGCCAATTTACAAAAGGCAATGGGGGGATACATGATGGAAACAAGTAGCCTGCTGCATATTTCCAGAGATGATCCTAGGCAAAAACATAATGACTCTGTGTCAATGAGAAAATACATTGTGAGAAAAGGAGGCAGGCCAGTCATGTATTGGAGGGAAGGATAGCAACCTAAGTGCTCTGCTAGAATCAATAATCCCCCACACAACAGTGTCTATCACTTTGATTGGATCTTTTGTGGAGGCTCTGTGGAAGAAACTGGACAAGAAACTATACAAGGTTACCGTTTATGATGGCTTGTGATCTGCATAGAAAGAGAGAATATGTTTTATAGATCCATTGAAACAAATAAAAGAAGGCAGAAAGGAATTGGATCCATATGTATTTATTAAACACCTACTATATACAAAGCATTGCAAAATAAATAATGACAATCGATGTGCCTTTCTTTAGCTACATCTCCTTGGTGAAAAGGAATCTCATGGACTTCAGAAATGATCTTAAAAATCCACTTATATAAAAAAAAGATCTAACTCAAGTATGATGTAATAATATTTCGCGGGAAATCAGTATGATGAAACACAAGCTTTTAATATAAAAAATATTTACTTTTGAACGAAAAGCAATTGACATCCATCTTTACATTACATCTGTGGAGTTAAATGAGCAGAACCAAGAAAACAATTATACAACATTGTACTGCAATAATGTAAATGAAAAGATCACTAAAAGGTGATTAAACAAATCATGAAAAATCAATTAAGATCTTAGAGAAGAGATATGGAACATATTTCTTCCCTCTCAGTAAAGAGGAGGGGAACTTCTAGTAGAGACAATATTGCACAACCTTAGGTAAAATTTCATGTAAACAGAATATTGTCTTTTGGTTTCAAATTCATTCTGCTACCTTCTTCCATTTTGTGAATGAGTTCATCCATTCACATTCACAGTGACAGTTATGATTGCTAATGTTATTTCCTTCCTCCCCATTCCCTTAAATTTGTCCTTTACTTTTTTTTTTAACCCTGTCCCCCCTTTAAGAGTTTGTTTTGCTTCTGACTACTGCCTCCCTCAATCTATCTTCTCTCTTATTTCCTCACCACTCCCTTTCTCTTAACCCCTTTCCCCATTACTTCCCTTTTGGGTAAAGTGAATTTCTTAACCCAGCTTCATATGTATGCATATTTCCCACCCCCCCCCCACCAATAAAGTTTTTACATCACATGCTTTTGTTTATTTTTCTTTGTCAGAAGGGAGGGTTTA
This sequence comes from Phalanger gymnotis, assembly GCA_028646595.1. Taxonomy (NCBI): domain Eukaryota; kingdom Metazoa; phylum Chordata; class Mammalia; order Diprotodontia; family Phalangeridae; genus Phalanger; species Phalanger gymnotis. The sequence continues at coordinate 441,632,897 of CM053622.1, forward strand.
AATCAAAGAGAAATAGAAAATGAATGTGATATAAGCAACAAGGCATCAATGAAACTTGGAAATCTGTGTGTCCCTCACACAAGCGAGTTGAGTTGAATCTTGACCTTTTTCTTTGCAAGACCACCTTATAATATGAGAGGAAGGTAATGTAGTCCAGTGAAACAGAGGGGAAAAAAATGACTCTAGAATCAAAGTTTGTTGTGGTTCAATTATTTCAGTCATGACTGTTTGTGACCTCATTTGGAATTTTCTTGGCAAAGATACTGGAGTGATTTGCCATTTCCTTCTCTAAGAGTCAGAGTACCTAGATTCATATCCCACTTCTAACACTTAAAAGCTTGGGCATGTCACTTAAGCTCTATGGATCTCAGTTTCCTCTTCTGTAAAATGAAAAAGGCTTGACTTTGATGATCTCTGAAGTCTGCTTTAGCTCTGTATTGATAATTAGGGTGGGACATTTTTTTTTTTACTGTTTTATGTTTTAGAATGATAAAGTAATCAAGGGCCTTTGACTAAGTTTTGCTAGGTGCTAAGCCCCAGGCCCACACCCTTTTGCTGATTAGATATGAAGAAGAAGAAGGGTATATAAACTCAGAGGTTAGCATTTTGTTTGGGACTCTCACTCACTGGAGCAGTGTTGTATCATTTGACCAGACAAGACTCTGGGTAGCCATTGTTAAGAGCCCCCTAGCTTTGGAAAACCCAGATGTTGGTGCTTCTCTGGTAACTATGTATATTGTGATTTGGTTATACAGAAATATTGATCTGTTTATATTGTCTCTGTTTGTAATTTTTGTTTGCATTTGCTCTGAAGTTCAGGGTGCTGGCCATTCTACCTGAACTAAGTGAAAGGTATCTGTATGTTTGATTAAAGTGAGATTGTTAACCCCTTCATGTTGCTTTCCTTAGAGGAACAGATCAAAAGATTGTGTGCTGGCAGCCCTTCTGTGTGCTCTTGCTGTTGGTCTTCTTGGGTCTTACACCCCCACAGCAGCTGCTGGCAACATTGTTGTTACAAGCTCCATGATCTTTTCTAGAATCTAAGAATGTTAAGAGTTGCAAGCACCACTAGGTAGCACCATGGATAGAGAGCTGACCTTTGAGTGAGGGAGAACCACATTCAAAACCCACCTTGGACAGTTATTATGACCCTGAGCAAGTCACTTAACCTCTTTCTGCCTCAATTTTTCATCCATAAAATGGAGAAATAATAGCACTTTCCTCCCTGGGTTGTTATAATGATGAAATGATATAATATTTGTAAAACACTTTGCAAAACTTAAAGTGCTATATAAATGCTAGCTATCATCATCATTATGATTTTTTATCATTATCATCATCATCATCATTATTACTAATTCCTCTTGTGGCATAGCTCTTGCTCAGTTTTCTAAGCTAAGAATTAAAAAACCAACCACAACAAAGTAAACACATCTTTCCCATTTACATTACAGACACACTGTCCAGACTATATAAAGAATCAACATCTAAGCAGTCAGGGAAAGTGTCTTACCTGCTTGCTGCCAAAGAATCTTCTTGTTTGGGGAGGACACAGCCTTCTGAAATGTCAGCTGTAACTATACAGGGCAAGCTTGTTCCCTAGCAAGTCACCCATAATGACAATACAAAAGGTCAGGGGAAGAGATTTGCTGTGAGATCTTGTAATTTTTCAATAATCCCATCTGGGCTTATTGGATAAAATGGCTAAGGGAAAATGATTTGATTATCACTTTGAACACCAGTCCAATCATGTCAGGCGGAAGTCTCCAAAACACACAGACACCATCATGATTTCAATGACTACCGAATAGCAGAATCACAGAATGTCAGATCTGGAAGGGACCTTAGAGATCATTCTGAACAAGCCTCTCATTTTAAAGGTGAGAAAATTGAAGTGAGGATAAGTTAAATGATATGACCAAGGTCATTCAGCTTGTTAGTTATAGAACTAGACTCAGATCTGAATTTCTTGACTTCCAAGAAGTCAGGGTTCTTGATCTTTTTTTTTTCTTTTTGGTGCTACGGCCCTTGGCTTTCAATAAATCTCATACTCCCTATTCAATATGAAAGAAACTAAATCTTAGAGTTTGCCATGTCTGTGCATATAAGAAATCAAATTAAAATATTAATTTCAATAAAACAATACAATTATTTATTAAGCATTCTCCATATGCTTTGACAGGTTTTTCATGTTTCATTTTGGGAATCCCTGCTATGTGGGAAGGTACATGCCATACTTTTAAAAAATAACTTAAAAGATATTTTAAAGTATCTCTCACTCAGGATCTCAAATACTTATGTTATCCTATTGGAGTCTCATCAACACACCTCTCAACCTCCATTGTTGAACAAGACTGACTTCGTATTAGTTGTTGGGTCCCTGGCTAAGACACTTATTCAACCAAGCAGGGGCAATGTTCTTCAAATCTGAGCTTCAGTCTACTGAATTAATGTTACAGGTAATTGTGCCCTAGGAGAATTTGGCCCATTAAGTATATGTAACGGTATAATTCTTTTAAAGAGAGCACAAGGACAATGTCAAGGGCTAAGGTACAGGAAAACCAAATGAAAGTGAAAGTAACTTAGTCTAGACACAGAGCGGGGTTTTTAAAAGTTTTATGTAATGAATATTATATATATATATTATTAATACATTATATATTGTGTGAATACACACATGTGATGTGATATATATTTATGTGTGCATATATATGTGTGTGTATATATATACATATATGTATATGTATATATATATATATACATATATATATATATATATATATATATAAACACAAATATATATGTGTGGTCATTTCATGATGTCCTCCTCCTTCCTTTATACCCCTGTCATAAATTTTCTTTTGTGACAAAAAAAAGTTAAGAAAAATCAACAGATAAAAGCTACTGTGTCTGACAGTGTATAACATATTCCACACTCATGGTTCCCCACCTTTCAACCCACAGGAGGGGGATGCCTTTCCTCATCTCTTCTCTGGAGCCAAGATTGGTCACTATAATTAGGTACCCTTTGGCAACTTTGTTTTCATGTTGTTTTCATTTCTTTTCAGATGAATACTATGAAACATTTGAGATCCATTATTGACAAATAACATCTACAGGAACTCAGCAAACATTATGTTGACAAAGAATCACTAAATAAATAGTTGAGTCATATAAATTCATTTATGAAAGCAAAGATTTATGGTAGCAATTCCAAACCAGGGCATCATGACTTTCAGAAACTACCAAAGCAAATTCTGTAAGGAACCCAGACTTGAGGATAAATGCAAACTATGCAAGGAAACAGTTAAAATTATTCAACATATTGCTATAGGTTATAAAAATTTAGCACCTGCTGAATGCATAGCAAGATTACTTGGTGGTAAAAATTATACATCAGAACCATGTTGTATTTCATGGACAAACAGCTCCTTAAATTTCAAATAGAGGCTTCAAAATATTTTGGAGAATTCACCCAATCAACTGTCCTGGATACAGAGAATTATTATAGACCCAACTGTTGTCCAGAATAACCAAATCTGACCCATAACAACTTTAAAATAATATTTTAAATCAAAGTAACCATATGAAATATTCATAATATCCAAAAGACATGGAAGAAAGATCTTTCAAAATTTAAAGACAAAACAGAATCAATAGAAAAAATGTGAAAGGAGGCAACCTAGCAGTATCAGATTTCAAACTGTTTCAAAATGGTAATCATCAAAATAATCTGGTACTAGCTAAGAAATAGAGTGGTAGATAGAGATCCACTCTATTATTTCATTAAGTATACAATACATAGTAGATCAGAGTAGTGCACTGTTTGATAAACCCTAAAACTCCAGCTTTTAAAACAAGAATTCACTATCTGACAAAAATTGCTGGGAAAACTGGAAGATGATCTGGCAGAAATTAGACATAGACCAAAATGTAACACCATATACCAATATAAGGTCAAAATGTGTACATGAGTAAAGGGTGATGACGTGAGCAAATTAGGAGAACAAGGAATAATTTTCCTGTCAGATTTATGAATAAGGAAAGAATTTATGACAAGACAAAAGATAGAGAGTATTATAAGATGTGAAATGGATATTTTGGATTATTGTAAATTTTAAAAGGTCTGCACAAACAAAAGCAATGCAGCCAAGATTAAAAGGAAAGCAGAAAGATGGGGGAAATTTTTTGTAGCAAATATCTCTGATAAAGACCTCATTTCTCAATTATATAGATAACTGGGTCAAATTTATAAAAATGAAAGCCATTCCCCAATTGATAAATGGCAAAAAGATATGAACCAGATATAGTTTTTAGATGAAGAAATCAAAACTATTGTCAAAAAATGCTCTAGATCACTATTGATTAGAGAAATGGAAATTATAACAACTCCAAGGTATCACTTCCCATCTATCAGATTAGCTAACATGATAGAAAAGGAAAATGACGAGAAAGTATATGGAAAAATTGGGACACCAATGTACTATTGATGGAGTTATGAACTGGTCCAACCATTTTGGAGAGCAATTTGGAACTATACCCAAAGGGCTATAAAACTGTGCATACCCTTTGATTACTACTCAAAGAGATCTCAAAGAGATCAAAGAAAAAGGAAAATGACCTATATGCATAAAAATATTAACAGCAGCTCTTTTGTGGTGACAAAGAATTGGAAATTGAAGGGATGCCTATCAATTGGGGAATGTTTGATCAAGTTGTAGTATATGATTGTGATGAAATAATATTGTGCTATAAGAAATGATGAGCAGGATCATTTCAGAAAAACCTGGGAAGACTTACATGAACTGATGCAAAGCGAAATGACTAGAACCAGACCATTGTACACAGTAATAGCAATATTGTAATATTGATCAACTGTGAAAGAATTGGCTACTCTGATCAATATGATGATCCAAGACAATTCCAATGGCTTCATGATGAAAAATGCTATCTACCTCTAGGGAGGGGACTGACAAGCTCTGAAAGAAGGTTGAGGTAAATTACTTTCGCTTCATTTTTCTTGGCTTTTGTTTGGTGCAACATAGCTAAAATGGAAATATGTGTTTCATGATTTCACATATATGATTAATATTATATTGCTGGCCTTCTCAATGGGCATGGGAGGGACTAGAAAGAGGAAGAGGATGTGGAACTCAAAATTTAGAAAAAGAATATTAAAATAAACAATACATTTATTTGAAAAACAAAATTCAGTGAGAAACCAACTCATATTGTCTTTGTTTTTAAAGGGGACCAGTGACACCATAGGGTGATGTCTTGACTCAGGCATGACTTGGATTTAAATGAGGCAGAGGTGCACAAAAGTCATCAGCCTCACTCTCTCTCCCAGTGTCATCAAAGTCCAGTGGCAGGACAAAAGTCAGAAAAACTGGAAATGGCCTGGGATGCAGTAGATGACCTTGGTGTCTTTGATGTCTGACCAAGTTGTAAGTGCTCCATAGTGCCTGCTTCCTCTGCCTTGGCGGCTATTGAAATGAATTGTTCTCATCTGCTTATTGCACCATGGGAAGTCTTCACATGCCTGCCGTAGACATCCCCCTACCTCACCTATGGGTCTGAGACTTGCAGGAATAGCATGAAGCACACATCATTCTCATAATCCTGTCAATTGTTAGAGTTGTCCTGAGAAAGCTTTCAGTGAGCCTAAAGAAAATGAATTTATGTCCTATTACTTTTATTCAACTACAAAAAGCAATTATTATATTAAAATGTCTAATGGGCAAGTAGAACCATGCTTTTATGGTTTGCAAAGTGCTTTACAAATATTATTTCATTTTTCCTCACAATAACTTTGGAAGGTAGGCATTATTAATATTCCTATTTTACAGATGAGGAAACTAAGATGGGTTAAATGTCTCATTCAGGGTCACCTAGCTCGTAAATATATATGAATAAAAGCTAGATAGTCACTTGATCCAAGACCATTTTTCTCTGAACACCATCAAACAAATGAAAAGAATGAACAAGATGTGGTGTACGTACATAATAGAATATTGTTGCTCTATAATGTTTTGTACAAAAAAAAGCCAATGCAACAAAGATTAGGAAGGAGGCAGAAAATTGGGAGAAAATCTTTACAACTAGTGTCACTGATAAAGGTCTCATTTCCAAAATATACATGGAACTGAACCAAATATATAGGAATACAAGTCATTCCCCAATTGAGAAGTGGTCAAAGGATATGAACAGACAGTTTTCAGAGAAAGAA
>CM053622.1:441639625-441679231 GCA_028646595.1 Phalanger gymnotis
CAGTGGGCCTAGGGTGATTTCAGTGGCTGAGTGGGGGATTTCCGGCTCTGCTGATCAGATAGTGGAATCAGACTCCAACCCAAAGACCCTGGGAAATTCTAAAGACAAAAGATACAGGCCGACTCTCTGGTCTGAAGCAGGTGGTTGCTTAGCAACTGCATCAAGTTGTCGACTTGGTGATAAAATCGCAGCAGGGAGATCAGAAAAAGCCAATTAAAACCATTTTTGTGTTTTCCTTTTTGTTCTCATAATTTCATTTAGTTCTGACTGCCCTTAAACATCGATTAGGGACCCTGTCTAAGGAGCTGAGGACTCATTCCCCTCCTTTGTATTCAGAAAATATGCCTATCATATTGATGCTGTAAACTGAGCATTAATTTTTTTCTTAAATTCACATCACTAAATATATTTGGGTTTGGGGGAGGTGGGGTTGAAGAATCAAAGTGTCACTCAGCTTCTTCGAATGGTCCTAAAATACCTAGACCTCAAAGGACATTTAGCACCATTGAGGAGACTGAGGATCAGACCAACTTGTCCAAGGTCACAAAGCCAGTAAGTATCAGAGGGATGAATTACATCTAGATCTTCTTACCCATCCCCAACATTCTTTCCATTGAACTGTGTGCTCTTGGCCAAAGACTTGATGCTTCTAAACCTTTCCATATGGCCTAGACTCTTCTGGCAGTCTGGTGAAGCCTATGAGCCATTCTCAGAATAATGTTTTAAATGAATAATATGAAACACCTAGTATTGCAGAGGAAACCAATCACAGTGACATACAGTTATCAAATATTTTTGAAAAGCAAATTCACAGACCCCAGGTGAAGTGTTCTTGCTTTAAAAAAAATACAATTCATTAGGTCCTGAGTTACTAGGTACGAGTTTTCTTCACTTCGTCTTACCCTGCCTCATCTCCTTTTTCCTTTTTTCCTTCTTTCCTTTCTTTTCTTTTCCTTCTGTTCCCTCCTTCCTTCCTTTCTTCCTCCCTCTCTCCTTCTCCTCCTACCTTCCTTTCTTTCTTCCTTTTTGCATAATTGTTTTTTGAATTCAGAATTAGGTTCAAGTCTTGCCTCTGATGCAATGTGAACATAGGCAAGTCACTTAACTGCTCTGAAACTCAATTGCCTCACCTGTAAAATGGAGATAATATGTGGCGATTTCATAAAGTTATTGTGGGGTTCAAACCGAGATTACACACAGGAAGTGCTTTGCCAAACTTAAAGCCCTATTTAAATATCATCTATTGTCATCATTCTTACCTGTACTCCCACTCCCAGGTCTAGGTATAGCATCCCCTAGCTTGAAGAAAATATTTTTAAAATTATCTTTGGAATCTGTCAGTGACCATATTCAAGGGAAGAGAAATGACACAACAAAATCATTCACCCTGTAGTTGTGAAAAGAGCACTGGATTTGGAAACAGATGATCCATGTTTGGCTCTCAGCTCTGCTCATTATTTCTTGGTGACTTTGGTTAAGTTACTTTCCCTTTCTTAGTATTTATTTATTACACTATGAAAAGAGAAGGATATACTAGACTAGCATCTTTTTATTAAGGGGATTTGTTCTGTGAAGTTTGTATTCAGTCAAACTGCCGCACTTGTGGACCTAGAGGGCCACGTGTGGCCTTGAGGCTGCAAGTTGCCCACCATTGTGCTAGATGATCTCTAAGGTCCCCTTCATCTCTGACATTCTAAAATACAGTTATTCCATATTTCTATAGCAAACATCTAAGGTGGGCCTTCCTTTTACTGATCTCCACACTATAGTTCATAGCACTGGAGCAATACCCTAGTTGAGTTCATTAAAATGGATAAGAACTTTTCACTGGGCATTATGAACTGAGTTCTGGAACCAAACAGCAGGCTATAGAAACAAAAACATTTCAACTCATTATATTTCAATTTCATAAAATGAAATAAACAACCTCTCTGTCATAAAATTTAGTGAAGTTAAATTTTTTCTTTGCCTGTGTGAAAATAGTCAGTTCATAAATGTTCCCAAATACTGCATTTTTTTTACTTAGTTCTTTGCATGAACTAGAGTTATTCTTTTTGTTATGTTTTATCTCCCACTCTAAAAGGTAGATTTACTTCCATAGCTAGTACATCTTGGGATGATTCAAGAGCTACCCAAGTAGCAAATATTCTCTGATCAAACAATATATCTTTCAGCTCCCCCTCGCCCCCAGTTTGTCCTGTCCCCATCTTGCTTGCATAACTATTTAAGAAGGTAGAGATTGTATGGTTCTGTTTCTCTATATTACAAGGCTAATAGCTTTCTCTATATTACAAGGCTAATAGCTTTCCAATTCCATAAACTCAGGAAAACATTAGATTGGCACAGTATACTTAGGAGAACTGACAAATGCCAGTGCAGGTCCACTGGGACAGTGAAATCTTTCTGACAACTGTATTATTTTGTCTCTTTCCAAGTCTTTTAGAGGAATCTTTCCTCCAGGAATCATCCTCCCTCAGGCACCCCAAAATTATGCTTGAAAAAGAGATCAAATCAGAGAATGTTAGATGCAATGGATTCTGGAGATTAGCTTGTCCAACTCTCATGAGGGAAGCAGAGACCCAGAGAGGTGACATTATTTATCCAAGGTCACATAGCAATTTAGTAGAGGAACTGGGACCAGAACCCAGTGTATGGGTTGAATAAGATTACCTCCAAGGTCCTTTCCATCTCACAAAACCTGTGATTCTGTGGTTTCCGCCCTATCATGCTACCTTTACATGTGAAGTAGAGTGTTTTAAGGTTACCATCATATTAATATCCCTACAGTATCTTATTCAGAGAGAATCCTGGGTCAAAGTGTGTGAATCTGACCCAATCTGAGGGTCTAACAAATAATAGATAATTGGGCCAGAACACATCACACATTGAATAAGAATTTTCTTCACCAGGTTTTTGGACCATTGTCTTCTGATATGATTGAATCCAACAGTCATTGCATTCAGGTGAAGGGACTATATCTTCTCGCAATTAACTCTCTTATTCTGTCTGACTGGAAATGGATCTATTTCTAGAGTCTGAGAAATGCTCTCATCAAGCTATTTTTATGTAAATTGTAGAATTGTAGAATTAACGTTGAAAGAGACATCAGAGGTCATTTAGACCTGTACCCAAATAAGCATCTCTGTAGAATATCCCTGATACCTATCTGGAACTTCCACTCATTGGTTCTACCTCTACCATCTGGAGAAAGGTAATACAAATCTAATCTTGCTTTCATATGACATTTTTTCAACTATCCAAAGACAGCTCTCATTGGCTCCTGAGACTTTTCCTCTCTAGGCTCAACATCTTCAGTTGCTTCAATGAACAACGTGGCTTTGGGTATCTCTCTCACCAGCTATAACATCCAATGAGATAGCATGTAAAATACATTCAAACTTTAAAGTTCCATAGAAATACTATTTTTATTTTATTTTTTATTCTGAACTTTACAAATACTCACAAAGTGAGCTTTTCTATATACAAAGTATTATAAATGAAACCTTTTTTGTTTTTAAGTATATTATATATGCATACACATATTATATATATATATATACACATATGTGTGTGCATGTGTGTGTGTAATTTAAACAATCATATGGTTTGGTTTTTAAGTATATGCCAAATTTAATGTCACTTTCTTTTAATAAGTTTTTATTAGTTATTTGTTTCATCACCAAATTTTCCCCAATATCTTTCCCATCTTGCCAGAAAATCATTCCATGTAACAAATAATATTTTAAGGCAAAAAAGAAAAGAGAAATATCAGCAAAAATGATCACTACATCAAATAAGTCTGAAAAAAGGTGTGATGTACCACACTTGTTGACCTCTTATTTCTTCAAAGAGGTCAGATGGAGACATTTTCTTCTATCTCTTCTTCTGAACCAATTTTTTGACAAGTTAGTTGGAAAGCTGACCTATCTGTTTCCTAAATGATAACAATAATAATTAACATTTATATAGTGCTTTAAGGTTTGCAAAGCATTTTACAAAAATCATCTCCTTTTATTCCTATTACACCCATGGGAGGTAAGTGCTATTATTATCCCAGTTTTATAGATGAAGAAGTGGAGGCAGACAGAAGCTACATGACTGGACCCAGAATTGCACAGCTAAGTGCCTGGACTTGGATTTGAACTCAGGACTTCTTGACTCTAGGTCCAGCGTTGTATACACTGTGCGACCACTAAACTTCCTTCTATTGTCTTCATTTTTAAATGATTATCTTATAATATCTTATAATAAATTTTTAAATGATTATCTGTTTTTTTTCTTTTTTACAAAACTGTATGTGTTTGACCCTTCTTTATTTAAGATAAGATTGAGGTTTGTCTCATGTCCACTTCCTCTGCTTCTTCTTTCATGTTTGTATATTGCTTGTCACATTCCCTAATTATGAGAAATGGTAACTTTAATCCCCTTCTTTCCATTCTTTCTATATTAGGGCATTCTTTTTTCTTTCCCTTCTTAAAAGACCAGAGAGAAACATACCAATCCAAGATTCTCTGTTTATCAATGCCATTTGAAGACTAAATTTCTGAAGTGACATTTGTTTCTTCTCCCTGAGATCAATGGTCCTTAACCTGGAGTCCATTAATTTACTTTTTTTAAAAAATATTTTAAAAGCTTTAAAAATATAATTTGTTTCCTTTGCAACTCTGTGTGTTGTATGTTATGCATTCAAGAACATTATTCTGAAAAGAGGTCTATAGGCTTCACCAGACTGCCAAAGGGCTCTGTGATACAAGGAAAGATTGAGAACCCCTATCCTAGATAAATGGAAACAGACAGACAGACAGAGACAGACAAAGGTGGAGACAGACAGAGTAAAAGACAGAAACAGAGAAAAAGCGAGAGAGACAGAAAGGGAGAGAGAGAGACAAAGAGAGAGAAAGAGAGAGATGCAGAGACACAGAGATACAGAGACACAGAGTCAGATACAGAGGCAAGAAGATTGAGACAGAGACAAAAACAGAGACACAGACAAACACATACATACATACATATAGCATTTACTCTGTTACAAGTACCATGGTAAGTGATGATATTCTCATAAATAAATGATATTCTCATAAATAAAATGTGTAAAATAAACCCTACATTTAAAAAGCTTATATTCCAATAGAGGAAATAGTTAAAAAAAAAAAAAGGAAAGCTCAAAGCTGTGTGTAAAGTGGGGGGAGTGTGACAATTCTAAGGGTCAAATAAGGTGAAACCACACCCAGCAGACCTTAGGGTACCAGGGGCAATGTCTAGGTTACCAGTGGAAGGGAAATGAAGATGATGGTCAGAACACAGGGAGACGTCTGGTGAAGAGATGGTTGGAAAATGGTACTGAAGCTTGGTTCCAGTCAAGATAAAATGAAAACCATATTAGAAGCTTAGCATTTCATCATTATATATTGTCTTCCTCAAATACACTTACCTTTCTGGATTTCTCTTAACTTTTGCATTAGAGTTCCTACTCACCTCTTATTTTTTTTCCCCAGAAATGCTTGAAAGTCCTCTATTTCATTAAAGGCTTAAGTTTGTTTTACATTTTTGTTTTGTTTTTAACCTGTTGAGGAGATTTTTTATTGTAATTATACAGCATTCAGTTGTTGTTCCCATTTAAACTATTGTAGTCATTTTGTATGTTATTTTCTTGATTCCTACTCCATTTTGAATCAGTGATTATACGATTATATTCAGCTTTGTAGGGTAATGTATTCTTTGTTGTAAGCCTTTGTAATATCTTTTGTCTTTTGGAATACTGTTTTCCAAGATCTCCCCTAGTTTATATTCAAGCTACCAAGTCTTGTAATCCTGACTTAGTACTTGAATTCTTTTTTTTTTTTCTGGATATGTGACGAAATTTTTTTCTTTGAACTAGGGTTTTTTGTTTGTTTGTTTGTTTGTTTGTCTGTCTATGACCTTCCTGGCACTTTTCCTTTTGGATTTTGTTTCAGAAAGTGATTGATAGAGTCTCTCTTTTATTCACTTTGCCCTCTAGTTCTAATAGAAGTGGGCAGTTTAAATGTATAATTTATTGAAATATAATGTCTTGAATTTTAAAAAAGAAATAAGTTTTCAAGAAATGCAATGATTCCTTTCTTTTGTTTTGTTGAAACTGGGTCTCCGTATCTCACCTAAGCTGAAAGTGCAGTGGCTCCATCTAATTTCTAATTGGCATGGAAGCATTGGTATGCTCTCTATTCCTGATCTGCTCTCTATTCCTGATCTGGGCAGTTGAACCCTCCTTAGGGAGCCTTGTGGCCTCTCTTCCAGGGACTCATCATATTTATGCTAAGCTTAATGGTGACACCTACTTGGCTTAGCAAACTGCAGCTCAGCATACTCCCAAGCTCAAGTGATGGTCCAGCCTCAGTCTCCTAGTAGCAGGGAGTATAGTTATGTGCCACTACACACAGCCCAGTGATTTCTAAATCATTTCCCCCTGACATGTCTACTTCACCATGTCGGCTTTTTTAAATATCAGATACTTTGCATTTTATTCTTTCTCTTTCAATTAAAATATTTTGTTCTAATATTTATTATCTCACAAAGTCATTGATTTCTGTTTAGTCCATTCTAATTTTCAGGGAGTCCGTTATTTAGGTATTTTTTTTACAACTTTCTAAACTATTTATTATCATTCCAATTACTTTTCCAAAAGTTTTATTTTGTTTATTATCCTTTGCTTTATTTATTCTAATTATGCATGTAGTCCTTGTGGAAATTTTTTTTTCCTTTTCACTTCTGTGCTTGCAATTGTCGTGGCATCACTCTCTTCACAGGATGGATTTTGGGGACTTTCTGGATTGGTAATAATTCTTAATAATAGTCAGGACCTTCTTCTATCTACTCTCCTTTCTAGTCTTGGATACTGAATTTGATTCTTTGTGCCAGAGCCAGGTGGTGAGCTGTGGTCAGTCCTCAACCTAGGTTGCCTGAGTTCTTGACCTCTACCTTTTAGGGTGAATCTAAGAATACTGGACATCTTTAGTCTTCCCTGGATATCTGAGGTCCAGATCTCCTCTGGTGTCTCAGAACAGAGCTCTATGAACTCTATACTTGATGTGTCCTGGTCTGAGTCCTTTTTCTCCTGGGCCAAAATGTGAAGTTTTTTTTTGTTTGTTTACTACCCTGGAACTTTCTTAAGGGAGCTCTCTGTTCTTACTGCCTCTAGATACAGAACCTCGCAGGACATAGATGTGTTTTCTTATCTCTTTTTATAATACAGCTTGTCATTGTAATTACATAGTATTCAGTTTTGATTTTGTTATTATTATGTGTTGTTTCCTTTTATATTATGTATATTGTTCTCATGATTCTATTACCTTAACTTTGTGTCAGTGCATATAAATTTTCCCATATAAATTTCTCTGTAATCATAATTTCTTACAGAACAGCATTTGTTTGGCCATCGCCCAACAACAGGTATCTCATTTGTTTCTAGTTCTTCACACAGAAAAAGAATTACAAATATTTTGTTGTATATGCAGACCTTTCTTCCTGTCTTTGACTTCTTTGAGTTATATGCCTAACACTGGGGTTTCAGGGTCAAAGGTTATGTTCTTTTAGCATAATTCTAAATTTCTTACCATAATGGTTGAACCAATTTGAAGCTCTACCAGTAGTGCATTGATGTACTTGCCATTCTTAACTCCCTCTAATCATCCCACATCATTTTTTCAACTTTCTCTTTTATTAAAAAAGTCTGAAAGTATGAATGTCACAAGACAGAAAATCTTAGTCATGTGCTAGAATGTAATGAGGACTGAGAAACCTAACTTCCAAGGAAGTTATAAAAATGTACCCAAAAAGAGAAGCAAATGTGATTTCACATAGAAAAATGCATGCTGTCACTTCTCGATGGCAAGGGTAATATTCTGAAACAGATATTCAAAGGGTACAAGACATCTGGAAATCAGTGATACTGAAACTGAGTGAAAACAGTGTGCCAACTTGCTGGGCCTAAGTAAAACTTGTCTCTAGAGTAAGACGATAAAGGGCAAAGCCACGGAGGAATTCTGCAGAGGAAGTATCACACCTTGGTTTGGGGAAGGTGACCTCTTCCTGGGCCTGCTTGGACTCCAGCTGGTTCACTCAATCCAATTTAGTTAGAACATTAGTTTCAGAAAGGCTTCCACGGCCTGGAGGAGGCTCAGAAGAGAATGCAGACAAAAACAATTAAAGGGGTAGAAACACTGAATTGGGAGAAAAAGAAAAGATAAATAGAAATTGTCCTTATCCTGCTCAAAGATAACTTTAAAAAAACCCAATTAACTCAGGGGAGACAAGAAAAAAGCAGCTTATAAATACAGCAAAAAAGAAAAAAAAAACAAACAAACCTTAGAGGTGAGAAGAAAGAGTTCAATGAACATGGTTTTATGTCATAGAAGTATAACTTCTAAATAAAATAAAATAAAAACTTGTAAATAAAAGTATAACAAGTAAAAGATCTGTGCCAGTGAGAACTTTGACTTCACCAGAATGGGAATAGGAAGCACATATCTTATTCCTCAGAATAGAGGTGATACAATCATCAGCCCTAGAAAATAGTGTGTGGAAGTGTGGAAGATCCGAGTTCAAATCCTGCCCCAAACACTTACTAGCTATCTGACCCTGGGCAAGTCAATTAACCTCTGCTTTAGTGTCTTCATCTGTAAAATGGGTAGGTTCAGCACCTACCTCCTAGGGTTGCTGTGAGGACCAAATGAGATAATGTTTGTAAAGAGCTTTGCAAAACCTTTAAGAGCTGTATAAGGCAGCTAGGTGTCACAGTGGACAGAACACTGGTCCTCGAGTCACCTGTAAGCTGAGTGTTTTTACATTGGGGAACCCCTAGTGGCACAGTCAATAGAGTTCTAGGCTGGCCTGGAGTAAGGAAGATCTGGATTCAAATGAGGCTTCAGACACTTACTAACCATATGACCCTGGGCAGGTCACTTAACCCTGTTTGGCCCAGTTCTTTATCTGTAAAATGAGCTGGAGAAGGAAACGGCAGACCACTCCAGTATCTCTCCCACATGCATACCCAATGGGGTCATGGAGAGCTGGAAACAACTGAAAGTACTCAACGACAAAAGTGTTATGTCAACGCTAGCTATAATCAAAATCACCTCTCTTCCATGTCTGGTTTTTACCGATTCCAGTTTCTCTCATTCTAGCCCTTTAAGAAAGAGGCAGATCTTCTGTGTTCATCATGATGGCTCCAATAATTTTATCTCTATGCAATCTGGCTCTTGTGCCATAGCAAAGCACAAGTTCTACCAAGAGATATTTTAAGTCAGAGACTAAGCAAATGAGAGATGGTTGATTTATTTCTGTATGCAGCCTTCCTTCCCTGGCATACACTCTGATTTGGGGCAATCAATTTTGCATTCAGACAGAGAATCGAGTTGATCAAGTTCACACAACATCTGTACGTATTCATCTGGATTGGGCACAAACATCCGAGTTATTTCTGTGAAAGGCCTCCAGCCCTCTAGTCCTGGGAGATGCTTGGAGGATGACCTTCTGATGCTGGCAACCAAGATCAATCCTTAAATGCCTGGAATGATCCTTAACAAATCACTTGCTCTGTAATTTATAGGCTTGTTTTGAAGGACCTGGTTGTTGGAAGGATTTGAGTTTATTAAGTAAATCCTCATTAGCTGGTTAAACCCTTTCTGAAAAGATTAGCCATTTCAGCATGCAACTGGCCAGGATATTAACCAGTTTCAGCAGTTACATGTGACTGATTTCTGCCTCCCCACCCCCGCCCTTTTCTAGTTGTAAATTTCACAGACCCTGCCACTCCCTGACTTGCAACAGTTGTAAACATCTCCTCTTTCAATTACATCAGATTTTTCCCTTACTTCTCCAATTAAATTTAGGAGGAAAAAAGTTCACCCTAAACCTAAGGAAATGTCATCAAACTCATAGTTATTAAATAAGAAACCAGAATTTAAAACATAAACAAAGGTACAGAGATTCGACTTCTGTTTTTGTTTTAGCAGCTGGTTAGCTCAGCTAGTTCAGCTAATGAGGTCAAGGCCACAGATACATGTCACTTAGTAAAACCAATTAGCTTTATTCTTCTGACCACAACTGATAGATTGAACAAGGGAGTGGGGAAGGGAATAGGAGATGGACGAGAACAGTCTGTTCATCGTTCTTTGGTCGTTTCAGTCATACCTGACTGTTAATGGCCCCATTTGGAGTTTTCTTGGCAAAAATACTGGAGGGGTTTGCCATTTCCTTCTCTAGCTCAGTTTACAGATGAGGAAACTGAGGCAAACAAGGTTCAGTGACCTGCCTAGGGTCACACGGGTCACATAGCTGGATTTGGACTCAGGTCTTCCTGACTCCATACTTGGTGCTCCCAACAGCTTCATGTCTAATGTTACACAAATGTAAGTCTTTGGTTATCCAATACAATTTAATAAGCACTCATTAAGCCCCTCCGATGCACAAGGCATTGTGTTTGACCCTAGAGATATGAAGACGAAAAACAAATGTACAATCCCTGCCCTTGAAGATACTCCGTTCCACTAGAGGCAGGTCTGTTGCACAGTGCCTGGAGGATAGCACCCAGGGTCAAGAAGACCTGAGTGCCTTAGTCAGTCACCTGAATGGTACGTCCCCAAGCAAATCACTCATCCTCAATTTCCTCATCTGACTAATGCAAATAATGATAGCATCTACCTCATAGAGTTGTTGTGAGGCTCAAATGGCAACATAAAGTACTTTGCAAACCCAAGAGGACTATACTATCATTATTATTGCTTTACCAGACTGTCTAAGAGCCATAAGGATAAAGACTGTCTGATGTAAAGCTTAGATATCTTTACTGTACTCTTCACATACTAGTTACTAAATAAATGTTTTTGAATTACGAATTAATAATTGACTTAGTAATTGAATAATGTCGAGGACCTAGAGAAATATCCGGAGTCTTCGAGCTTGTAGCCCTGAGAAGTTAGGTAAAGCAAACAGTATGCTTTCTCCTTCTTCCCCCTCCCAAATCAACACAAGTGTGAATTTACACAGCTGTCACTTACAAATGGGGACACTCAGATGGGAACAATATAACATGTAGAGAAATGCTGAGTATCCATTCTTCAGTTTGCTTGTGGTACTTGTTACTTCTATATACTCTCTGGCATTGAATAACACTATTTTGTCTTGACAGTTTCATGTGTCTTTTCTAATGAGAAAATCAGATCATTGACAGGGGCCAAGGAGTAAGTAGCCTTCCTAGCAAAGTGCTGAGCACATAGTAGGTATTCAGTAGATGCTGGAAATTGAAGCAATGTCTTACTTCTCGTGTGTGGGTATCCATTTTAGTAAGAACATCTTTTCTCTCTTCGTTTTCTTTACTCTGTCCGGTTCCTGGAGTGGACTGGAGTGGGAGGATAGATATGGAGAGAATGAGACAGGGAGAGATGCTGAAAACAATATGTTGGCAGTTTTTTAAAATTGTCTACACTTGCTTTTGGTGCTGTTGTTCAGTCGTTTCAGTTGTGTTTGATTCTTCAAGACCCCATTGGGAATTTTCTCAGATACTGGAGCGGTTTGTCATTTCCTTCTCCAGCTTATTTTACAGATGAAGAAATGAGGCAAACTGGTAAAGCAGCTTGCTGAATGCCTGAGGCAAGATTTGAACTCACGAAAATGAGTCTTGCCCCAAACTATTTGTAGAGTTCTCAAAATTTTCGAAGAAGTTCTATTCATTTTTGTTGTTCACTCAGGCCCTACAAGTATTTCAGACAATAGACATCTTACCCTAAGGATGTGAGTGCAGCCACCAGTCAAGAGCATGACAACCTTGAAACTCCCACATCAATAGCCACCTTTGCCTGCCCTCTCTACCAGTGATAAACTAAGCAGGCTAACCATCCAGCTTCTGAAAGTTTTTAAGAATAGAAAACACTAACACACCAACAACAGCAACCACCACCACCACCACAACATTCATTTTCTCTGGATCCTCCATATTTCTTATCTCTGTCCACAAATCTTTTCCTAATATTAGAATCTACAGTTTCATCCTTTCATTTTCTATCCCGGGTTGTTGATTAATGATGGTATCAGTAAATTCTTTCTATAATCCTTTCCATTTTTCTTGTCTGTTGCAAACAAGCTATTTATTGATCTACTCCCTTTTCCCTGTAACAGCACAGAGCACATTGATGCAATATGGGTAGAAATATATTGCCACTGGGATACCTACTCCAGGGGCACTTGAAGTAGTAGGAAATACTCCACTTGTGTCCTCAGAAGTAACTCACCCAGCTGAACAACTTCCCTTTATTTTTGCCCATATTGGTTTCCGTTTCATTTTAAAGAAAAGGAAAGTTGTTAAAGTGAACCAGGAACCAGGAAGTCTAGCATCTGCTAGACTTTTCAAAAGGCTAGGACATTTTTTATTGGTTCCTCCTAGTTCTCCACAAAAGTACAGTCACCATTTTCCTTAGAAAGCTTTGTGTGAGGCATGAAAAGGTTAGTGTTCATGCCATACTGAAATGCTAACT
The DNA here is from genome assembly GCA_028646595.1 of Phalanger gymnotis. NCBI lineage: Eukaryota > Metazoa > Chordata > Mammalia > Diprotodontia > Phalangeridae > Phalanger > Phalanger gymnotis. Next base: position 441,652,132 of record CM053622.1, read on the forward strand.
GGCTTAATACGTTCTTGAGTGTGGATGAATTTCAGGACTGCTGTTGTGATTCTTCATCTTTTTTTCAAACGTGGTTAGTTGGTATTATTTAATTACCTGATTCAATTCAATAATCATTTACTAAGTGGTTATGTGCACTGGTGGAGGGGGGTTCCTCCCCTGGGAATTCCCTATATAAGTGAAAGCGCAGGCCAATTCTCATCCCTCTCCTATGAGTGAGACATGGTAGGAATTGAAAGCAGCAAGAAGCATCTCTGACTTTAAGCAGCTTATGTCCGTCAGGGACCAAGAGACAGGGGAAGGAATGTAACACAAATACAGCTAAGTAAATATGAGATAATTTAAGGGAGAAAATAGTAATAATGAAGGTGGGGGTAAGTGAAGACTTTATGGAGGAGGATGAGCCTGGGTGAAAGCTAAGGATTCTTATAAGCAAAAATGGAGATACCATTCCAGGCATGGTGAATAGCCTGTATGAAGGGGCAGAGACTAAAGATGGGATAGCATATTCCAGTCTGAATGGAATGCCGAGTAGGTGAAAGGGTAGTAACACATAATGAGTCTGGAAAGATAAGTTGGATACAGATTAGAGAGTGCTTCAGATGCCATTTTGAGGGAACTTGGTTTTCTCTCTCGCCATGATGCTACGGTATCATGTGGCTTTATTACAGGGATGGCTATTATTGTTATTAATAATTATTAAAGGGATGACTCCTTGATTGCCTAGAAAAGGAAGTAATGATCACAGAGGATTACTAGACTAGTCAATCAGAGAAAAGCTGTAGGTATAGTTTACCTTCATTTAGTAAAGCATTTGACAAAGTCTCTAAGCTATTTTTGTGAACAAGATGGAAAGACATAGGGCAAATAATATTATGATTAGGCAGATTTGAAACTAGATGAACAGTTAGATCCACAGAGTAGTGATTTTAACACTTCCACATCAACTCAGAATGAGGCATCTAGTACTATGTGCCAGGGAACAGTGATTGGCCCTACACTCTTAAGTATCTTCTTTGTCGATGACTTGGACAAAGGAATAAATGGCACATGTCAAATTTGCAGATGACATAAACCTGGAAGAAGTAACTAAGCAAATGAATGAAAGATTCAGGATCTAAAAAGGTATCAACAGACTAGGGTGTTGGGCCAAATCTAAAATAATGAAATTTCACGGAAATAAATGTAAAGTTAAAAAAATCAACCTCACAAATTTGAAACGGGGAGGAAGGACTCCTGTATTCCAATCCTGCCTTAGATACCTGCCGGTTGTGTGACCCTAGGCAACTACAACTACAACTTTACTTAAACTCATAGCCTGAGTTTCCTCAAATATAAAGTGGGTATGTTGCTCACTAGTTTCAGTTGTAGCCAACTCTTTGTGACCCAATTTTTTTTAGCAAAGGTAATGGAGTGGTTTGCCATTTCGTTTTCCAGCTCATTTTACAGATGAGAAAATGAGGCAACTTGCCCAGGGTCGCACAGCTGGTAAGTGACTGAGACCAGATTTGAACTAATGAAGACCAGTCTTCAGGACTTCAGACTCAGCACTCTATTGTGCCACCTAGAGCCCGAAAGTGGGTATAACAATAGCAAATTACCCCATAGAGTTGTTGGGAACATCAAATGAGCTAATATATGGAAGGTGATTTGCCAACCTTAAAAACTATGAATATTAGGTATTATTATTATTATTATAACCTCACAGGCTTATTATGAGAAGGGCTAGATAAATGTTAGCTATTATTCTCAAGTAATTAATGTCTTTGGAGAAAATGCAGTAAAATTGACTCCTCTGGGGGCACTAATAGAGAACTGAAATCATCTATTTTTTATCTCTTATAACATTATCTTGCAAACAGGGCAGGATATATTGAATTTTGCCTATGCCATAAAGGTTTCCACCTCAAGGAAATATTAAATTCAATGTATATTTTTTTTGCCCTGTTTGACCACTGTCACTTCCAGAAAATTCCATTTTTCCCAACACATTTAAAATTCTTCCATATGATAGGCATTCAGTATTTATTGAATGAATGTAAGTATGAATAAAGTCCCTTTTATCCTATCTATACAAATATACAGCATCTCAAAAGGGAGCTTTAAATTAAGACTTTTGGGACAATCAGTATTGTACCATTCCAACTAGTGCAGATGTATTCTTCTTCTCTATCTCAATAATACTAGAGCCATTGTTTGACAGTTATATAGCATTTCAAGGTCTATAAAGTTCTTTCCATTCATTATCCCATGTCTTACATGAGATTTGAACCAAGGTCTTCCTAATTCCTAGTCTAGCCTCTGTCCCAGAGAGGATAGTCACAGAACACTGCCTCCCAAAACTCTGTCCTCAGACACTCATCCTGTGTCATCTCCAGTCGTCCTGATGAATATCAGGCCACTGGACCTAGATGGCTCTGGAGAAGAAAGTGAGGCTGGTGACCTTGCATGGCAGCCCTCACTCACTCAAATCAAAGTCATGTCATCATTTCCCTAATGTCATGGTTCTCTTCGAAAATGAAGGACAAACACAACAACCTCAGACACTCAACAAACAAGCTGCTTTGACTCCCCAAATAAGCAATTAAGTAAAATAGATTCTCATTTCCCCCTTCCCTACACCCACCCCAATTCCTGGTTAATCATAAAAACAGATTTAAGCACATCTGTAGTTCTGTCTCCTGCAGCAGCCTCTGTTAGCAACATCATACAGTCAGAGCACGTGGGAAACATACACTTGATGCCTAGTCTATGAATCACTTGGAAAAAAAATAACACCCCTAGTGCATTTCTGCATGCTGCACATGCAAATATGCTACTCATCAAGTGAGAGTCTAGCTAAGGTAGGGTCATTCCAACTCCAAATGCCCTTACATCCTACTGAAATTGCAACAGGAGCGACCAAAGAAGGAAGTGATTGGGGAGGGCAGGTTGTAGATGTCCCTTATTTGACCTGGTGCCAAATCATTATAAGTAGCTTGACAAATGTCCTTCCCCAGCACAGTAGCCTTGAAGGGTAAGCTATGGGAGGGGGAAAAATCCTGGCAGAACCACCTGTCCAGGTCTGAGTTGATAGTCCCCTAAATGGTCCTGAAATTGCCACCTGCTTATAAAATAGCACTTCTGTGAAACATCAGTGAAAAGACCGGTGTTTAGCTGTGGCTGGGGCAGCTGGAATCAATCTGTCTAATGATGCAGGTGAAGGAGGGCAGGGACCGTGTCTTATTCATCTTTGGCACCCCCACAAGAGGCTGCATATTAAGGGCTTGACATATATTTCTTGAATAAATGAATGAAACCCAGATTATTAAGAAAAAAGGATGTGTGTTGAAGCAGAGCCCTACCTGTGTACCTTTTATCTTTAAAATAATAATAATAACTAACAATCCTCTTTCAGAATGTAGCATTTTAATGATCACAATTAAAATCAATCAACTTAATCATTTAATTATTAAATGTTAATGATGCTCATTCAAGGCACTGTGCTAGGTTCTAAAGATACAAAGAAAAGCAAAAATATGAAAATAGCCCCTGCCCTCAAGAAGCTTGCACTCTAATGGACAAAGACAACATGAAAACAATTATAGCATGAATAACAACAAATTAACATAAAATACTTGTGTTATGAGGTGTTGGTCTAAAGTCAAACCTAATTTCATCCAGAGTGGGTTCTAGTTCTCTCAGGAGTTTCTGTTAAATAATGAATCTTTATCACATTCTCTGGGGTCTTAGGGCTGATTGAACAGTAAGCTATGAAATTATTTTAAGAAAGGAAAATAAAAAGGATATGCAAGATACTGGTATAGTAAGATACAACATCGACAGGAAGTTAACCTTAGAAGAGAAAGCTCAAGAGGTTGTTGGGAGGAGTGAGAAAGACTTCACGCAAACACAGCATTTGAGTTGTCATAAAGGAAGCCAGGCATGTCAAGAGTGAAAGTGAAGTGTGAAAGCATTCTAGGGAGTGAAGGACAGCCAGTGCAAAGGTACAAGTGTGGGAAATTGAGTGTGCAAGGAGCAGCAAGCAGTATCATAGAACGCATGAAAAGGAATAAAGTGTGAGAAGATTAGACAGGTAAGGAATAGGAAAGGAAGAGTTTGGGAAGAGATTTAAATACCAATCAGAGATGTTTATATTTGAACCCTGTGGTAACAGGGAGACATTGGATTTACTGAGAAGGGAAGAGGGGCAGGGAGACGAGACATGTTAGATAAAGTTTCAGGAAAATCACTTTGGCAGCTGTGTGACTAATGGATTAGTATGGGGAGTGACTTTTGCAGTCTGTCAGTCCATAGAGAATCATTGAGCACCTACTGTGTTCCAAGCACTGTGCTAAGCACTAGGGATAAAAAGGAATCCCTGATCTCCAGGAGCTCAAAGTTTAGGATAGCCTTAGCCCCCTGCCATATCCCATTTATCACTCTAGTTACACTTATTTGAGTAGGAACCCTCCTGGAAATAACAGCAGGAAAGTTTGGCGATGGGGCCATTCCCCCCTGTAGTCTTAGGCAAGATGTCATCAAAATACAAATTTAGCATTGGAGGAGATCTCAGAGGCTATCTAGTCCACCTCCCTTCTCATTTTACAGAGGAAGAAACTAAAGCCCAGAGAGGTTAAATGACACAGATTTCAATTAGTTCTGCTGAGAATTGAGCATTGGTCCTCTGACTCAAGACCCAGTACTCTCCACCAAATGTGCCCATCTCTTCCTTCCCTTTCTTTCTACCACTCCCCCTTCTCCCAGCACTTAGAGATTTGAAACAACCTATATTTACGGATAATCCCAAATTATAAATTTGTGAGATTGGAACAGATGGATTGCAATTCTCCAGGCAAAGCTAGCTTTCCTTGGGGGCCACTGGAATTGGAAGCTAAAGCCTTATGTCGGCAGACAGTAAGACGGTCATGAATCCACGTATCAGAACAATTTTTCTGAGATTATGCCATGCGTTGAAAAGCATATACTTTCTCCTTGGTTGCTTTATTAGAATCTATGATGGCCTGTTTTCCAGTGAGCTCTTAATGTCTAAACTTTGAAATATTCCTATTTCCCTTCTGGTCAGTGGATCAGCCAGACTGATGGATGCAAAGTAGTCATCACTATGAAAATTCAAGGAGGAATCCAAAAATCCACATAAAGCAATCTTCTCATCCATCTCTCCATTTGTAGGCAATGAAGGTGAGCTTCTTTTTGAATTTTTAATGCTATCTAGAGAAATTTTTTGCTTAGGGATGGACATTAATAGTAATTGACAAACACATACTTACACACACACACACACATAGAGTTAGTGGAGGAGTCAGCCTTGAAGCCAGGAAAATCTCGGTTCAAATCTCACCTCAAATGCACATTGGCTTTGTGATGTTGGGCAAATCATTGAATTTCTTGGTGCTCTTGGCAACCCCACAAGACTATCAATTAAAGAAAAAGTGCTGATTTACCTTGTTAGAGGGTGTTTCCTCTCCTAAGAGTTCCCCTTCCCAATAAAATCACAAGCCCAGTCCCTATCCCCAGTACACAAACACTTTTGGTAGAGGATGGAAATGATTTATTTGATGTAGAGAACTCCCAAAGGGCAGAGTCCCTTAATCAATGCAGATCAGCACCTGTTATGATGCTTAATTTTGGTCTTAGAGAGTTACAGGAACATTGAGATATTATTTGCCTGGCATGACATAGCCAGTATTTCTCAAAAGTAGGACATAAAATCAGGTCTTACTGATTCCAAAGCCACCTTCCTATCGACTACACTTGTATTCAGTATTATTAGAACCCTTTAAAACTTGCTAAACCTTATATATACATTTTTTAAAAAATTCGAACCTTGAGGCTCAAGAGGAGGGTACTATAGGCACTGTTATTTTCAGTTTACAGATGAGGAAACCGAGGTTTGGAAGGTTTAAATATACATTTGGAAGAATACGAAAATCAGGTCAACAGACATGTACTATGTGCTTATTATGTGCTAGGTGTCATGTTAATTGCTTGGGATGGAAACACAAGCAAAAACAAAGTTTCTGGGGGACAACAACACATAAAAGGGAGCTGAGAACTTCTCAATTTGGATTTATGATGGCAATGTTCAGAAAGTGAAGCATGGCTGGTCTGGGCCTATCTTCAAAGTGGAGGTTCCAGGAGGATTTCACCAAGGAGAGAAGAGGGCCACTGGGGTAGGTGGAGGGAGAAGGCAGCTGAAACGCCAAGTCCAGACTTTCTTGAATCTGGGTTCAGCTTTCTGTTTATTACCATGCCACTCTAGAAAGCAGAGATATGACTAGAATCTCAAGTGATATAATCATAGATTTTGATCTGGAAAGGGCTTCAGAGGTAATCTTGGCCAACTCTCTCATTTGACAAAGAAAGAAAACTGAGACCCAAAGAGGTAGCACGATTAGCCCAACATCGCACAGGTAGCAAGCAGAATGGGAACCCAGGTTCCTTAACTTCCAATCAAGCCTGAAGTTGAGCCCCAGATCGAGAACTTTCAAGACTTTTAGGGCTATTGTCTTATGGAATTTGAGCTTTCAAGGCCAGCTGGAGTCCCCATCCTTAGAAACTATACTTACACACTCATAGACATGCAGCACAAAAATACACATGCACAGCCCATCTGTGAAGCTCTTAATATTCAATCTCATCTGCATGTTTAGGCTCTAGAACTCGCAGCTCACTCAGAATCCTAGAATGTCAAAGTTGGAAGGGACCACAGAGATCATGAAGCTTGGCTCTGTGTTCTCCTCCCCACCCTCTCTTTCAGCTTGATTCCTGTTTAGAGAATGCTTCTCATCAGGAAGAAATTTCTCTTTATAGCTATTTCCCAACCGGGTCTCAGCATGCAACATTTCTTAGTTCCTATTTGTAATCTTCTAATTAAATCTTACTTTAACCATGACTTCATTGCATGTTCTTGTTGAAATTATGCCATGATGGGAAAACAGAGGAAAAAATTAAAATTGAATCTGGGGAAGGTTAGAAGCAGTTTTCCCCTACCCAACTCTAAGGGGAAGGGGAGGTAGGGAGGAAGAGGGATAAAATAAAATCAATGTGAGGAGCAGTCAGCGTCCAGTATGACCAATGACATTCTGAACTGGTATCTCTACAGATACTTTTAAGCTGACCCTTTGAGATAGCTAATAAAAGACCAACCTGTCTGCCAAGATTAACGACTTGGAAAAAAAAGACAGAGGGAGGGAGCTTTAGCCAGCTTCTTGTCTGAAACCTAGGCTGCCCTAACTCGGCCTTGGGGAATTGGGGATGTGAGAACAAAAGGAGCAACTGGACAGGAAAAATCCCTGAACTCAACACAACTCTCCCTGCCATCCCCTACACTTATTGTAAAGCTTCCTTCTGCTTTAAGACTATTTTCTGATTTTTCTTGCCTCTCTGTCTCCCTCTGTCCCTGTGTCTGTCTGTCTGTCTGTCTGTCCTCTGTCTCTCTCTCTCTCTCTCTCTCTCTCTCTCTCTCTCTCTCTCTCTCTTTCTCTCCCTTACCCCCTACTTTTGTTGAATAGGCTGTCCACTCCCTAGCCAACCCTCCTCCTTCTTCCTTGTGGCATTTTCTTCCTGTCAGATGCCTTCTCTTGAACCCCCAAATACTGGATCTTCCATATTGGAAGCTTTGAGGCTGGTAACTTCTGCTTTCCTAGCTGCCTGTGATCTCAGAAGTGGAAAGCCAAGCAGACTGTCCCCATACTTCCTTTGGAGATATCTGAGCAGCCCTGATCTCAGAGCTGTCCAGGGCTACCCTTGAAGCATGAGATAAAGAAGCTCCCAGGAGGCTGAGACCATGATTCACTCCCTGTTCTTGCTATGACCTAAGATCATCACACCAGAGACTCCATGGAGACTTCATTCCATGGAGACCTCCCCCTCCCTTTTCCTTCCATGATTAATCAATCAAATAATGCCAACAGTTAAGGCTTCCTTCCCTTACTGCTCTCTCCTCTAATTCTGTTGTCATTTCTCTCCCCATGCTCACTTAACTTTCCCTTTCATCACTTGTCTCTTCTTCTTGAAGGAGTACCTCCCCTATCCCTCTTTGCCTGTGTCCTTTCTAAGAGCAGGATCATAGATCTAAAGGTGGGAAGGAGCTCAGGAGCCAGTTTTACAAGTGAAGAACCTGAGACCCTGAGAAACTGCCCAGAGGCAGCTAGAGGATACAGTGGATAGGGTGGTGAGCTTGAAGTCAGTCAGACCTGAATTCAAATCCAGCCTCACACACTTACTAGCTGTGTGACCCTGGGCAAGTCACTTAACCTCTGTCTGTTTCAGTTTCCTCAACTGTAAAATGAGGATAGTAATAGTACCTATCTCCTAGGTGTTGTGAGGATCAGATGAAATATTATTCATAGGTGCAGCTAGGTGGTGCAGTGAGTACAGCACTGGCCCTGGAGTCAGGAGGACCTGAGTTCAAATCTGGCCTCAGATACTTTATACACTTGATAGCTGTGTGACCTTGGACAAGTCACTTAACCCCCATTAGCCCGCCTTCCCCCTTGCAAAAAAACAAGAAATATTATTTTGTAATATTTGTGTGTGCCATGCCTGATACATAGTAAGTACTTAATTAATGCTTGTTTCCTTCTTCCCTCCCTGGGATTTTAAGGACATTTTAGAAGTTAGTATATGGACGTGAAGAAAGAGAAGTCTAAGCATGGGGAACAGCCAATGAAAATTCAGAGTGCTGGGAGGTGGAGTATCTTGTTTTAGGAATAACGAGGAGGCCACTGTCATCGGATCAGAGGATATGTGGAGAGGAGTTAAGTAAAATAAGACTAGAACGATAAGAGAGAGCCTTGTTATGAAGAGCTTTGAATGTCAAACCAATTTTGTATTTCATCCTGGAGACGACAGGGAACTGCTATGTTTATTGAATATGGGAATGACACAGTCAGATCTGTACTTTAAGATGGTCCTTTTGATAACTAAGTGAAAGATGGCATGGAATGGGAAGAAACATGTGCCAGACAGACCAACTTGCAGACTTTTGCAGGTGTGAGGAGATGAGGCCTTGCACCAAGGTGGTGGCAGTGTCAGAGGACAGAAGGGTACCTATGTGAGAGATGTTAGGAAGGTAGAATTGTCAGGCCTTGGAAATAGATTGAATGGGGTGGTTGAGAGTGAGCAATGAATCAAGGATGACACCTAGGTTGTAAGCATGAGGGACTGGGACATTGATTGTCCCCTTGACACTAATAGTGAAGTTTGGAAGAAGAGATTATTTTGGAAAGGTAGTGAGTTCGGTTTTGGATGTGTTGAGTTTAAGATGTCTCTGAAATATCTAGTTTAAGATGTCCAATAGGCAGCTGGAAATCAGCAAAGAGGTCAAGGAAAAGTAGATTTAAAAATCATCGGCAGAGAGATGATCATTGAATTCATGGCAGCTGATGTGGTCGCCATGTGAAATAGTAAGGATGTAGAAAAAAAGACAAGCCAAGAAAGAGCATGACAATTTTAGGTCATGTGGGTGAGTCGCATGTGTGACTCACCCCTGACGCTGAAAAAGATATAAAAGCAGGGGTTGGCCTTCTCTTCTTTGGAGTTCTTTCCCGCAGCAGTAGTGGCATGTGTGACTCTGGGCCAGCCCTTGTTCTGAGCTCCTAGGCTGAACCTAGGTGTTGGTAACTATGAATTGTATTGGGTCTGTCTGTCGATGTTTGTAATTTGTTTGTATTTGTTTTGAAGTTCAGGGTGGTGGTTTTTTCCCCTGAATTAAGTGAATGATATTTGTATGCTGAATTAAAGTGAGCTCGTCAACCCCTTTAACGTTGCTTTCCTTAGTTAAGCAGATCAAAAGAGCCTGTGCTTTTGCGGCATGCTGGTAGCATTCTTGTTGTTGGGCTTTCACCAACAGCTGCTAGCTGGATTGTTGAAATACCTGGATAGGGATTTGCCAAGGAGACAGAGAAGGAGAAACCAGATTGTTAGAAGGAGAACCGAGAGAGGGGTGAGAGAGAGAGAAGAGAAAATCAAGAAGAGGGTGACTGACAGTGTCAAAAACTGTAGAGAGGTCAAAAAGAAAGAGAAGGCTTGAGAAAAGGCCATTAAATCTGATAACTAAGAGACAATGAAAAGGAGGCTCTCAGCAAATCAACTCATTTTTTCAGTGAAATAGGAAGTAAGATTCTCAACTGAGAGGGTGGGGGGAGCAGAGAGAGATGGGGAACTACAGGACTTTTGAAGATTTTAGAATAGCTGTGGTGAGTAGGGAGGGGAGTCAATTAGAAATGAGTAAAATGATTGCCTTGCCCTAGTGAGGGCCCAGTTGAGAATATGTAGCATAAATTTGTGGTGGAGCTAGTCAGCACAGTTTTGTGATTTTCTCTAACTTCCTTTAGCAGCACATAAATAGGAGCTAAGGCAGCAGAGAATGGAGAGATAATCTGAGGCTCAGGCTTAGCCAGGCAAGATCACTAATAAGAAAAAGAGGCAAGAAACTCTAGAAAAGAGGACAGTGTAGAGTTGAACTGGTTCACCAGGGATCAAGACAGAGAAAAGAGGTGAGTATAGCCAGTGCAGATAGATGACCTTGGAAAGAACTGAAAGAAGTTAAGGAATTGGAGGTAACAGGGAGGACAAAGCAAGATTTGAGGTTACTAGGCAGAAAGAGAGGTGGAGTGACAACAAATTGTGATAAGATAAAGTAAGTGAATTTCAAGTGGTCATGAACATGGAAGTGTGTTTGTCAATGATGGCAAAATCAAGGTTATGCCCACCTTGTTATGTAGCTGGGGCGATGTGGAGGAGTAGGTCATAGAAAATGAGTAGTTAAGCAACCAGGAATGAGGGCAAGAGTTGAGGAGGAAAGATTGAAAGGCAGACACTTAACTCGCTGAGAAAAGAGGGGGCATACTGAGTGGTGGAGGGAGAAGAACGTGGAAATGGGGAGCAAGGAATATTACAACTCCCCTACCTTAACCAGTGAATGTGAGAGGAGGGCAGGAGAATGAGGAAAAATGGATACCCTGAGAAGGGCAGTCAGAGAGATTGCATCATTGGGGGGGACGGCAGGCGTCAGTGAAGTCCAGAAGACAAGTCAGAAGGTATTTCAGGTGAAAGCAAGTTTGTTACCTATGGAGAGAGACCACAGAGAGCACAACAGAAGAGGCACAAAGGTAGCTTTGTGGTAAGGCATCGCAGGGAGTGGTATTGGGTTTAAGGGAATAGAAACAAGAGAACAGAGAAGGGAGATTGAATGATGACCGCAGAATGTCAGAGTGCACAATCACTGGGATGAGAAGGGTAAGATTGGGCGGGTGTTCATTAACTATTGAGGAATGGGTTCAGATAGGTTACCAATATCCCTTGAAGGTTGATGGGGTGGGGGGCGGTTTCTGCTTTTACACTTTCCATTGTCACACATTGCCTGCCTTTCTCTCTCCTTTTATCGTCTTTTATTTTTCATCTTCCCTCAACCTTACTCCTACCCCTGATATATTTGGCAGTTTCTAAGAGTCTGCTCCTGCTTATTAGCAGGACTTGAATCCATAGGCTTCGTGCCCAATAATAGGAAACAAGCGTCATCTCACCTTAGTCACAGTCTCAGGTAGGCTGCAGCACTGTTGGGAAAGGCAACAGCCCTGCCTTCCTCCCAGCCAGCTCCCCCGGATCTCTGAGCCTTGGCTAGCCTTCCAGGTACAAACTCAGCCAAGCCAGAGTCAGAACACTGCTGCTGTCCAGCTCCCCCTACCCCCTAGGGACTAAGAGCAAATCACTTCTCATTCTCCACGCTGGAGTTTTCCCTTCAAAAATAAACAGCAATAAAACCCACAGATAAGAAGATTCTCCCCTCCCCACACACACACTTTATAACAGCAACAGAGGGACAAAGGGATTAATTAGGCAGAGAGCCCTCCTATAGTTACTGAAAAGTCAGACTCGAAGTCTCAAGACCCAGTCCTACCTATTACTTCTCAAGAGTCTGTGTGTTCTGTTTCAAATGGGTGTAATTTTAAAATGTTTTTATCTAGATGAACTTGTAGGATTTGTCTGCTATCTCTTGTATGTGTGAAAAAAAGAAAGAAGACTTCAAAATAACATTAGATGATTTCAATAGCTCTAGCCCTTCCTGAAAAAAAAGTTGCAAAGGGGAGAAAAGTCTCCCAGAAAGGATGCTATCAAAATACAAATTATTTCCAACAACATCTTCCAACACAATCATTTTCTGCAGTATGCCCTGTCATTTATAACACTGCTTATGTTAGGATCACCACCATGGAACAGTATATTTTCATTATGAAAAGGAGGTAAAAGGTATATATTCTTCCAGGAAGAACAAAAGCTCAATCTCATACCTGAAATTGAATTTTCTTATTTCAGCTGTTGTCCTAGGTTTTGAACCCTACAGCAGTGTGTATGGCCTATCTTGTTGCACTTTATCAAACCATTTTAGAATGCCGACAACTTCCAAAGGGTCACCTTGAAACCTCCTTTTTGGCTCGTAATGACCTTTCTCTTTCATGTTTCCCCCCAAAATACAAATATTCTTGAAACTCAGTCATTAGGGTTGCCCTATTTTATTACCTCTTCCAGAAAACCCTATCTTACCACTTGATATGGCAACCACCAAAATGGTGAGTATCAGGTGTAAAGTCTTAGGACAGTTACTGCTGTTTTGAAAGTCCTGCTTTCTATTTATATTCTAACCTATTTTACAGGCACCTGAACTCCCTGTTTGCCTAGTTTACTGCAGCAATAGAGGGATTTGACAACTTCAAGGATTTTTTTTTTTACAGTAACCTCTAAATCCCTTTCTGGGATAGGACAGCACATGAGATTTTATTTAGCTTGTGCTCATCCTTTAACTTGGTTCATTGCCTCTGGATGTATTATTTCACATTTGTCTACATTAAGCTGACTCGCTCACTAGCCAGTGGAATCATTAGCAATCATTGAACCCCTCCATGTCCCAACTCATTCTTTTCTCTTTATTAGCTGTATTTTCTCCTTTATTCTATACACTTCCTTGATGCATTCCTAGGGTACGGATCACTTTAACTCCATGCTTAGAGAGGAGGGCATAATGTCACAATGACAGGGGATTTATTCTACCAGCTCATATTAGACATTTTTTTTAAATGCGGAGGCTTACTTGGTATTATATATCTCAAGGAGGTCAAAGGCAGAAGAAATGTCCTTCCTCCACTTTCTATTTGCTTGGTCTCAACTTCATGGAACAAGATGTCCTTGTGTGGAATGACCATCCCCACCCCCGCCCCACACTCCAGATTCCTTTTGTATGTTACATTGTAAGCTCCTTGAGGACAGGGTCTGGCTTTCATTTTTTTATTTGTACCCCCAGCATTTAGCACAGTGCCTAGCACATATAGTTGCTTAATAAATGTTTATTGAACTGAATATATACTAAAATATTTATAGCACCATTTTTTGGAATCAGAAAATAAAGAAAACCACAACCCCAAAATCTAGAAACAATGGATATTCATGATTGGTTAAAGATCAAAACACAATGCTACATAAATATTGCAGAGAAAGCATGGAATAGTGAACACAGAAGCTGCTTGCCAGTCATAAAGATCTGGGTTCAGTTCTTATCTCTAAAACAAACTGACTTATTATATAAGCCTTCTATTCCAAAACTTCTCTTCCACCCTTAAGTCTCCCACACTTCTCCTCCCCGGCCTTAAGTAAGAGCCCGGCCTCATAAATTACCAAGAAAATTGAGATAATTTGACATGAGCTCCCACTCTGCTTCTCTTCATCTCAAAAATGGTTGACACCATCTTCAATGCTTTCCTCCCTTCCCCCAGATTCTGACAAAGAAATGGCCCTTCTCCTTGCCAAGACCAAACACTTCCACATGTGTACTCAATCCTATCCCCTTCTGTCTTCACTTAAAGATTGCAGTCTCCATCATCCCATCATTTTCGAATTTTTAACCTCTCATTATCTACTGGCTCCTTTCTTTCTGCCTTCAAACATGCCCAAGTCTCCTCCATTCTTAAAAAAAAAAAACCTTCACTAGACCCTATTACCTATTAACTGATTATGTCTTATCATGTCTTTCCTACCTTTCAAAAAATGCTATCTGTGTTCGCTGTATCCACTTCCTCCCTTCTCACTCTCTTCAAATCTTTGCAAACTGGCTTTCACTATCATTGCTCAGCTGAACCTGCTCTGAGACAAAGTTGCTAATGATCTCTCAGTTGTAAAATTGAACAGTCTTCTCTGGATCCTCATAACTGTTGTATGCTGATCCTGCATCTTAGATAGAACCAAAGACATTTTTGAATGACTTTCATTTAAGAATAGATAATCCTTGGACTAGACTCTGAGAACTCAATTTGTTTGGAGCTTCCAAAGATTTTTTTTCTCAGGTTTTTGGACACCGCAGAAGGAGGTAGAGAGGGTACAGAAAGATGCAAATGATGAGCACATGGGCAAGAACTAAAGAGATGCTGTGAATTGTGTATCTCAAGTCTGGGGACAGACACAGAAATATATTCCTTGAAACCAAGCACAGATTAACAGACATAGAGAGAAACAGCAGCTGTGCTTTCATCTCACAGTAATTTGGGGAGCCTCTAGCCAGGTACTCATTCATCTAACAAGGCAACAGAGGAATCTCAGATACACAAATCTGATAGGACTAATTGCCTAACTCTGAGCAAGGAGTTTTGCTTCTCTGGGCCTCAGTTTCCTTATCTGCAAAACAATCTCAGGGGGATAAATATTTCCAAAATTTATTCTATGGGAAACTGGAGTACTTAAAATAAGTCCAAGGAAAATTCAAATTAAATCCATCACAATTCAGTAGATTTAATAAACATCTACTGTGCTTGGAGCATTATTCTTAGAGCATTAGAAGAGATCCAGAGTTTAGCTAACACCCATTCCCTGTCCTCATAATGTTTATAGTCTAATTGGGATAATAAGACATATGCCTATCATATGCAATATAACATAAGTGTATTAGGGAGATGCAAAATAAAACATTCAAAAACTCTGTAGTTTGACAAAGAAAGTCTTGGTCAATTGTGAGATGAAGGACATTAAGGATGGGTCTCTAGAGAAAAGTGGTTTTGAGTTAAGATAGAGTCAACAGCGAGAATAAAGATATTCAAGACAAAGACCACAGTGTGAGTAAAAATGCAGAGGTGGGAATGCACAAGACACTTTTGAGAAATAGACAATAATCCAGTTTTACTGGATCAAAGTGTTCATGGTGAAATAGGAGATTACCCTAGAAAAATAGAAAGGTGTTAGATTGCAGAGGACTTGAATACTAAAAAGAGTTTCAACTTGGGCAATGAGAATCTACTCAAAAACTTTGAGCAAAACAACAAAATGACCAGATATTATAATGGCGAAGGCATACATTCAGTAAAGCCACTACCTTTGTTGTCTGTGCTGGTCATGTATGATATATATGTTTGAGAAGGAACATTATAGCATGTTCAGAGTACTGGATTGGGAGTCAGAAGTCTTGAGTTCAGATCCCAACTTTAATCTTTTTTACCATGGCTCTCTGGGCCTTCTAAGGCCCAGATAAGACCTTATCTGTAAAATGCAGATAATGATATTTATTCACTTTATTTTCACAGGGTTGTTGTGAGGTTCCTATGAAGTAACATAGATAAAGTTTTCTAAAAACTGAAACTATATCCATGTAATCTATATTAGTCTCTATATAATAAATAGTAGCTATTATTATCATTTTGTAATTATTCTCATTAATGGTAGTCACGGTAGTAGCAGTCATAGCATTTGGTCCTTAAGAGAGCTATCAATTTGTCCAAATTGATCACAACTGCAAAGCTGGCTTCTTATTGCTTTAAATTAATAATAGCTGTGGTAATAGTTGTTCAGTCATTTTGGTCATGTCCAGCCCTTAATGACCCCATTTGGGGTTTTCTTGACAAAGATACTAGAGTGGTTTGCCATTTTCTGTTACAGCTCATTTTACAAATGAGAAAACTGAGGCAAACAGGGTTAAGTGACTTGCCTAGGCTCACACGATGTCTAAGACTGGATTTAAACTCAGGTCTTCCTGACTCTAGACCCTGCACTCTGTCCATTGTGCAACCTAGATGCCCTAGCTTACTTAAGTGAATGCCCCTCCCCCCAAAAAAATCCTGAAGGAGGTCTATTCTGCCCTCTATCCACTGTGTTAGGCGGCATTCAGCTTGGAGTCAAAAAGATTCACCTTCATGGATTCAAATCTGGTCTCAGAATTTATTAGCTGTGTGACTCTGGGCAAGTCCCTTAACCCTGTTTGCCTCAGTTCCTCATCTGTAAAATGAGCTGGAGAAGGAATGGCAAACCATTCCAGTATCTTTGCTAAGAAAATACCGAAAGGTATCATGAAGAGTCAGACATGACTGAAAATAACTAAACAACAACAATGGGGATATAATAATGAAATAAAATACTTAGAGCCTGCCTTCAAAGGGCTTAGAACACAATGGAGAGATAAAACATTCACGAATAAATGTGATGAAGTATTAGATGTTTACACATTTGTGGAGGTCCAGGTCCAGAATGAATATCAGGCACTTTTAGAACAAACACAGATACTGAACCACCTCCCTCACCTCCTCCCACAAACATGATCCCCTCATTCTTCTGGTGGCTTGTTTCCTTATCATTATTCTCATCGGGTTGAAAGCTAATGCATATGTTCTAGAATACTGTATTATTTACCAAACTTACAAAAACTCTAATTTGCTTGGCCCTTACCCTGGAACAGATAAAGGAAATCTCACCTCCTATAAGATAGTTTCTCCTATATCATTTTCAAGTCACAAACTTATTAGCTTAAACAAAAATCGCTATAAACAGCCCCAGAATTAATCAGGAGTATCAAGCAATAAAAGAATATAAATTAAATTTAACCAAAAATTAGAAGGATATAGATTTAGATATGGAAGAAACCTTCAAGGTCATTTAGTCCAATCTCCTCATTTAGTCGATGAGGGAACTGAGGATCAGAGACATTGAGTAATTTGACCAAGATGACACAGTTGGTAAATATCAGAGACAAGATTTAAATGTCCATGAGCTCATCTTATTGCATCTTTATTTAGCCTCTCTACATCTTCCTGTGGCATTCCCAAACTTGGAAGAAAAATCTCTGGAAGCTCAAAGCAAACTGAGCTCTCTTGATTGTGTATTGAGTCCAGCCCAAAGATTATCTACTCTTACATGAAAGTCATCCCAAACTCTCTTTAATCCCATTAAAGGAACAGCATCAATATTCAAAATCTCTGCAACGCTGGTTCTTAACAACTCAGGCCTCCCCATAAGTATAAAGGAAAGGTCTGAATAAAGTGGTATGAGTTGTTTGAGAAGAGAAATTATGTTTTCAGAAGGGAAAATCAGGGAAGGTTTATGAAGGAAGCTGGTATTTGAATTTTAAAGTAATGTAAAGTAAAAGTAAAGTAACAAGCAGAGATGGTGGGACTGAATTTTTGACATGGGGGATGAGTTGAGCAAAAACATAGCGATAGGTAGTGGTGTTCTGTAGCCACCTCATACCAATTCACAAAAGCCAGTGATTAAATTTTCAGTGTGAGTACTCATACTTTGGAAATGGACAATCAAAGCAAATCAAGGCTTGATTTATTATTTTGTTGATTGTCTAGACTTAAGAAACTGATGGAGAAAATATCAATAATGCAGATTAAACTTAAATATGTGTCACATGTATGTTTTGGGGGGTGAGCTGGTTGTTAAATATTTACCAGCAAATTCCTGGGAAGAGAAAAATGCATAATTATATCAGGACAGTGAGACCTAGAATATATAATATTCTAATATTCTGTAGCAAAATATATAACATGCAAAAAAAGTATAACGGTAGAGAGTGCTAGAAATATAAGTTAGAGGGGCAGCTAGGTGGCACAGTGAGTAGAGCATTGAAATCAGGAGGGCCTGATTTCAAATCCGGCCTTAGACACTTGATACACTTACTGGCTGTGTGTCCTTGGGCAAGTCACTTAACCCCAATTGCCCTGACTTCCCCCTCCCAAAAAAACCATATACATATATATATATATATATATATATATATATATAAACAGATATCTATACAGATATAGATATATAGAAACAGATTGAGGAAGGCCAATGGTAGGCTTTAGAGATAATGGTTTATTTAGTGGTCAATGAGTGACCAATGTAGTCTTCTGAGTTGAGCAGTAATGTGACTAAGATGGGGCTTTAAGAAAATTACATTGACAGAAGTATGAAGTATTAATTTGAGAGGTGGTGGGAGAGACTAAAGGAAGAAAGACCAAGTAAAATGTCATTGTAATAGTCCAGTGAGATGATGAAGGCCTCATTGTCATGGAAGTCAAAAGAAAGGAATGGTTATGAGAGAAATTATGGAAGCTGAATGAATGAGACTTTACAACTAATGGCATATGGGCATATTAGGAAAGTCTAAATG
Source organism: Phalanger gymnotis (assembly GCA_028646595.1). Lineage (NCBI taxonomy): Eukaryota > Metazoa > Chordata > Mammalia > Diprotodontia > Phalangeridae > Phalanger > Phalanger gymnotis. Next base: position 441,670,544 of record CM053622.1, read on the forward strand.
ACTCCAAGATTTCAAACCTGGGTCACTAGGATCATGATAGGGCCATCGTAATAATTAAAAAAAAAACTGCAGTGTTAGGTTCAGCTTTTTTGTTTTGTTTGGTGGGCAGTTTGCTTGTTTTTGTGGAAAATGATGAGCACAATCCTAGGCATGTTTAATCTGAGCTGTTGGCTCCAGGTCAAGCTACCCAACAGACAAATGGAAATATAATAATAGAAGTCTAGAGAAAAGCTGGTGTAATTTAGGTAAATTAATGATTCAGAGTCCAAGGCTGCGTAAGCAAAAATTTTCTTCTCCTGATCTCTCATTCTCATATACTTCAACTCTACTCCTTTGAGTCTCTATCCCATTCTGACTTCTTCTTCCATTGTATGGACCCTCTGTTCTATTGTTGAAAAAACTTTCCTTCACATGAGGCCTTAACATGAGGCAGCCAGGGAAACTAGGTTTCCTCCAGAAGACACTGAATCTACCTACATCTCCACTCAGAACTGGGCCAAGAGGACAAGTAGCCTTATTGCTGCTTCTTCTTCATGGCCACTTCCAGGCTGCCATTCATTAGCGACCTTTCCTTTGAGTTCACTCTAGGTCTATATCATGTTATCCAAATCCTGGTTTCTCTTACCTTCTAGCTAACATGTGATTCTCTCCTCTTTCTCAAGGAGCTCAGCATCTGGCTTATTGTCTTCTTCTCCAACCCAATCGTCACACTTAGGGACTTCAACATACATCCTTACATCCCCTCAATCACCCTGATTTCCTAATTCACCAGCTCCCATGAACTACATCCTCACCTCATTCATAGACAGGGATGATAATAGCCTTGATCTAGCTATCCCTCATAACTGTTTGACCTCTATAACCCAGAACTCTGATACACTTCTTCCAAATCACGCACTTTCATTTTTGCATCTCTGCTTCTTCCCAATTTCTCCTAAACCTATTCTTTGTTCTCTTTGTTACTTTAGTCACTTCACCCTTCTCTACTTTCTTTGTCCAACATCACTGCTCTGGTCCTGCCCTGGTCCCTTTCCATCTTCACATACAATTGACCATTTCAACTATACACTGTTCTTTATTTTTTTATTCCTTGGGTCCTTCTATTATCTCTGCTGCCTTTTCAAACCACAATCTGGTTCCCTCCATCATCTGCTTTCTGATTTGATCCATGTGCTACTGAATGCTATTGGAAGAAGCCATTCTGTCATACTGACTAATATTATTATAAATGTATTTATCTAGCCTCAGCTGGTGACGAGACCCTGTTATATGACAATTCATTTACTCTTCCATGGTTATTTCTCTTTAATTTCCTATAGTATCTATTCCAAACCTTCTCTTCTCTTCTCAATCCACATAAACTACATTTTGCCACTCCTGATCAACAAAGAACCTTGTGCCTCATATTTTTAAAAGAAACTATCCATCATCATATGTCAAATGGCTTGAAGACTGAAGACATATATTAACATTTTTTGAAATGTGGCTGTGAAGAAGAAGAAAAAGAGAGACCAAAAGCCTGAGGAGGTAGCTGAGTCTATTAAAGAATAATTTTTAGATGAGAAGATAGATCTAAACATGTTTACAGATAGATGAGAAGAAATCAATAAAAAAGTGAGAGATAGAAGATTCCTGAAATAGAAGGCATGATGAGGAAGTTGTAAGGTATATAATCAAAGATAAGGGAGAAGGGTTGGCCTTGACAGGAAGGAGGATGACCTCTCCCTCTGAGGCGAGATTGAGGAAAGAGAACATGTATGAGGATATATAGAGGTTTTGAGAGGGAAGAGGAGGAGAAGAATGAAGGCACTCATGTCAGATGGTCCTGCTGTCAGTAGAATAGTAGGTAAGCACTTCTGGGGCAAGAGAGACAGAAAGATGGGGGTGGGGAAGAGGGAGAGAGAGAGAGAGAGGAGAAAGACAGGCAGACAGAGATACACACAGAGACAGAGATAGAGAGACAGAAAGAGACAGAGAGAGTGACAGAGACAGACAGACAAAGAAAAGAAAATTAAAATCAGCTGCTATGAGGAATATTATATGGTACCAATAAGAAATAAAGAAAAGTTGAATTGGAAGAAGTCGCACAATTTAAATTTGTAGTGCACTCAGTGGCTTACTTTATTTTCTCCAACATGGCTTAGCTATTTAGGAGCATGAGCAGAGAAAGCAGATGATGGGAACTGCCCAGGACTGGAGCTTATCATGGAGGATATAGTAGAAAAGAGAAAGAAATAGCAAACCACTCCTGTATCTTTGCCAAGAAAACCCAAAATGGGGTCACAAAGAGTCAGAAGTGGCTGAAATGACTGAACAACGTAGTGGAAAGGCAAGGCTGGGTATATATGGTATTGAAACCAGAAGAGTGTTCATGGCCTGAGAGAACATAAGGGAATAAAGGTATTGAAGATGCTCATGAGGGTGAATAGATTTTGGAGGAATAGAGAAGTATGAGAAGATATCTAATAAAGGAACACAGAAATCACAGCTAGATAAGCTATCAAGATAAATGTGGTGAGCTAAGAGAATTTCTATGTTTAGGAGCTTGGAACTGAAGCAATTCTGAGTAATACTGAGGTTTAAGTCGTCACCTGTTCTGTAAGAATCTGAGGTAGATGCAGATGAAGGTCACAGGAATTAAGGCATTCCAGGAAGTAGGGACTGTTAGAAGGATCATTGTCATTGGGCAGGGAAAGGGGTGGAGATAAAGTCTAAGTCAAAGGCCAAATTCATTGTAGAGTGGCTGGAGTGGTTGGAAGGCTGGACTTGGAGTCAGGAAATTCTGGATTCAAATTTGGCCTTAGTGGCTATGTGATCATGGGAAAGTCAATTAATACCTCTGAATCTGTTTGTTCATTCATAAAATGAGGGGGTTGCATAATAAACCTCTAACATACCTGCTAACTCTAAATCTATGCCGCAGGTGCCAAAATTACCAGTTATGTTTCTATCAGTTCAGGACCACGACAAGGATTATGTAAGAGTGGTAGGGTTGAATAGCATCAACTTCAAAGGAAGCAATTCTTGAGTGATGGTGGCAGAGGAAGGGTTTGAAGTGGTAATAAGGATCAGGAAATCAGCCAACTTCTCCTCCATGAGATGGAGAAAGTGAGAAAAAGAAAGACCAACATCAGATGGGGTTACCTGAGATGTGGAATCCTTAGTGAAAACTCACATTCCAGTTTAATATGGAATGGGGGGGAAGAGTCTAAGAGGAAGAGACTGGAGATGGAGGAGAGTTGCTTAACAATGGGACAGTTGTTCTGAAGAAAATAATAAAAAATTACATATACATGTAATAGATAGCATTTGTATAGTTTGTATAGTTTTACAAATCAGTTTACATAGGTTATCTCATTTGAACCTCACAACAATACTCTAAGGTAAGTAATATCACTATCTCCATCTTATAAATGAAGAAACTGAGGCTAAGAAAGGCTAATTGACTTATCCAGGGTCATAGTTCATTTTATATAGGTTATTTCATTTGAACCTCACAACAATACTATCACTATCCCCATCTTATAGATGAAGAAACTGAGGGTCACAATATAGTTTGTGACCAAGGCAAGATTGGAATTTGTCTTTGTGACCCCGAAGCCACTGCTATATGCACTATGTCATATGGCTGACATAAGGGCAGAAAAGAATAGGGACTTGGGAGGGTTAGGGTAGGAGTGAATGGGGATGAGGGGCATTAGTGGGGAGGGAGGGAGAAAGGGCAGAGGGAGCAGCAGGAAAGTGCATCTTGGATAGAGTATGTAGATCATAGGGATTGGAGAAGTAGGAGTTTTCAAGGTGAGTTAGAAGGCTATGTCAGCAATCATAAAATCTCAGAGTTGGATGGTAGCTCAAAGGTCATCAATATAACCTTGAATGGAAGTACTAACCAGAGAGAGGACTCCATTGATTCAACATCCAGGAGCCTGGTTTAAGCCCTAATTCAAATATAGAAAAAACAAAAAAATGACAATCTTTATCTCCCATTTGGATTTGCTTACACACTGGCTTAACTCATGTAGCTAAGCCACGCAGCTTTGAGTCTGCCCACCTTTCCCTGGAACTGCTTCCTCCAGTTCCAGCTGTACTACTATCCAACAAGTATTTAATTGCAGCTATACAGAGAATCAACACTAGTGAAAGCACTGGGCTTGGAACACTTAATCAATTGAACAGTATGATTAGTGGGACATAATAAGTGTCCAAAGAGGAAAATAAATGAGTACATGTCTAAAAGAGAAAGCACTGTTCATTTTATTGGTTCCTTGAGATAGCTTATTGTCTGACAAGGAGTGTGCATCCTTTTTGTAAGCCTTGCTACTTCCTTCTTGTTTTTCATCTTCCCCACCACCCTATATTCTATCAACTCTCAATTATTGTCCATTCTACATTCACGACACCTCTCCTGTCTCCCAAACACACACACACACACACACCACCACCACCACCACCACCTCAGTTCAGGCCTTTGTTATCTTTCAGTCTCTCCTATCTCCCAATCTCACACACACACAGACACACACACACACACAGACACACAGACACACGGACACACACACACACATAGGCTACCACCTCAGTTCAGGCCTTCGTCATCTTTCCATTGAGCTATTGCAATGATGATGAGTGCCACCTTCTCCACGATTCTCTGATCCCCAACCCCCAAAGTGTTTGTATTCTCACTCTCTTTTATTTCATACTTACTTATCTGTGTACATTTGTATCTCTCCAGTAAAATGTAAACTCCCTTGGGGCAAGGATTACAGTCCTAGGCATCACTCTGCACTTTACTTAACACTCAAAAGGTTCTATCATCTCATAGATTTAGAAGTTTCCTGAAACCATGGTGATCGTGATCCATTCATACCATTCATATGACACAAATCTTATCCATGCCCTTCCATAAGTTCACCACAGGAGGTCCATCCTAATGAGCCAGAAGCCTTCTTCACTTTGTCCTGCTTATCAAATTGAATTGAATTCCTTATGTGATTAACCAATTTGGGAAAAAATCATCAAATATTGGACCGGAATGTGACTGTAGAGCATCGAGTTTAAGGCCCTTAGTTTACAGGAAATTGAGAGCCAAATAAATGACTTGCCTAAGGCCCTATAGGAAGTATGTGCCATGAGGTTAGAACTACAATGATAATCCTATTTATGTGATACGTTACAAAAGGCTTTTCTCAGCACAACCATGTAGAGCCAGGTTTCTTATCTTATGCTCCAATGTTTCCACTGTATGCTCTGAGAAGGCAGCAAAAGAAGTCATATGTGGAGGGAATGGACAATAGCCCTTCTAAAGATTTTCTTTCCAATTTTATCAGCATTACATGAGGCACTTGCTGCACCTGGAGAATGACAGAAGTGATTGTCATGTGACATGTGGCAATGCAGGGAGAGGAATGAGATTTATTCCAAAACGTGGTCGTTTTCCTGGTGCACCAAGAGCCTTACAGCCATTGTACAGCATAAACTAGCTGAAGCCTCATGGCCAGGGCTGTAAGAATGGAGTTCAGGAAATTAGTGAGTCTTAGGTCACATATTTTGGAAGCTACAGTTTAATTAAAACCTTTCTTACATGATGTATTATCCATAAAAGCAATTTGGTTAGAATATTGATTTTGTTGGGTGGCTGCAGCATTCCCTGAGGAAATCTTATTTCATTGTTTGTGGCTTTCTGCCTCTGATTTCTGAAGGTGTGTCTTCGAAGGCAGTAGTGTTTGGAATGACCCAGCTCAGGTCACTGTTGATTGCAGCATCCTTTAGGGTTAAAATTCAAGATTCAGTTAGTGTTAAACTGCACACATACACACATACACACATACACACAACACACAACACAACACACACACGCAAACACAAACACACCTACACATACAGTCTCATCTGATCCTGTGGCCTATTTGTGGATACTGGCCCATTTGCAGAGATGCATGTGTATCTGAAGAAGAACTAGTGGGCTCTTCCTAAGTGTGGAAAAAGCTATTCCAAACCATTGTTTTCGGCTCATTGCAGATAAATAGGTTGAACTAACTCTAGATCAGAAATGTCCAGATTTATTTTCCAGGTTTATCACAAGTCCCACTAACTTCTCATTTGCATGGTTAGTAAATTTTTCAAATAGTGTTGACTTTTAATATGGTAGTTCTTAATGTTTGTCCGCATTTGTTCAAGGCACTATTTGTAAATACACAATCTTTTTATGTAGTTCTCTCTCTTGTCCTCTCCTCTCTTCTGTTCTCCTCCTCTTCTTCCTCTCCCCCTCTCTCCTTTTTTCTCCCTGTAACAGCAAGCACCCTAGCATACCCAGGATGGCCTGCTAGCACTGGTTCTTTTATCTTCTTTTCTAGGAAAGACTGCTCAAAAAGGGGTAAACAATCCTACTACATTCATTAGTTCAAGGGACAAGTCAGCACCCTGAATGTCTGAGAAAATATAAGCAGAGAAAATACAGAGAAAAAACACAAGCAGAGAAATTAACACAGACCAACAGACAGGGCTCTGACTGCCTGAATCAAAACAATACTGCTATACACTTTACATACACTACTGGATCAAGAAAGCCGTTACATCAGAGTAGTCAGGGGTCTGAACATTTGGCTATTTAGAGTCTTGATCAGGGAATCACAAGATCCTTCTCATCAGCAAACTCCCAAAGCAAAATATCAACTCATAATATATATACACTTCTAAAAGCCAGAAGGCATCACAACCCTCATGACTCAGTCCTAATTAGAAATTAATAAAATGTGTGAAAGCCTTCCTACAAGCAAGCCTCTCCTAAGCAAGTTCCTCCTTAGCAAGCTTGCTCCCCAGTGGGCTCTGTGACTCAGGATGTATCACAGCTGTGAACTGGGCCAGAGCTCAAAGCAGATCACATAGGCCTATTAATGAATGGGGAAGATCTTCATATCCTATTATCCTATCGGCCTCAAGATCTTTCATGTCCATTACATAGGCAACTTGTATCTGGATAGGCATTAACATTTCTTAAGTGCAACATAATCTCCACAAAATAAACACATCATGAGCTTCACATTTGCAAAATACATAACAACTCATTATCAATGGCCATACAGCCTTTAACAAACACAAAAGTATATATAACATAACATCATTGCTTGGGGGTCAAAATCTTTGGGGAATGAGCAACCAGCTCCTCCTCCCCCCTCAATCCCAAACAAAACAGTCTAAGTAAGAGTTCTCTTGGGGGTGTGTCCTTCTCCCCACACTGCCATTTCAGGTTGCCTCCTGGAGCTTTCAGGTACATTCTCTAATTAGCCAAATCCCAGTCTTAACATTGCTCCAGCCCCCACTTCCAAGTCCTGAGAGGTGGCTGGGCAACAAAGCCAACAGGGTTGGGTCCTTGTGGGTCCATGGCCCTTCCTCCCACCCATCATAAACAACTCCACCCCTCCTGGGCCCCAAACCATCCCAGGGGGATGCAGCAGAAAAGCACACTCAGTGCTCTGGCCTTGCTGCACAGTTTTTATCTTGCCCCAGGGCTGAATTCCAAGCTCCTGGGTTGCTCCTCCTCCTCCTGCAGGAGCTGGCTGCTCCTGGCTTCTGCCTGAGTCCCAATGCAGGCAGCCCTCTGCTACTGCTCCAGGGCTCCATTCCAAGCTCTCACAGCTCCTGTATCTTCTGTAGTCAAGGTTGATCATTCTGTTGATAAGACACATTATTGTGATCATGTAAATTGTTCTCCTTCTGTTCCTGCCTCTCTACATCAGTTAATACAAACCTTCACAGGTTTCTCAGGATCCTTTATTGCAATCAGCTAGATAGCATAGTGGTTGGATTTAGAAGCCAGAAGAACTAAATTCAAACACCAATTACTGGCTGTGTAGTGTTGGTCATTTAACCTCTTCAGTTTCCTCTTCTGTAAAATAAATAAAAATAGAATCTACCCAGAACTGCTGAAAAGATCAAATGAGATAGTATATGTAAAACCTTTTGCTAATCTCAATGCACTATGTAACTATTTGTTATTATTACTATTTCTTACTATTCAATAATATTTTATATCACTATATTTATTTACCCTAATCTATTCAGCTGCTTTTCAATTGACGAGCACCCTCTTTGCTTTCAATTCTTTGCTTTGGCAAGAAGAGTTGAAGTAAATGTTTTTGTATGCATGGGTTTTTACTGTCTTTCTTTGACTTATTTTGGGTATGCACCTGTATCCTAGAACAAAGGGTGGAGTGTGTCAGAAAGGCAAAATGGGCTCCTTAGCACTTAGTTCAACAAGTGCCCTTGAAGAGTTTGGCTTTTGTTTGCGTTGAGTGATTCAGCTATTTCATTGAATCTTGTTAAGTGCTAAGCCCCAGGCCCAAGATTTGGGTGTCCTTGGTGAGTCCTTGCCTCACGGGAAGGCTTAGTTTAGACATGAGTTTGAGTGACATGTCTGGAACAGTGGGGGCTCTTGGACCACCTGGGTTTGAGTCCGCCTCTTTGTGGCAATTTTGGGTCTCATGGTTGAGTCGCATGTGTGACTCACCCCTGACGCTGAAAAAGATATAAAAATCAGGGGTTGGTCTCAGCTTCCTTCGAGCTCCGAGATGCAGCAGGAGTGATGTGTGACTGAGCCAGCCTTGTTGAGCTCCCGGCTGAACTCAGATGTTGATGTTTCCTTGGTAACTATGAATTGTATTGGGTCTGTCTGTTTGTAATTTGTTTAAG
>CM053622.1:441679731-441703444 GCA_028646595.1 Phalanger gymnotis
CACAAGGCAATTGATAGACTTGTACTTTCTAGGAATGATGATATGGATTTGATTACCATTGCTAAATATGAAAAGTCTAAAGTTGAGGCAGGGGTGGAGAGCATGAAGATGGCCAGAGAGCAACTGCCCAGTTGTGGGCCTGGGCTGAGCTGGGCTCCTATGGTGATTACTCACAATCAGAAGCCTGGGGGCCAAGTGCAGGAGCTCTGTGTTAGAGATGGAAGCAAATATATAGGAGAACAGCATGAAGAGGATAAAAGAGTAGCTTTAGTGTGAGATCTATGAACTGAGCTAGTCATAATGAATGACTGCAGAGATTGGTGTTGAGAGATGAGCAGAAGATGATGGCAAATAAATGTCTTTAGTTTATTTAATAAACTGGAGTGGATGCTCAAAAATAAATAATGAGAGATCTTGCATTTCTACCACCTTATTTAAGGAAAATAGTATTGGTAGTGACCAGGTACAGGCTCTGGTAACCCCTTTGAACTCTCCTTGAATCTTCCCACTTGATCTGGAGTTCACCTGAGGCTATAAGCCTTTCATTATCCCTATTCCCAATTCTCTGTTACCTTTAACCTAGCCTAGCCCTCCATTGTCTGTTATCTCCAGATAGACTTTGGCTACTTCCCACCCTTGCTCCTATCTAAACCCCATTCTCTTAGTTCCTGGTCTCTGACCTCCAGTCACTCCAGCCTACTGGCCACTCTCATAAAGATCCTCCCTAGATCCTTTACCCCCACTCTACCACCCCAGACTACTTAGCCAGCCCTGCATCCCTCCCACAGTCTTTCTGCATATAAGATCCATCTCAGCCTCTATTAAAGTGCTCAGATTCAGTCTGGACCACCTGCCAATATAAATGATACAAATGCTCAGATTCCTTAAGCATCTACCCAATATGGTGTATCTTTAATAAACTTTGTTTTGCTTTGGCTGAAAGAAGATTTGAGTCTAATTTATTTGAGTAGGATCTGTATGTCACTATTTTAGGGTCCTAGTATCTTTAAACTTCAACAATAGAAAACTGAATTTTTGTGGTTTTTCAGTCATGTCTGACTATTTGTGATCTCATTTGAGGTTTTCTTGGCAAAAATACTAGAGTAGTTTGCCATTTCCTTCTCCAGCTCATTTTACAGATGAGGAAACTGAGGCAAACAGGGTGAAGTGACTTACCCAGGGTCACACAGCTAGTAAGTGTCTGAGACCAGATTTGAACTCAGGTAGATGAGTCTTCTGATTCCAGGCTTGGCACTCTATGCACTGCACCACCTAGCTGCCCTAATTTGACATTTTACCTGGTTCATTTTGTTAATATGGTACAACTTACAAAGGTATACAATTCAAATTCAAGCAAGGCTCTCTTTCCCTGATTACAAAGAGTGTCCTTTGTAACTTGGTAAAAAAAAAAATATGTAGATATAATCTATTTGAGGAAAGTGACATATTTCCTGAGAGTAAAGATCAATGTCATAGAAAAGCTCAATGGAGGCCTATATAGTAATAGCATAGGAGTTCACCAACTATGACATTTTGTAACAGCAATGTTACTTGCAGCTACTGTGGAGGTTTAAGGCCAATAATACTAGCACACAGGAGGGCTGTTAGCACAGATTCTTTGCTGTGGTTTTCTAAAGGAAAGCAAATTTAAGGGGTTAACAATCTTACTTTAATTAAACATACATAGGTCATATTTAAACATACATACTTAGTTCAGGGGAAAAAGTCAGCACCCTGAATTTTAGAGTAAATATGAACAGAAATTACAAACAGAGAAAATAACACAAATCAACAGACAGGCTTCTAACCGTCTGACCATAGCAATACATACATAGAGAGAGAAGCACCAACATCTGGGTTTTCAAAGCTGGGGGGCTCCTTAATGGCTACCCAGAGTCCCGTCTGGCCAAATAACATGAACACTCTTCCAATGAGTGAGCCCCAAAACAAAATGACAAACTCAGAGTACATATACTGTTTCCAATCAAGGACTCTTGATTCAATCAGAGGCTCTTGATTCAAGCTAAGACAAGACTCAGTCAAAGACACTTGATTGCCTTAGTGTTGAGAAACACTCCAAAAGAAAAAAGAGCAAAAAGTCCCACTTTGCTTTCCCTCATACCTACCTCTTAGAGTTGTTGTGAGAATTAAATAAGATAATAAAATTCTAAAATGCTTAGCATAGTGCCTGGCACATAGTAAGTGCTTTGTAAGTATTAGCTAGCTAGGTAGCTAACTAGTTAGTAGTAGTAGTAGTAGTAGTAGTAGTAGTAGTAGCAGTAGTGATAGTAGTGTAGTACATGAAGGCAGGCATTTAACTTGCTTGAATTTCTATCTACCTCACTTCATTTATTTCAATGCTTCTATGAATCTGTGAGCTCATCTACATGAGTACTCCTTCCGATGATGCAAAACATAATCCAAATGTGTCCTCTTAATCTCTGTGACTCTTCTCCATATGGTGCCTGAAGTACCCCTTCTTCCTACCATGGGGTCAGGGTACCCTGTGGGCCCATATGCACTAAAGTCCAAAGTTTAGAAGTTGTTATTAATGTATTTACTTTTACTAATCAGTCAAAACAATAGAATCAGTTCAAAGCAAAACCGTTTAATAAAATTATATATTAATAAAAGCAAAAATAGAACATTTCTCCCATAAGCGTAGGACACACTGTCCCACAAATGTACACCATCAGGAGAAAGAGAGGATATGCATAGATATCATTCATGAAAGGCACAAAATTAGGGAGCATGTGGCCAGGGTGCATGCATATAGAGGTAACGCATACCTCCTATGCTGCTGGGCCACCAATGTCTTCTGGTGATGTCATCACATTACTTTCTCTGGGTCTTCTTTATACGTTAGTGCCCCTTTTAGTTTTGCCTATTTCCCAATGAGTATTTGCACTGTTGTTTCCTTTTCCTTTTCTCTCTCTGTCTCTATCTTCGTCTCTCTCTTTCCCTCTCTGTCTTTTCCTGACACCCATCTCTTCCCCAATTGTTCTACCCAGAGAGTTGTTAGGGCAAGCCAATGAAAAGCCTTCAAGGAATATTGCTGAAAATCCATGCAATTTATAATAATGTCTCAATTTATAAGCAAATTAAAGTGCTGCCCTGCTTCCCTTCTGGGGCAGATAGCTTTGATGTAGTTTCTTTCCTTAGCCCAGAAAATCACAGATTTAGAATTCATCTCATCGTTATATTTTATAGATGAGGAAACTGAGTACAGAGGAGTTAAGTGACATTGCCAAGGTCCTACTAAGCGGAACAGTCAGAATTCAAACTCCATCTCCAGCACTTTTTTTGCTATGCCATGCTGAAGCTTTTATCATCCTAATGCTCCTCCTATCTCTATATTTGAACAGATCTTTAAAAAAATTTTCATTTCTAAAGGTCTTATATTTTGGAAGCTTTTAATACAGTTATTCCCCATCCTTCATTCCTGATCCCACCAATCTAGCTCATAAGCATAAGCCATAAGCCAATTAAGTGAAAGTCCTCTCACCTATGAAAGATAGACTCCATATAAGATGACTTCAAAACAGCCTGTCATTTCAGCAGGTTCCAGAGTGAAAGGCAGAATGCACTTCAGCAGAAGCTTTTCATTTTGAAACTTTGGGTAGGAGTTCCCTGGAGATTACTAGGATCTGCGGGTTAAGTAGAAGGCTGTGGGAGCTAGTGCTAAAGAGTTCCACAGGGAATTATTATTCAGATATGGTATTCTTTTGAGTGCAAATCAGAAACCCACAGCTACATTTTGCATTGATCTTTCTCTTCCCCCAGGATGATTTTCTCACCGAGTCCTAGTGTTTAATTGGTTGCTTCTTCAAAGAGAAAGGATCCATCTACTCTGAATGAGCCTGCCTACTAACCAACATCTTGCCCCCACGCCTCCTTCCATGACCTGGAATTTTCATAGAAAGGAGATCCAATAGCTTGATGAGTGCCCAGGTGAGTGCTTCTTGTTTTTTGTTTGTTTGTTTTGATTTGGTTGTTTTTATTTATTTATTTTTGGTTTTGTTTTGTTTCTGGAAATATGAGGCAGAAAAATTCTGATGGAAAAAGGTTAACTTAATTTATTAAGTCATTAACTAATTCATCAATTTATCCATTAATTCTTCTATTTATTCATTTATTTGTTTACATATCTGTTAGCTTATTTATTTTTTGTCCAGTCATTCATTATTTGTTCATTTAATCTATCTATCTATCTATCCATCTATCTGTCTGTCTATCTATGTGTTCCCTCTCCTTTGTTTATTTATGATCTGGACTGTAATTTTATCACTGTCAGAAACTTTCAGTGTGGAAATTCCCTCCATAGAAGCATATTGGCAGTTCATTTGTAATTCACAGTCTTAAATAATTGCCTGTGGAAATGAGAGGTTAAATAACTTAACCAAAGTCAAACCACAGACTTTCCTGACTCTAAGGTTAGGCTTCTATCCACTACGTTATGCTGCCTCTCAAAAAATAGTCACTGGTTCTAAGTAAAATCACAAACATACAAGCCAGATGACATATTAACCCAGTGCTTAAGATACCAATTCATGAGTTTTTAACTGACATGGATTAATTAACTTTATTTAACGGAACTCTGTTCCATACCATGGCAAGAGAATATATATGTAACCCCAGTTGGATCTTCCAAACAACATATGTCCTTAGTAACTGGGGCAAGCAAAACCAGGATCTTCATCTATGTCATAGTCACTATGTATATATCCCAAAGTTCTATCCTGGCCCAATTCTCTTTTTCCTTCCTCTATTTTCTTACTTGGTGATTTCATCAGCTCCCCTAGGTTCAACTATCATCTCAGTTGAGATGCTTTCCAGAACTCTGTATCTAGCTCCAGTTTCTCTTCTGAGCTCTAATCCCACTTCACCAACTGCTAACTGGCAATTTTGAACTGAATGTCCTGATGGCTCCTCTGACTGAACATGTCCACAACAGAATTTATCATCTTTCTCCCAAAAGACAGGTTGCCTCTTTTGAGCTTCATTATGCCCATTAAGGGTATGATCATCCTTCTAGGCATCCAAGTTCACACCATTGGTGTCAGTCTTGGCTCCTTATTCCCATTCACCCCATATTTCTCCTCACTCATCAAATCTCATCAGTTCTAGCTCCGTATTGTCTCTTGTGTATGTTCCCTTCTAATTTACTCACAGATCTATTACCTAAATTTAGGCCCTTATCACCTTTTGCTTGGGCTATTTCAATTTTTTCCTGGTTGATTTCCAAACCTCAAGTCTCTCACCATTCTATTCTACCCCTTATTCACCTGCCAAGTGCAGTTGACCATGTACCCTTTCCTCCATATAGATACCCATTACCTCTAAGATCAAATATAAACTCATGTGATGAGTATTAAAAGCTCTTTGCAACTTTTCTCCTTCCCATATTTCCAGTTCTCTTACATGTTACTTCTCTCCATGCATCATATAGTCTAGTCCTACTGACTTACGTGCTATTCCTCCCAAACGATGTTCCATTCTCCATTTCTATGCTTTTGCCCAGGCCATCCTCTAGGCATGGAGGATCCACTTCATGCTCTTCATGAAGCATGCTGTTCACCGGCCCCCTCCTCTTAGAATCCATCTATTGCTTTGTCTTACCTTTGGTAAGCAATATTTCCTCATCCTATTCAGCTGCTAGAAGTGCCTTCCCCTCTAAGTTTACTTTGAAGGACTCTGAAATGTTCTTATTTATGCATATTTTATCACTTGTTAGAACAAGCTCATTGAAGGCCAGGATTGTTTTTACTATTTCTTTGAATCCCCCGCATTAGGCTCTGGCTTAGCATGTAGAGCTCTGGGCCTAGAGTTACAAAGACCCAAATTAAAATCCAGCCTCACACACTTAATAGCTCTATGACCCTGGGAAAATCATTTAATCTTTGTTTGCATCAGTTTCTTCAACTGCGAAATGGGGATAATAAAAGTGCCTACTTCACTGGCTTATTGTGAGAATCAAATGAGATTTTCTAAAGCGTTTAGCATGGCACCTGAAACATATTCCTTTCCCCCCTAATCTGCATCTAATAGGAAGGAAAGAAATAAGCATTGATTAAGTACTTACTATGTGCCAGCCTCTGCTAAGCACGGAGAATACAAATACAAGCAAAAAGAAAAATAGCCCCTGTCTTCAAGAAGCTTGTATTCTAACACATAAAAGGAAGTCGAAGGCAAGGGAGATCAAGGAAGGTGCCCAACATAGGCGTGATTGGATGCTCCAGAGTGAGGATATCTCAGGTGCTGAGGAAAATTCCAGGATGAGATATCATGATTTACAAACCAGTAATATGGCCAAGAAGAGAATGAAGGCTAGCATGCTGGATCCCATCCACAAAATGGAGGCTCCAGGAGGAACTGAGCAATGGGAAAATGGAGCATGTCTTCCAGAAGGATGTTCTAGTTTGAGAAGGCTACAGAAGTAGTTAGATATTCCATAGTAAAGTAGTCCTTGATATTTAGGGATAAAAAATGAGGGATAATTAATAAATGCATATTAATTGGATCATGGGGTCATACATTTTGAGCTGGAAGGAACCTTAGAGACTCTCTAGTCAAATGCCTTCACTTTATCGTGGAGGAAACTTTGGCCCAGAAGATTTAAGTTGCTTTTTCAAGGTCATATAGAGAAGTAACAGAGCAAGGTTTTGAACCCAGGTCCTCTGACTTTGAATAGAACATTCTTTCTACAGCTTAAAAAATACGACTTTCACTTAAGATGTCAATGAGAAAGGTCTTAGAGATGATCTCTCCCACAAAACCTTCAGCAAATTAATAAAAATATACCACAAAGAAGAATAATAAAGAAAAAGAAAGATAAAGGAAATCAAAGAGGAATAGTAATCACCCCTTCCATGAAGTCCTGGGTTTCCCTAAGCTGCTGTCAGAAACCTATTAGCATTCTGAAAGGAGACTAGATATGGGAAGAGAAAGGCTTCCTGTAGCTGGAGCTCAGAAGCAGTAAGATCTTGGCCCTGGCCTATCAAAGTAGCAGTGGTCAGAAAGTCTGGCCTGGTGCTTTCCCAAAAACCTGGCAGTTCACAATAGAGTCACATCAGGAGACAAGTCCACTGGAGGATGCAGGCTCTGGAATTATATTAGGAGAAAAAGCTATATCAGTGCTTAAGCCATAACAGGAGATAGGGCCAGTTAGAAACGAGGTTAGTTAATACAGTATCCAGGTTGCCCGGACTAGAGTAACAGAAAGTTATAGAGTCAGCAAAAACAGCCCCAGGGTACCCCAGAAGAGGCTTGAAGAATGTGCTCCTATCAGAGCCGCCATAAAAGACAGTCCCAGCCCAAGGGGATAGGTCTAGCACCAGGGACCTAGCAGGAAACCCATAACCCAGCAATTTACAGCTTCTGAGTGGCACTGTCAGAAATACTGAAAAGGAACAAGATGGCCAAATGAAAATAGAAAGAATCTTTGGATCCCATTCTGAAAGAAATCTCAAATTGAAAACATCCACAATTGTCATAGCTAAATTAGAGCATTTCCAAGTCAAAGAAAAATACTATGAGCAGATGGAAAGAACGAGTAAAAAGAAATATTAGAATAAAATAAAAATGGAAAAAATCAGAGAAAGTGGAATAACAAAAACAAGTGACCTAAAAATAGTTTGAGGAGGAAAAATTTAGGAATCATTGAACTTTCTAAAAACCATTATCGAGCAAAAATCCTAGATGCTATGTTTCAAGAACTTATCTAGAAAAATTGTCCAGATCTATTAGAACAAGATAGCAAAATGAAAAAAAAAGAATCTATGAATCATATACTGAAAGAAATTCCAAATAGAAAACCTCTAGGGTTGTCATAGCAAAAATATGGGGTTTCCGAGTTAAAAAAAAAACACTATAAGCAGATGAAAAGAAAGTATGCAAGTCAGATCACACAGAACTTCACGGGAGCTATTATAAAAGAAAGAACATCTTCGAATGCAACATTTCAAAAGGCAAAATGAAAGAGTTTTACAATCAAGAATAACTAATGCTGAAAAATTGACTATACTCCTAAGGTGTTAAATAGAAGCTTTAACAGATTGGAAGACTTCAAAGAATTTTTGAAATTATCAGGGGTTGATAGAATCTCTGAAATTCAAAGACAAGGAACTGAAGAAATAGAGAAAGGTAAATATTTTTGGGCAGTTTGAAGAAGGTAACTGATGATGAAACACATATTGGTAGAAAAGAGAAAAGTGTCCTTTCAGAATCCTGCTGTCTTCAGAAGTCACTGAGGATGCAAAATGTGACAAACATACTACACAGTGAATAAATACAGTGCTAGGCTTGGAATTAGAAAAGCCTATATTCAAATTTGACCTCAGATGCTTAGTAGCTGTGTCTCCATGGTCAAGTAACTGTCTGCCTCAGCTTCCTAATCTTTAAAAATGAGAGTATAGGGGCAGCTAGGCAGTAGGGGCAGCTAGGTGCAATGAGTAGAGCACTGGCCCTAGAGTCAGGAGGACCTGAGTTCAAATCCGGCCTCAGACACTTGACACATGTACTAGCTGTGGGACCTTGGGCAATTCACTTAACCCCAATTGCCATGCAAAAAAAGGAAATAAAATAAAAATAAAAAGGGAGGATAAAAGTACTTACCTCCAAGAACTGTTAAGATAAAATGTGATCACATAAACCTTAGATGTGCTAAATTAATTCTAGATTATTCTTATTATTTTGTTAGATTTAAGAAAGGGAAGGAGAGAAAAATAGGAATGAACCGGGGAAAATGAGGAAGAAGGGGGCATGAATTTACTGTTTCACAAAAAGGGGTGAGCATGAAGAGGAATAATGAAACGTGGATGAGAAGCTAGCAGAGAAGGCATCTCATGAAAGATGCTCCTATATGAACCGGGCAAAGGAGATGTGAACATACAGAGAGAATTTGATGCTGAAATATGTTAAATTTAACAGGAAGTCAAGAGGAAATTGCAAAAGAGGAGAGATTTAAGGAGAAGAGTAGAGTCTGAGAGAGAATGGTCACAAGAAAAATGAACTTTAATCTTAGAGGGTAGAGAATAGTGTAGATCAAAAGGAGAGAAAAAAGTGAAAGAAACAGCAATCAGGAAACTCCTCCTCCTCCTCCTCCTCCTCCTCCTCCTCCTCCTTCTCCTCCTCCTCCTTCTTCTCCTCCTCCTATTACTACTATTAAGATAGCACATTAAAATTCGCAAAACACTTTTCTGTGTTACCTTATTTGATTCTCACAGATACCCTGTGATGTAGGTGCTATTATCATCCCCATTTTATAAATGAAGAAACTTAAACTGAGAGATTAAGACATCTGCCCAGTCACAGAGTTAGCAAGCATACAGACATGATTTGAACTTAAGTCTGCTTGACTACCAAGTCCAACTCTCTAGCTACTTTTCGAACTAGCTCCTTCATTAGGGATATAGATTAGGACATGGAAGTTATGGCAGAGGAATGATAATGACTATCTTGATTATAGGTTTCTAGTGTTGATTACTTTTCTTTTTATCACTACTTTTGGGTAAAGGGAAGTGGCAATGGAAAATATCAGAAAATTGCATTTGGGGAAATTAATCATCATAACCATGAATGTGAATGAGATGAACTTTTACATAAAATGGAGGAAGATAACAGGATTAGATAGCAGAACTCAGTAATATGTTGTTTAGAAGAAGCACACTTGACAAATAAGGATTCAAATGGAGTTAATGAAATTAGTTAAAGATACAAAGGGAGTTAATATGAAGGGCTGGAGCAGAATTTATTATACCTCAGAAGAATTTAAAAATTCAGTTGTAACAATCTTGATTTCAAATAAGACATTAGTAAAAGTAGACAGACATAAAAGAAATAAAAAGAGAAACTGCATTATGCTTTTAGGTAATTATATATAAAACATGTATATATGTGTGCATATAGATACATATGTGTCTATATGCTAAATACAACAAATGTGCACCAAGTAGCATAAGATTTAAGTACTTAGAAGAAAAGCAAAAAAAATTATAAGAAGTTGGCTTAAAAATTATAACATTTGGGGAATTCAGTGTGTCCCATTCAGAACGAAAGAAATCTAACAAAAAAAAATAACAAAAAATTTAAGACCTGAAAAAAATTTTTTGAAAAAACTAGTTAGGATATATCTCTGGCAATTACTAAATGGGAATCAAAAGGATTATGCATATTCTCTGCTATGAAACACAACATAATAAAATTTTTAATAATTTTAATCAATTAAAGGCATTTGAAGACAGGAACCAAACCTGAACAGAGAATAAAGAATTTAATCCTAAGGAAATGGTAGATTAAAAAAACTAGTCATAGAATAATATATAGTTTCATTGAAAAAATTAAATAGATAATATATTAAAGCTTTGGTAATATTAAGAGTAGTCATTAGAATTAGTTTAATCTGGGATGTTTCTTTCCAGGAGTCCATGAACTCGAATGGGGCCTGGGGGAAGTTCCATCTTTATTTTCACTAGCCTCTAGTTTAAATTTTGTATTTCTTTCAATAGTTTAAAAAATGTTATTCTAAGAAGGGGTTCACAGACTTTACCAGACTACAAATGAGTTCATCTCCCCACAAAAAACCAAGAACCCTTGGCTTAGAAGAATGTTTGTATTACTAAACACTTTAATCAACAAAAGAGAAAGAATAGAAGAATGAACTGATAATGAAAAATATATTAGAAAAGCAACAAATCATAAAATCCAAAGTTAAAATCCTAAATATTAAAGATATAAATCCATTTTTAAAGAAAAGTACTGAACTGATAAGTAATCTAGAAACCATTTAAACAAATAAAACAGTCAGTTAATTTGAGTTTTTAATGAGGGGAAACTATACTTCCATATCAAAAATGAAAAAAGAGAAACAATTAACAAAGGAAGAGGAAAAAAGGAAATTAATAAAAGCTGTGGTGCCCAACTGCATCCTAACAAAATGAAAACAAGTTAAATAGCTGAATACTTAAAAATATTAAATTCTTAGATTGTCAGAATAATATATAGGGAATTCAACCTCAACTGAAAAGACCATATTTCCCAAAGGGAAATGGATTTACCAGGAATTCTACCAAACATTCAAGGAGTGGTTAACTTCAATTTTACAAAAGTTGTTTGCAAAAAAACAGGAAAGCTAGCATCCTACTTTCTAGCAAATAAGCTTGGCCCTGATACATAAACTAGGGTGAAATAAGTCAAGGAGAAAAAAATTGTAGACCAATATCTTTAATGAATACTAATGAAAAATGTTCAACAAAATATTAGGATAGAACTTACAGCAACACATTAGAGAGATTAGAAATTATGACTAGAATGTAGTGTGGGTCTAACATCAGAAAATTTATAAAAATAGTAGACCATATTAATAATAAAAACATCAGAAAGCACATGGATATTTCAATACATTAAAAAAAGCTTCCATCATATAATAACCTTTTAAACTAAAGCAAAATACCAAAAAAAGGAATAAATGGACCCTTATTTAATATTATAAACAGTATTTATCTAAAACAAGGAGTTAGCACTATCTTCAATATAGAAATGTTAAAGACCTTCCCATTAATAATGGGTGAAAATAAAGGATATTAATTGTCATGACTATTATTTAATATAATTCTAGGAATGCTAGCTATAGCAGTAAGACTAGGAAAATAAATTGAGGGAATAAGCATAAGCAAAAAAGAAATACAATGATCATTTTTTGTAGATGATACAGTTGACTTAGAGAATCGTAAAGATGAAACTAAAATGATTATTGAAACAATAACTTCAGCAAAGTAGCGAGATTAAAAATGAAGCCCCCAAATCATCAGAGTTTTTGTATATAACCAACAAAAAAGAATAGAAAAAAAGAGAATGAAAAATAAATTTCATTCAGAATAACTAAAAATGTGTAAAATATCTGGGAGTCTAACTTCCAAGACACATAAAACTACAGCACACTTTTTCCAGAAACTAAAGTGGACAATTTCTTGTTCTTGGGCTGTGCTAGTATTAATAAAAATAACCACATTGCTTAAATCACTTTATGGTAATGCAAAAGAAACATATAGAAATGTAAAAATCTCAACATCTCTGTGAAAAAATGCTGCATGTCACCAGTAATGAGACATTCAAATTATAGCAATTCACAACTAACTTTAGTTAAGCAAAGATGACCAAAAAAGAAAATGACAATTTTTGGCAGCTCTGTGGAAGGGCAGGCAACCTAATTTTCTGTAGGTGAAGTTGTGAACTGATTCAGTCATTCTGTAAAGCAAATTGGAACAATATCCCAAGAGTCACTAAGCTTTTCATACCCTTTGATCTAGCATTTCCACTACTAGCCATATACCCCAAATAGATAAAGGAAATAAGGAAAGGACTCATAAAATACAAATATATTTGTAACCACATTTTTGTTGTAACAAAGAACTAGAAACAAAATTGGTCCTCAGAACATGGGGAATGGCTGAATTAATTATGGTATGTGAATTTAATGCAGAATTTTTAAGACATAAGCAAATTTTAAAATAGACAGATTCCAAGAAATTTAGGAAGATTTGAATGAAGTAAAGCAGAATGTATCTGTTCATCACCTCAAAATGTAGTTACACATGAAAACATTTAAATGTTAAAACAAAAAACTTCGATATCCTATGATTGTTTTATGAGGGGCAAAACTCTTTGAATCAAGAAGGGAACACAGTCACTGGCTCAGAGGACATGCAAGATATATTTCTGGCATCTTTAAGTAGTTAGTTAAATTTCGGCAGTTAAAATTCAGGAATTAAGGAATTCAGATTCATTTGTGCTTTGTGGAGGTATACCCCTTTGTTTTACCAGAAGGCAGTAAGGGACACGCATGGAGTGGGGAATAAGACTTTCACTTGTCTCTCCCTCCCCTCATCAGTCATGTCATTCAAACTACTGTACCACTAAAAGAGAATGCATCTATCTAGGAGCAGAGTTAGATTCCAGATGACACACATAGATACAAAGAGAAGTTATCTGGGGAGGAAGTAGCTTCAAGGAACAAGACCCTTTGCAAGAAGGAAGATTAGCTAGCTGTTGCCTCAAAGCACGACCCCCCCCCCCCCCCCCCCCCCCCCCCCCCCCCCCCCCCCCCCCCCGCCAAAAAAACCCAGACCTTTGAAACCTAATTGAGTGGCCAAGGGGAGCTGTGTGTAGACTCTACAAACCTGTTAAAAACCTTAACTTAAAAAGGCCAAGGTCTCCCACTGTATCCAGGGCCACCTCCAGTTGTTCTGATCTATATCTGGCACTAGACCCAGATGGCTCAGGGGGAGAACGTGAGGCTGGTGACTTTGGACAACCCTTCCTCACTTAAATCCAATTCACTTGCATGTCTTGGCATTAACTCCCTCCCTCTCTTCCTCCCTCCTTCCCTCTTTTCCTTCCTTCCTTCCTTCCTTCCTTCCTTCCTTCCTTCCTTCCTTCCTTCCTTCCTTCCTTCCTTCCTTCCTTCCTTCCTTCTTCCTTCCTTCCTTCCTTCCTTCCTTCCTTCCTCCTTCCTTCCTTCCTTCCTTCCTTCCTTCCTTCCTTCCTTCCTTCCTTCCTTCCTTCCTTCCTTCCTTCCTTTCTTCCTTCTTACCTTCTGTAACAACAATTTGGCTAGCAGCAGCTATTGGGGTGAAAGACCAACACAAGACCAACAACAAGGCTGCTAACACAGATTCTTTGATCTGCTTTACTAAGGAAAGTAACTTTAAGGGGTTAACAATCTCACTTTAATCAAACATACATGTATAAACTCATTTAGTTTAGGAGGAAAAGCCAGCAACCTGAAATTCAGATCAAATGCAAACAGATTATAAACAGAAACAATATAAACAGACCAAATCGCAATTCAGTTACCAGAGAAGAACCAATGGGACTGGGTAGCAAAGCTGGGGTGGCAGTTACAACAGCTTGCCCAGAGTCCCATGCCACTCTTCCAGTGAATGAGAGCCCCAAAGAAAAAACACCAACCTCTGAGTTTATATACTCTGTTCAAGGTCAAAAGGCATCACAACATGAGACTCAAACCCACGTGACCTAAAAGCATCACAAATGTGCAACTCAAAACCATGTAAACTTGGTTTTCCCTTGAGGCAAGCAGGTCATCTTTGATGACTCCTGATTTAATCAAAGAAACAAAGGCCAGACTCATCAAGGGCACTTCATTAAATAAGTGTTCCAAAAAAGAAAACATTAAAAAAAAAAGTCCCTCCTTCCCTCCTGTGCTCAGCCCAAAGAAATGCAAATTTTGATCACTGAAACCTAGCAAGATATCTTGGGGTTTACCAGCTAGATTTCTTTCTTAAGGACTACCTCTTAAACTCAAATTACTGTGGCTCTCCTTAGGTGGCCAAGGATAGGTCCTAGGTCAAGCCTCATTTGATCGTTGTTTGGGCTCTGATTACCTCAGACCGAATGTAAATAGTAAGTGTTTCTCTTTTGGCCCAAAACCCTGAGGATCTTCCCCTCCCAGACTGATTTTTTTGGCTAGGTAAAAGAGGCCATTCTTTGCCCCACTCAAGCTGAGAACTGTTAAAAGCTAGGTCTCCAATTGCATCCAGGCCTATCTCTAGTCATCCTGTCAGAAGGCTCCAGAGGAGAAAGTGAGGCTGGTGCTTTGCACAACCCTCCTTCACTTAAATCAAATTAACTTGCATGTCCTGGCATCACGTCCATGACATCATGGTCCTCTTCAAGAATGAAGCACAAACAACAACAAGTGCTTAAGGGGAGCTGTATGTAGACTACAAAAGCAGGCAGGACTTCCAAATCATGAAGCACCAAGAACTGAGAATTAACTTTGCCACATGTGAATTCCATATATATATGCCTCACTATCATTGTACTCTTTAAGTCTGATGCCATTATTCCCAGAACACTGTGTGAATTCATGGGAGAGTCACTAGTTTATGGGGTGAATGTTTTGTGCCAATTCTTCATACTATGCCATGTTAGTAAATCTCTTTTCTAAAAACTAATTAAGTCTACAGACTTTTGTTAATGGGAAACATCAGTGAGGGTCTGTCAACTACAGCCATGTGGGTATAGATTGAGGCAGAGAATCTGGAGAAGAGATGATGTCATCCTTATTACATACTAATTTACAAGATTGTTATTTCAATAGTTATCCTATCTCAACCTACTTATTAAAAATTCCTTTAGGGAGAGACTATGACTTATTTAATCTTTATATCCCAAGTTCCTATACCTAGCACATTGCATTATCTATACTTAGCTCTTAATAAATGTTTGCTGAAATGCTTCATGGATTAATTATTCACTTTTCTGTCTTCTCTCTTCATTCATCTTCTGTTTTCTAATAGTATCTTGCACATTGCAGGTGCTTGATAAACGTTTGTTATTTTGTTGAATTAGGAAGATACTACCTCAGGCATTCTGAACACTTAATGACTTTTCAAGTGCATTAAAGTATTTATTTTGAAATATAAAGTCATCAGCAAACATAAACACATTTTAAAAAGAATAAAAGAATATTATATGTGAAACAATCTATTATATAACCTTGTTTTAAAAACATTTATTAAATTTGACATGGTAGTACCAACATCGCCCTTCTAATTTGTGTCTCCTAAAATATCTTCCTCTCTCTTCTGTGTATTTTTAAATGTTTTATTGATACTCTTTTCTTCTTCTTTTGTATCAGTCTCACTACTCTCCCCAATCACTCCTATAACTTTATCAACAAAATAAAGCCCTCCCTCATATCAAGTGAGCATAGTCAAGAAAAGCAAATTTGTGCTTTATTGATCATGTACAAAAATTCATGCTTCATTCGGCATCTGTAGTCCATTGCTTTTCTATCAAAACAAGGGAGGCTTCATCATTCTTCTGGAATCATGATTAATTGGTTATTTCAGGATTAGCCAATTAGCATTTATTAAGCACCTACTACGTGCCAGGCACTGGGCTATGTGCTGGGGCTACAAAGAAAGGTAAAAGATAATCCATACTCTCAAGTTGCTCACAGTCTTCCAGGGAAGAGACTATTCGAACAGCTCTGTACAAGAAGAAGCAGTCAAGGGGAGCTGCACGTAGACTCTACAAGAGCAGGTTGGACTTCCAAGACATGAAGTGCCAAGGACTGAGAATTACCTTTGCCACGTGAGAATGTGTATGCCTCACTACCATTGCACTCTTAATTCACACAGTGTGCACACTGTGTGAATTGATGGGAGAGTCACTAGTTTATAGGGTGAGTGTTTTCTACCAATTCTTCATACTATGCCACATTAGTAAATTTCTTTTCTAAAAACTAATTAAGTCTACAGGCTTTTGTTAACGGGAAACATCAGTGAGGAGGGTCTGTCAACTATAGCAATGTGAGTCCAAATTGGAGCAGTGCAGGGTAAATTCGAGTTAATCTCAGAGGAAAGTCCCTAAAATTACCAAAGACTGGGAAAGGCTTTTTTGTAGAAGGCAGGGCTTTAGTTGAAAGTTGGAGGCAGCTAGGGAACCTAGAAGGTGGCTAATTGATCACGGTCCTGAAGCTGTTCACAATTATTTTCCTTTACAATCTTATGGTTACTGTATAAATAGTTCTTAGGATTCTGCTTATTTCACTCTGCGTTAGTGCATTCAATTCTCCCCAAATTCCTTTGTGTCTGACCTTTATTTCTTTTCTTATAGTGTGATATTATATTACATTCTCATATCATAATTAGTTCTGCTCTTCTCTACTTCATGGGGACTTGGCTTTGTTAATAACAAAAATGTTACTATAAATATATTTGAACTCTTTTTACAAAAATCTATTTGGGGTATTTGCCTTGTAGTAGGAGAATTGCTGGATCAAAGGGTGTACACAGCTCATTGACTTTTGGGTTATAAGTTTTTCAACCATTCAACAAATGATATAAACTCAAGTTCCTTCACCATCCTGGTTACTCTCCTCTGGATTAATTCCAGATCTTCAATCAATATCCTTTCTAAAATATGATATGTAGAAAGGAGCCCAACATTACAGATCTGGTTTTATCAGGACAGAGGACAGGAGATAGGCATATCCTTTGCTTTAGGAACTCTGCCTCTCTTAATTCAGACTAAGATTCTTTTATTTGGGGGACAGGGGCTGCCATATCACATTTGTTTGTTAACATGCAGCTTCTAGTTCACTATGATGATGATGATGATGATGATAAATAGTTGGGTGTTATTCTTCATTCTCGAAGAGAACCAGAGTGACATCACTGTATTAGAGTCAACTTATAGTTTGTCTGACTATGGCTGATAAAACCAATATGAATTCAGAATGCTCTACCACAGGCCAGATGCAAGTAATCCATGTGGATTCTCTAAGTTTGTGCATCTTTTCTCTTGAGCTTCTGCCACTCTGCTTTGCTCATAGAGTATATCACTTTCTTTGATGAGGGTATGCTATGCTGGGTGGTCCTGTGCCAGTGTTTCTCATATCACACAATCAATTCCAAAGTTCATCAGAGAGACCTTGAGAGTGTCCTTCTGACTACCATGCAAGCTCTTGCCTGATATGAGTTCTCCTTAAAATAGTCTTTTAGGGAAGCTTACATTTGACATTTGATGTGGTCAGCCCATAGGAGTCGTATTCTCTGCAGTAGGGTTTGAATGCTTGGCAGTTTAGTTCTAGTAAGGACCTCAGTGTCTGGCACTTTATCCTGCCAGGCGATCTTCAGAATCCTCCTAAGACAATTCAAATGGAAGTGATTCAGTTTCCTGGCTTGGCTCTGGTATACTGTCCAGGTTTCCCAGGCATACAACAATGCAACACAGCTCTGCAGACCTTCAGTCTAATACCTCTTCTCTCTCACATTTTCCTTCGGAGCCTCCCAAACACTGAGCTAGCTCTGGCAATGGGTACCTCAACCTCATTATCAATGTGTACAACTTTGGAAAGTATACTGGCAAGGTAAGTCTTTGTGTTGGTTCCATGATGTAATGGTTAGCTTTGGACTCTGAATCCAGAGATCTGAGTTCCAATCTTGGTGAACTTTGGTGTGCAATTAATAAAGAATAATAAGCACTAATAATAAATAGCTAGCCCTCTATAAGACTTTGATGTTGGCAGATGGCTTTACAAATATCGCCTCATTTCATCCTCATAACAATCCTGGAAGCTAGGTGCTATTATCATCCCCATTTTACATAGTCAGAGTTGAAGTGACTTGCTCACAGTTACAGGACTAGTAGTGGAACTCAAACTTAATTCTTCTTGGGCTTCCTGGCCAATATTTTATCCACTACAACTTCACAGGGCCCTATAATACAAAATAGAATGTGAGACATACACCAGACAGGTAGAAAGACTCAGGGCAGAATGAGGAGATAAATGTCACTTACAGTTATGTGGACCTACCAAAGCAGTACATAGAGAGGAGACTTTAAGAACTGCTACGATCTCAACAGGCATAGGACATTCTTGTGTCACCCATGGAAATTTCAAAAATCAAAATCTTGGTTTTGCCATGAGCTATACTTTCCCAAAGGATTTAAAAATTATTATCGTTTGCTTATCCCTTTGGGAGTCATTTACACTGGCACAAGTCATATGATAAAGCAATTAATTGGTTTGTTTCAAATAAAAGGTTCTTTTTCTATGGCAAATTGCTAGAAAAACACTGAGTTTAGATTCACATCAATAGTAATAATAACTAACATTTATATAGTCACTCATTGAGTGCCAGACTCTGTGCAGTTTACAATTTTTGTTTAATCCTCACGACAACTATGGAAGGTGGGTGCTATTGTTATCTGCATTTTATGGATGAGGAAACTGAGGCAAACAGAAGTTGAGTATTTTGCCCAAGGTCAAACAGCTAGTGAATGTCTGAGACCAGTTTGACTTTAAGATTGGCAATAATAACATAATATAACATAACATGACATGACATGACATGACATGACATGACATGACATGACATAGCATAGCATAGCCTAACATAACACAACATATAACATAGCACAGCATAACATATAACCTAACGTAACGTGATGTAACATAACATATCAAATAATACATCACATGATATCATGTCTCATGATATTGCACTGCATGATATCATATCATATCATATCATATCATATCATATCATATCATATCATATGACATAGCATAATGATATAGTAGACTACACTATAATATATAATGTAATACAATATATCATATGACATGTAACATAACATAAAATATAAGATAACATACAACAATATATAGCATATTAATCAGTATTTTAATATTGATAATGTCATAATTTTCCCTGCTTTAGACTATCCAGTTACTTCCTGTAAATGAAGACAAATTTAGAATTTGAGAGGTTTGGGTTTTTTGACAATAGTGTTCAGCTAGGTCTTCAAACTTTCCACTAAAGCCTTTGCTCCCGACGAGGCTGTCTGTTTCTCAGAAATGCTCCTGCCCACCTGGCTGTTGCTTCAAGACAGTAGGTGTGAACCAAGAATACATCTTCAGCTCTTTATTACATCTGAAAAGGCACCAGTGAGCCAGAAGGCCTCAGGCTGTGGTACCCAAATGCATATCTGAGCATTCTTGGGTGTCTTTTTTAAGTAGTGCCATGAAATAGAGAGCACCCACAGGATTTCTGATAGAAACTGCTGCAGTATTGCAGTCATGGCATCTCTCTCCTACTCTGCCTCCCAAAATACACAGAGAACCAAGTAGATCAGTGACCTAGGCAATGGTGAACTCATCTTTAGCAGATAACTGTGTCAGCCTAACCAGTGGTTTGAGGAGCACCATCCTCTTGTCATGAAATCAATACAGGAGAGAGCAGCTAGCTCTTCAAAGAGAAATTCTCCACGGGCTAGATACTTGAAAAGATGATGAGCAGCATCAAAAGCTCTCTGAAGAGGGGTTCATCCTGCCTTGTGGCTCAGTGGAAAATTCACTGGGTTTGGAGTCAGAGAACCTGCGTTCCTATACCAGTCCTGTCACCTAATGTATTTGTGACCTTCGACTCTCATTTAATCTCTTTCTGTCTGAGCTTCCTCAGTTATAAAATGAAGAAGGTGGATGAGTTGGCTTCTAAAGCTCCTTGCATCTAAAAATCTCTGATCATATGATTCTTAACACCTCACAGTGTCTTGGACATTATAGGTACTTTATTAGCGTTTGTTGGCGACATTAGGATGGTATAATGGAAGGCAAGTTGAACTTAGATTTAGGAAAAATACGATGGCAGAGCCTTCTAACACTAGCTGAATGCCTGTGGGCAAGCCAATTAAAATCTTCCTGAGCCTGTTATCTCCTCTACAAAGCAGAGATAATAATATTATATGCCTCACAACTGAGAGGATCTAATTAAATATCATTCAAGGTACAGGGGCTACCCCCTCTCAGAAGAGGCCCTGGCTCTGGACTCATGTGGACTGGGTTCAGTCCTGAGGTGGGGGGGAAGAAATGACACCACCCCCTCCCCAAATAGTGAAGGCAGGTTATTTTTTACCTCTCAGGTACATTATGTTCCAACTTTAAAGTTCCAGGGGGAAACTTCTTTAACAAAAGTTTTGCTTTGGCTCATGTCTAGACTCTCCAAAAAAGACGGTTAAGTAGTAGAACAGAAATTTATTTCCTCCATACATATATACACATATATACTATTATACACACACATACCATACATACACACCATATATAACGTATGGCATATGTATGTGTTTGCACACACATATATACATAAAGGTGTATATATGTATATATACTATTTTATGTGGTAGAAAAGGATAGGAGTAGATGGTAGCAACAAAAGAGAACAGTCCCAAGATTCACCTCCTTTCTCCATGAGTCTAATTCTCTTGCAAATTCTTCTTTCTTGCAGAGAGAACTCAGAATCTCCACTGCAAGCACTAAGAATGAATGGAAAAGCATTTCCTTTAAGAAAGATTGCATTATGCTCCATGACACTAAACGGACATCACAATATTTGAAGATTTAAAACTAGAGTGAATGAACAGAACAAGCCATGCAAACCTCTAACTCTTGGGTGGGTGGGGGTGGGACAGCTTCCAAAATATACACAGACATTGGGGGACTGGGGGACAATTCAAAGTTCCTTCTAATTGTAAGAAGTGGGCAGAGCAGTGCAAGGGAAAGAACACTGGCTCTAAAGCCAGAAAACACAGATTTGAATCCTAGCAATTTGTGACTTAGGTAATCTTGGACAAATCATTTAACCTACCTCGTCTTCAGTTTCCTGATCTGTAAACTAGAAGGTAGTGGGCTCAATGACCTCTAAGGGCCATTCCAACTATAAATCTGTGATTGAAGATTGGATCTTTTGGAGTGACCACACAGTGCTCGCTGCAAATCTAAGTATGGGAAAAGCAATCTAGGGAGATGTAGCTATTATTATTTCTTTGGGTGTATGAGTTTCATTGATTTTTGCAAGAGAAAAGTTGTATCACTGACCTTTTTCACACGGAGGGCTTGCAAAGGGCAAGTGATCTGGCAGCAATTCAGATATCTTCTGGCCCTGAGCCTGGTAACCCCTGATGGAACAGGAGAGGCAGCCAGGCAGAAGCAAGGGCTGGGTAGTGGCAGGAAGCCAGAGCTTGTGGAATGCTATATTTACTTTTGCTACAGTACAAAACCTGGGCCCTGAACCATTGTGTTCCTCTTTGATCAGGCTATATGGAATGGATGGGGAAGAATGGTGGGGGCATGAAAAAGCAGAGTTTTTAGCTTCTGCTGTAGGGGACCCCATAATTATGGCCTAGGTCATTGTAATAAACTCCTAACTCTCAGGGTGGTTGTGAAAATCAAATGAGATAATATTTGAGAACCTTTTATATCTTAAAGTTCTAGTTACTACTACCATTATGACAACGACGACGACTACAAGGACGACTACTACTATAACTCCTCCTCCTCCTACTGCTATTACTACTGCTATTACTGCCACCAGATCTTTTCTACAGGAATGAATCTTTAGCTATGCTTCCCCATGCTGTGCTTCTGATATTGATTGATTTAATTTTTAATTTTTTTCTAATTACATGTAAGCATTTTTTAACATTTATTTTTTAAAATTTTGAGTTCCAAATTCTTTCTCTCCCTCCCTCTTTCCTCTGGAAGGTAAGCCATTTAACATAGGTTATACATATGCAGTCATGCAAAACAGGTTTCCACATTAGTCATCTTGAGAAAGAAAACACAGACCAAAAAAAAAAACCCCAAAACCCAAATCAAACAAGAAAAATAAAATAAAAAAAGTATACTTTGATCCTCATTCAGACTCCATCAGTTCTTCTCTGGTGGTAGATAGCATTTTTTATCATGGCTCCTTTGGAATTGTCTCAGATCACTATATTGCTGAGAATAGCTAAGTCATTCACAATTGATCACTATTACAATGTTGCTATTACTATGTACAATATTCTCTTGAGGCTTCTCATTTCCCTTGGTATCAGATCTTCTGAGTGTTTCCAGGTTTTTCTGAAACCACTCTGCTCATCCTTTCTTATGGCACAGTATTATTCCATCACAATCATATGCCACAACTTATTCAGCCATTCCTCAGTTGGTGGGTATCACCTCAATTTCCAATTCTTTGCTGGCACACACACATACACAAAGCTGCTATAAATGTTTTTGTATGTTCAGGTCCTTTTCCTTTGATCTCTTTGGGATACAGACCTGGTGATGCTATTGATGGGTCAGAAAGGGTGCAGTTTTTATAGCCTTTGGGGCACAGTTCTCCATAATAGTTGAATTAGTTCATAACTCTACCAACAGTGCTTTAGTGTCCCAATTTTCCCACATCCCCTTCAACATTTGCCATTTTCCTTCCCTATCACATTAGCCAATCTGATAGATGTGTGGATGTATCTCAGAGTTATTTTAATTGAATCAATAGTGATTTAGAGCATTTTAAAAATATGATCATAGATAGCATAGAGCGACTAAATGGCACAGTGCTCAGCCTGGAGTCAGGAAGACTCATCTTCTTGAGTTCAAATCCAGTCTCAGACACATGCTAGCTGTGTGATCCTGGGCAAGTCACTTAACCCTGTTTGCCTCAGTTTTGTCATCTGTAAAATGAACTGGAGAAGGAAATGGCAAATCACTCCACTATCTTTGCCATGAAAACCCCAAATGGGGTCATGGAGAGTCAGACACAACTGAAAAACAAAACGACAAATACATAGCTTTGATTTCTTTTTCTGAAAATTACTTGTTCATATTCTTTGACTATTTGTTAATAAGTGAATGGCTTGTATTCTTATAAATTTGACTCAGTTCTTTATGTTTGATAAGCGAGGTCTTTAGCAGACAAACTTGCTACAAATTATCCCCTTCCCAGTTTTCTGCTTTCCTTCTAATCTTGACTGCATTGGTTTTGTTTGTGCAAAAGCTTTTTAAATTTAATGCAATCAAAATTATCCATTTTATATCCCATAATGCTTTCTCTCTCTTGTTTGCGCACAGATTCTTTTCTTATCCATAGATCTGACAGATAAACTATTCCATGCTCCCCTCATTTGTTTATAGCATTACTTTTTATGTTTAAATCATGTACCCATTTTAACCCCATCTTGGTGTGAAATGTCAGTCTACAACCAGTTTCTGCCAAACTGCTTTCCAATTTTCCCAGTAGTTTTTGTCAAACAGTGAGTTCTTTGAGTTTATCAAAAACGAGATTACTGGGGTGGAGCCAAGATGGCCACATGAAAACAGCATCTTACCTGAGCTCTCTCACAGGGTCTGTCAGAT
>CM053622.1:441703944-441744825 GCA_028646595.1 Phalanger gymnotis
AGGAACATGAGGCCAGTGAACATGATTTGGCTAAATACTCTCTTGCTTTTCTTTGGCCTCCTAGTTGCCCTTGTGAAATGGGCTTTCTGGGCCTGGAGTCTTTTTGTCAAGATGTTGGAATGGGGAGGCCGGTTCAAGTTTTTGCTGCGGTGGGGCCTAAATAAATTTCTTGTTGTTTTCTCCTTAGAGAATCTCTCATGCCTTGTGATTCCGGACCATTCAAACACATACATGATTATATTTGAGATCATAAATTCGGCCTTCCTACTACAGGTGTAGAACTTGAAGGAAAATGCAATCAAATTACAGGCCAGAATAAATAACAAATCTGTAATAGTTAGGGACTTGAGGATACCCATTTTGGATCTAGACAAATATTGCAAAAATATAAACAAAAAAAATTAGCTAAGGACTTGAATAGAATTTGGGGGGAAATAGCTATGATAGGTCTCTGGTATTTAGTTAATCAGAATACAAAGGAATAACAATATTTTTTTAACTTTACAAAAAACTTACCATGTACAAACCCCACCCCCAAACAAACACAAAAAAGTAGAAATATTAAACATATGATTTACTGACCATAACACAATAAAATTATAATCAATTTAGGGTATTAATAAGAAAAACAACTGATTATATCAATAGATGAAGAAAAATGTTTTGAGGGCAGCTATGTGGCGCAGAGAGCACTGGCCCTGGATGGAGTCAGGAGGACCTGAGTTCAAATCTGGCCTCAGACACTTGACACATGTTCTAGCTGTGTGACCTTGGGCAACTTAACCCCAACTGCCCTGCCTTCTCCCCCCAAAAAAGAAAAAATATTTTGACAAAATGCAACACATCTTTGTGTTTAAAAAAAATATTTAATAGCATGGGAATAAATGTACCATTCCTATAGTGTGGTCAATATTATCTATTCAAAATAAAGACCTAGCATTATCTATAACAGAGAAACACTAGAGGTCTTCCCAATGAGATTGGGAGGTGAAACAAGGATGTCTATTTCACCACTCTTATTTCATATAGTTCTATAAATCTGAAATACACCAGTAAGACAAGAAAATGAAAATGACAGAAAAAGCCTGGCAAAGAAGAAAAACCATTTCTTGTTGCAGATGGCATGATGATTTACTTAGAAAGTCCTAGAGATTCCATTAAAATATTCAATGAAATAAAAAGTTCAAAAGTAGCAGTATATATAATACCCCCATTTCATCATTATTTCTGAAAATTACAAACGAAATCCAATAAGAAGAGATAGAAAAAGAAATTCCATTCAAAGCCAATTTTTACATATGTATATATAATGTACTATGAAATAGAAATAATCTACCAATTATCACCTGAAAGAAACCCTCAAATTAAAAATTATAACTTAATTGAACCGGCTTTAAATCAGCACCTCATTCTGTATGCCATGATAAGTTTCAAATACATATATTATCTAGGTATAAAAGAACACATAATGAAACAAATTAAAGGGGCAAAGATGGAGATGCTTTTTGTGATTATAGTTAGGGAAAAAGCAACTGACCAAATGAGGGATAGAGATGATCATGGTAGATAAAATGGAGTAATTAGATTACACGAAATTAAAAAGACTTTGCACAAATAAAAGAAATCAGATGAAAAGTTGACAGAGAAAAAAATTCTTTACAGCAAAATTTTTACAAATATATAATAACAATAGCTATTCTTCAACAAATAAATGGTCAAATCGCATGAACATAAAGTTTTCAAAAGCTCTCAATAGCTATTTTAAAAAGAGTCAAATCCACTAATAATGAGAAAAGTGCAAATTCAAAGCAATTTGGGGGTTCTATTTCATACCTGCCAAATTGGGAAAGGTGACCCAAAAAGGAAAATTGCAATATTTGGAGAGTTTTTAGAAGGAAAAGAGGACTAATGTACTATTGAGGGAACTGCAAATTGGTTCAACCATTCTGGAAAATAATTTGGAGTTTTGCCTTAAAAGTCACTAAATGATTCATATCCTTTAACCCAATGATTCTCCTATTATTCTCCTCTAACCCAAATAGGTCAAAGGAAAAGAGAGCATGCATATCAGTGCTTTTTGTTTCAGCAACTTCTGAAAATGAAGTGAGTCCCCGTCAGTTTGTGAATGATTCAACAAATTATTGCATATGAATGTCTTGGAATATTATTGACCATAAGGAAAGAAGAAATGGAAGAATTCAGAAAAACTTTGGAAAACATATAGATCCAAGAAAACAATATATAAACCAGAACACTGTTTAAAAAAAAAGACAAAAGTAATCCCTATTCTCAAAGAGTTTACATTCTAATTGGTAAATCACCCAGAAATGATGCAGAATGAGAAATATATTTTCAGACATGACTCATGTATGGATTTGTGTTGCTGGGCCATGCTTGTTACAAGAGCAGTGGATTTTTAAAAATGGGGGAAGGCAAATAAAAAAAGAAGAAAGCTAGGGAGGGTGATAAGAAGAAGAAGAAGAAGAAGAAGAAGAAGAAGAAGAAGAAGAAGAAGAAGAAGAAGAAGAAGAAGAAGAAGAAGAAGAAAAAAGATAATAATGTTATTGGAGCATTTTTTTAATATACAAGAGAGAACAGGAGGAAGTCCAGACAGAAAAACAGAGCAGGACAGCTTTGAGACTTGTGTCTAATTTATTATGTACTTAAAAAATACAAGCTATATGTAATATGAAATTTGGCATTTCATATGTAGTCATCTTTTTCCCCTTTCTGTGTAGAATGGAAATGTTCTTTTTTTAGTATTTGTCAAATTCAGAATAACAAAAAAAATTAAAGTTAAAAATAAGTACGATCAGTCAGTGACTAATTAGGACTCCAGAAGAATGATTCAATCATGCAGAGAGCTGGTAGCCCAGAGGTGCAATGGAACATTTTCTGATATGGCCAATATGTTCATATCCTTTAACCCAGAGATCCTACTATTGGGTATCTTCCCCAAGGATGTCTACAGCAAAATGAAACATTCAGTACATGGAATGGAGCCTTCTGTTTCTACCTCCCCACCCCAAACATGCTCAGTGCCATATTCCAGGGGAGGAAGTACCTATTACAACCAAAACAAAATATTCATTGTAGTAATTTTTTTTAGTAACAAAAATGCAAAAACAAAACTGGTAATTCAATGGATTTCTGTCATTTGAGGAACAACTGAACAAACTGATGTGTAAATTTAATGGAATATTATCACAACCTTAAAAAAATCATGACTATGTGAGGAATTCAGAAGAATCCAACGATGCAGAGTGAAGAAAGCAGAATGAAAAAACAACATACACAATGATTACAAACAATGTAAACGATTTTAAAAACCACTAAAAAGCAATGGAGTCTGCTGGTTTGTAATGAACAGTTTAGATAAGGGGACACATTTTCTACTCTCAGTAAAGAGGTACTAACTACATACGTGGCATGCAGAATACACAGTCAGGTGTGGTTGCTATATTGGTTGACTTTAAATGTTTTTCAGTGTTTTAAATAAAGGTTCAACTGGGGAGTCAGAGGGGCAAAGAACAAGGACTGCATAATAAAAACAAAGTAACAATTTCTTAAAAGAATAAAAGTAAATCTCTCTTTTTTACACAATTAATAGTCTGCTTGATGAAGACATACTGTATAAGGGCAAAAAGACATTTGATAAAATAAGGGAAAGGGAACAGAATAAGCATTTATCATGCACCTATTCGGTGCCAGACACTGTGCTAAGTGCTTTTTACAAATATTATCTCATTTGATCTTCACAGCAACACTGTGAGGAAGATGCTATTATTCCCATTCTATAGCTGAGGAAA
The DNA here is from genome assembly GCA_028646595.1 of Phalanger gymnotis. Taxonomy (NCBI): domain Eukaryota; kingdom Metazoa; phylum Chordata; class Mammalia; order Diprotodontia; family Phalangeridae; genus Phalanger; species Phalanger gymnotis. The sequence goes on from CM053622.1 coordinate 441,707,754, forward strand.
CTGAGGTAGACAAAGGTTAAATGATTTGCCACTGTTTATACAGCAAGCGCCAATAACAGTAATGGTAGCTAAGCTTGATTTATTAATGTTGACCTGGAACGTGTGTAAAATCCAGATCAAGTCCAAATTATGTGTAGTGAGATTTGTGTTATAGAGTATTGGGCTAGTTTCATCCAACTAGAGATTCTGAATTTGAACTCAGGTCTTCTAGATTCCAGGCTCAGCATTCTATGGTCTGCAACATCTAGCTTCTAAAAATCCTCATCAATGTGGGTACTTCCTCCAGTGATCTAGATTGCAATATGCTTTCCAATTCTGCAGAACTCCTGTCCATATCTTTCCATAAACATCCCACTGGGGATCCATTGTGGGGAAGCCTGGAAGCCTTCTTCTGGCTCTCCTGACATTGTATGATTACCACTGTAGCCACAAACCATCCATCACTTCATCCCTTGCTTTTGCCAAACAACTGGTCCTATGTCCTCTTCCAGTCATTCATCTCTTGGATAGCATCCTTCATGATGCTTCTTTCAAACAATTCTTCATTGACAATGTGTTCTGGGATATTTATGCCCACCATGCATCTCTTCATTTTTATAGATGAGGAGAAGCACTATGAACTCAGTGACAGATAGCATTTGTTACTTGGGTGACTTTAGTTGGATGAAACTAGCCCAATACTCTATAACACAAATCTCACTACACATAATTTGGACTTGATCTGGATTTTACACATGTTCTGGGTCAACGTTAATAAATCAAGCTTAGCAACCATTACTGTTATTGGCACACATGTTGTATGTGTTATTAGTTTGGGTTTGGTTTTGTTGTTTGGGGTCTTTTTACTAGACCTGTGATTTCACTTGGATAGGAAACTCCAGTAAGGAATTTCCTCTATCATTTCAGATTAGCACCTCTCGGGTATTAAATTAAAAATAATTACTATTGATTCTCTATCCTGGCCATTGAACAAAATTGTGTGACCTTAAACAAATTATTTAAACTCTTGGGCAAGTTGGACTAGCTGACTTTCTGACTCTAAATCTATGATCTAACCTCTCTCTACCATTAGGCAGACATGACCTTGACCATGGCCCTATCATGGCATGAATAAAATGAGATATTTTATGTTAAGTACCGTAAAAACCACAAACCCTTGTATGTCAGCAAATACATGCCACATATTTTCATTCATTCAACAATAGAATAGAATAGAATAGAATAGAATAGAATAGAATAGAATAGAATAGAATAGAATAGAATAGAATAGAATAGGAGATACTTCTTCCTCACTCTACAATAAATCATCAGTTTTCTCTCTGTCACTAGTTTGGTCTTTCAAAGATTTGTTTTCATCAGTTTAATGAATTATTGAAATCACCTGGAAATTACTCTGAATTACACCACAGCTGATATTAATGGATCCACAACATGAGTGTCAGGATCTTTCTAACCAGTTCAATACATCCTGTTGTGGGCAAAGCTAGTTTGTAGTTAAATGCCATTTATTTATTTTGACATTACACTTAGAGGCAGCTGCTAACAGTATGCACACACACACACACACACACACACACACACACACACACACACACACACACACACACACAGTAGAGGACATGATGTGAATAGTATGCGGGGAATGTCAGGGACTCTTAGCCCCACCTGTGTGACATGGATGCTGATGCCAAAGTGGGTCAAATTACAGACTCAAGTAGATCTGGGCCTGACAGCTTAATTTTCCTAGAAACAAAAAAAAAAATAGTATCATTCCTAGAATCTTTTTGAAGTCCTCTCCCACCCCCAGGCAGCTTTCTTAGATTTATTCACCTCAACCAAATGGAGCCACTCAAAGTGGTTCATATACAAAGTTCATTAGTTTGGGGAGTGTTCTCACACCATAGAGTTTGAGGGAAGCAAGTTTGGTAGTAAGTACTCTGAGTTGCTGGCTTTTTCCTCCCCAAAGGCCCCAGGAAGTTATTGGAATATTTTGAAGGATCTAGATTCTTTCTGAAAAAGAAAAGATGATGGCACAGCACATACTGTACAACACAAACACATATATATCATTATTCAGGGGACATGTTGGTGTGGCTATATTTTGTATTGACTTATCTGTTCCCATATTGTCAACATCGTAGCAGATAAGCTCTGTGACAGAAGGGACTATTTCATCTCTATATCTTTGGGTTCTTGTACACCAGGCCTGCCACCAAAAGGTATTTGAAAAATGCTTGTTGAATTCACTTACTGATTGGTTAATGCTACATTCAAATGTTTAGTGATGATAGCAGGTCCTAGGAACCCACACACTTGGGTCTGAGGTACAGTGACTTTCCTTGCTCCAGAAATATACCAGCTAATCCTGTCAAGACCTAAACTCTTGGTAGAGGAACATACCCAGAGGGACCCACTCAGGCAGGATGGTTTCCTTTCTTATAAATTACAGTAAAGGTTCCCTATATGTTAGAACCTGGGTTGCCATTCAGGAGAGGATAGACAGTTTCTCAATTTCTAGGTTTTTGTCACCATAAAAAGTGCTGCTCTGACTTTTGGTATATATGGTATCTTTTATTTTCTATCTAGAAGCCTTTTTCTATAAAAGATCTCTTCACATATTGTTCTGAAAAACAAAACAAATAAAAAACCTTTATGTACATAATTAGAGCAGCAGTTTTGCGGTGGCAAAGAATAGGAAATTGAGGGGATACGCATAATTTGGGTAATGGCTAAACGAAGTGCGGCATATGATTGTGATGGAATACTATTGTGCTGTAAGAAATGATGATCAGGATGGTTTTCAGAAAAAACCTGGAAGATTTATATAAACTGATAAAGAACAAAGTGAGTAGAATCAGGAGGACATTGTACATAATAACAGCAATATGGTAACAATGATCAAGTGTGAAAGACATAGTGACCCAAGACAATTCTGAAAGACTCATGATGAAAAATGCTAGCCAGTTCCGGAGAGACCGAACTGATGAATCCTGAGTACAGATCAAAGCACATTCTTTTCACTTAATTTGTTTTTCTTTCTTTTTTTTATTTTTGGCAACATGGCTGATATGGAAATATGTTTCACATATGTTCACATGTATAATTGATATTATATTGCTTGCCTTCTCAAAGAAAGGGACTAGAGGGGGGAATTTGGAACTCATTTAAAAAAATGTTAAAATAGAGTTAATTTTAAAATGAATGAGAGAATGACATTCTAGTTTATTTTAGAAAAAGTAGTCATATTATGAAACACACACTAGAAACCCTTCATTCCAGAACAAGTAACACAAAGTATTTCACTAGATGTTGGGAGTAAAATGATCAAAGATGATCCGGGTCAGGGGTGAGGAACCTTGGCCTCGAGGCTGCAGGTGGCCCTCTAGATCCTTAAGTACAAGCCTATCCAGTCAAAGGTCCACACCTGAGGACCTAGAGGGCCACCTGCAGCCTTGAGGTGCAGGTGCCCGACCCCTAGTAGGTTCTGATATTAGAAAATTTAATATGGAGATTGTGATGGCATATACATAAAAAAGATATGAAATAGAATATAAACTTCTTAAAAGCAAGGACTGTTTTCATTTTGGTTTCTGTATCTCCAGCACCTAGAGATTATGTTGTGCAGTAGATAGAGAATGAACCTTGGATCCAAGGTATGGTGAAGAGAGAGAATCTATATCCACAACAAGAATACCAACTATCTCATTTAATGACTCAGCATTGATAGGACATGTTAAGTTTGGCAATTTAAGCTCATTGCAAGTAGAGATTGCTTGGTGCATAGTAGGCATTTAATAAAAATTGGTCTGAAGCAGTATTAATTTTAAAACTTGGGTCTTCTGGCTCTAAATCCAATGCCCTTGCCAGAAAGGATAGACAGACAGACAGACAGACAGATATATAGATAGACAGATATATCACATAAGAATGCTACACATTACTCTAACTTGGAGGAACTGTCCTGTTGTCTTCTATAAAAAGTTTTAATACTAGAATACTCATTGTTTCAAAGGTTCTAAAGTGATTTCTTTCTCTGTGTTTAATTTACTAAATGCAGATTAATTAGATCCCTAAATATTATTGCATTATTTAGAATGAACAGATCATCATGTTTTAATAATTATGAGATGTGGGGACATGACTCTGCTTTATGTTGAAGGAAGTTCTGCCTCCTGTTGAATGGAATAAGAGGCTCAATTTTTCTTAATATAGTAATTCTGCATAGAGAAAATTGGTTTGGAAGATTAATGGTAGACAATACTGTTTCAGGGCTTAAGGAGAACCATTCTTCTCCTTAAAGAGCTCTTACTTCATAATGCCATCAATATTTCTCTTCTTAGCAAGTTTGGGGCTTTTGCATTGTTCTCTAAAACAAAAATACCTCCCTCCATACTGAACCTCAACATGAGAAAAATTTCATTTGCTATCATGTGTACATGTTTTTTTTTCCCAGAGTTACAAGACAACGATAAAATAATTTGATACCTGGTGGAGAAATCTTTTTTAGATTGCATTCTGCAAGAGGCAATCAGTTAGAAGCTGGAGGATGTGATGAAGAGAGAGAACAGATACCTTCTCACTGACTTCCTTGAAATGAATTTGTCTCCTTATTTATCTTCCTTTGTCACATCTTTGTTGGTGACTTTATTACAATCGGAGAGACTGCCGTTAGGAACAATTGTCCAAGTTTCAAGATCAGGAAAATGAAAAAGCTTGCAGAATGTGCCTCTCTTGATTTCCCCCCCCAACCAATCCATACCTACTTACTGCTTTTAAAACTCCAAGCTTTGATTAGGCTCTTGTCCCACAAGTCTCCTAGATAATCTAAGGAAAACAGTTCTCCTTTGAAATAAATATAGAAGGAAAATTGTATTCCTTTTAGCTATGTCAGAACAGTTTAAGTCAAAGCTTTACTTCCATCACTAGAAAGTAAGCTCCTTGGGCAACCAAACTGTCCAAACCCTTTGTTCCAGCAATATTACTACTAGGTATGTATCCCAAAGAAAACATAAAAAGGGAAAATGACCTACATGTGCAAAAAATATTTATAGCAGCTGCTTTTGCGGTGGCAACATATAGGAAATTGAGGGGATGCCAATCAATTGCAGAATGGCTGAACAAGCTATGGTATATGGATGCAATGGAACACTATTGTGCAATAAGAAATGATAAACAGGCAGATTTCAGAAAAAAACCTGGAAAGACTTTTATAAACTGATGCAAAGTGAAATGAGCAAAACCAAGAAAGCATTGCATACAATATTAGCAACATTGTGTGGTTATCAACTATGAATGACTCAGCTCTTCCTAGCAACACAATGATCCAAGACAAATAGAAAGGACTCACTCACAAAGGAAAATGCTACCCACATCCAGATATAAAACTGAATGCAGATCAAAGCATACTTTTTTCCACTTACTTTATTCTTTTTTGTGTTTTTTTTCCTTTTGATCTGTTTCTGAGTTGGTAAATCCAGATTGGGGGATGGGCACAGAGGACCAACCAGAGATATTTCAAGTGACAAAGGATAGTTTCCTTGTGAGACACAGCCATCCTTCCACATGGAAAAGAAGATAACATTATGCCGATGGGACAATCAACTTTCTTAATCACAGACCCCTTTAGAGGTATCATGACATAGTGAGAACAATGTTGGACTTGAAATCAAGAAAATCTAGGTTCAAATTCCACCTTTGACACCTTTTAGGATCATGGACAAATTACTCCTTCCATATACTAGCTCTTACTGAAATCTGGCTTTCCTCTGATGACATAGCTTCCAGGCCACCTTTTCTAGTATGGGCTGTACATAAATTCACTCTCCGTGGTTCACTAGTTCAGGTAAGGGAGTTTAAATACACCTTGCTCCCCATTGCCACTTTCAGGTTTTCCCCCTTCCTCCATCACCCAGTAAACCTTCTTCCTTTGAGGTTCATGCTATTCATATCTACCATCCGATCGAAATCCTGGTAGCTGTTATCCACAGAGTGCAAGTCATTCCCCTTCCTTCCACAATAAATTCAATACCTGGTTTACAATTTTTTCTCTCCTCTCCAATTCCTGTCCTCATACTATGGGACTTCAGCATAAATATTGATTGTCCTTCAAACACCCTAACAACTCCATTCCTTAAACTACTTGCCTCCCATGAGCAATTCTGCCACCCTATCTCAGCCACACATAAAGATGGTTATATCTTTGATCTTGCCATCATTTACAAATGCTTCACCTCCATTTTCAAGAATTCTGAAATACTGTTATCCAAATGTAATCTATTGGCTTTTTACTTCACCCTCTACTTTCTCTTACACAACCTTGTCTTCTTCCTCACTATAACATCCAAGCCCTTGACTTTTCATTTCTGTCCCAGGCCATTCTACACTGTCTTCCTCTCATGAATCCTTACCCCCTTATCATATTGCTGATGATACCAAGCAAGCCTCAGCCTCCACCAGTGGTTGTTCTCATGCCTTCACATGTGCTGCTGAATGAAGGTGTATAAAATCATGTAACTATTTTGACTGGATCCACTACAAATTTGTTACATAAGCTTGACTGGGCCCTCACTGCTGCTCAGCAATCCTACTATCTCTCGTTTATCATCTCACTATTCTACTCTCCATAGCAGCTTTTCCAAACCTTTCCTTCTCTCTTCAAACTTCCCATGACTCCTCTTCTCCCCATCTGTGCTGAGAACCTTGCCTCATATTTTATGGTCATTCATTGGGAACTCCCTCTTCTTTTCTCTTCCTTGTCTCTTATCACTCAGGTGCCTTCCGCCACTTTTTCTTCCTTCATCCCTCTTTCACATAGTGAAATAGCCTTAATCCTTACCAAGGCCAACCTTCTACTTGTCCAAGTGATCTCATCCCATCTCCTCTTCTCCAACATATTTCCTCTGTCATCACCACCATTTCACTTATTTTCAATCTCTCCATCCCTCCCTCCTCGTTTCTACAAATATGCCCATGCTTCCTCCATCCTCACTTGGTCCTTCCATCCCTGCTTATTATTGTTCTAAATCTCTTCTGCCTTTTGTAGCTAAACTTTTTGAAAAAGCCATCTACAATAGGTGACTCTATTTTTTCCCTCTCATTCTCTTCTTAACCCCTTAGAATCTGGCTTCCAACCTTATCATTCCACCCAAACTGCTCTCTCCAAAGTTACTAATGATCTCTCAGTTGCCAAATCCAATGGCATTTTCTCAATCCTCATTCTCCTTGACCCCTCTGCAGCCTTTGATGCTGCTGATCACTTTCTCCTCCTAGGTGCTCTCTTCTCTCTAGCTTTTCAGGCCACCACTCTCTCCTGGTTTTCCTCCTACCTATTGGACCACTCTTCTTCTGTCTCCTTTTCTGCATCCTCCTCCAGTTCTTGCTGTTTTCTCCCTCTGTACTACTTGGCTTGGTGATCTCATCAGCTCCCATTGATGTAATTCCCATCTCTATCTTGCTGATCCTCAAATCCACCTTTCTTATCCCTGTAATCCCTCCAATCTCTTACCTCAGTTGCTTCCTTTAAGACCTAACTAAAATCAACCTTCTATCAGAAGCCTTCCTTAAATCCTCTTAATTCCAATGTTTTCCCATTTTAAGTTATTTTCTATTTATCCTGTATATAGTTTGCTTTGTACATATTTGTTTGCATATTGTCTCGCCCATTAGATTATAAGTTTTCTGAGGGTAGGTCTTTTGTTTCTTTTTGTATCTCCAGGACTTAGCACAGTGCCCAACATATGATAGGTACTTAATAAATGTCTATTGATTGATTGATAGACTTAATCTCATTGAGCTTTAGTTTCCCCATGTGTCAAGTGGAGATAAGAATGTCTGGCTTGATATAAGGCCTTGGATATATGAAAGTAGTCAGAAAATTTTAAGGTGCTGTAAAAATTAGATAAAGCACTGGCCTTGGAGTCAAAAAGACCAGAGTTTAAATCCTGACACAAATACAGTGGCTATGTGACTATGGGCAAGTCACTTAATCTCTCTGGCCCTGAGTTTTCTCATCTATAAAATGAGGGAGTTGGACTCAATGACCCCTAAGATTCCTTCCACTTCTAAGTCTATTTTGTGATCCTATTTTTTCCATGAATTTACTCATTGCTCTTTTTTGCAGTAATTTTATCTACCTTTTACCCAATTTCCATTATCTATATGTCAGCCTAAGATGTATAACTCTAAAGCGATGGGATAGATCATTTAACAAAGGCATAACAGAATTTATACATCTAAATGAAATTTGTTGCCTGAAAAAAAGTTTCATTTGAAGGCTGTGCATTTTTTCCCCTAACAACCTTGCTAGAGCTCTATACAATTCTGAATTCCACTCTTGGAAGTCCCTTCAAATTTGGCAGCACATCTTTGAAACTTCCCCAGTGGTGACAAATCTTTTTTTGAGGGTGGATTTGATTCCTGGAAAGAGTCCAAAGTAATTCAGAGGCAAAGGAAGAGGCTAAGTCTTTATGTGTCCCCATAGCACTTAACAGAGTATACAAGGATGCAGTATGCAAGGGAGCTATTATGACTGTGTGAGAGATCCTTTACACCAACTCAGATGGCAACCGATCTATGACTTAGCAGATTAGCTGCAGGAAATTGCTGAAGATACATAGAGGTTGATTTCCCTAAAACAAGTAAGGGCATGAGGTGGAATTTGAACCCAGGTCTTCCTTATTCCAAGCACAGCACTCTATATGCTATGCCATGCTGTCTATTGTAATTGGTTAACCTGCATTTATTTAAGTACTACATGAGAGATTTTGAATTAAGAATTGCAGATGCTCTTGGGGAATTTCTCAGTCTGATTCCTGGAGAGACCATAGAGAATGCCCTCCACTATTGGGTCTACAGACTAGAAAACTGACTGAGGAACTGGACTAAAGTGAAAAGCTTTATTAGAGCACTAAGGAAGCTCCTGTGTGGAAATAGTTTTGACTTCCTCAGGAAACAGTATTTGGTGATGCAGTTATTCAGCTGAGAAGGGTTTAGGTTACACAGCCAATAAGTAGCATTCTGTGGCATTTAACTGGTATCATTCTGCTATACAAAGAAAGTCGATGATTAGACTTGATTTCTCATAACAGAAGGTTCAATGGTTTATTGAGTCACCAGAATACTCAAGCTTACTCAGGCTGTTAGTTCTAATTGTTCAGTTGTGTCCACCTCTTTGTGACCCCATTTGGTGTTTTCTTGGCAAAGATAATGGAGTGGTTAGCCATTCCTTTCTGCAGGTCATTTTACAGATAAGGAAACTGAGGCAAACAGGGTTAAGTGACTTGCCCAGACTAGTAAGTATCTGCATCTAAATTTGAACTCAGGTCTTCTTAACTCCAGGCCCAGCACTCTATTCACTACATCAGCTAGCCTTCTTAGTTCTAGTGGTCTGGCTTATAGTTCTTGCAGATGTTCAATCAGTGAATCATCCAGAATTTCTTAAGTGTATACTACATTCCAGGCACTGTGCTAAGCACCAGAGATACAAAGAAAGGCAAAAAACAGTCCTTGCTTTCAAGGAACTCAGCCCATAACAGATGAAAAAAGAAAAGTTTTCAATTTTGTTTCACAGTATGTTTCTAAAATGGCATGTGCTTTCTTCCACTTCCACTTCCACTTCCATACTAAGAAATGGGGGAAATAGTCTTTTCCCTCAAGGAGGATATATTCTAATGGCTGGTGGATGGGGGGAAGAGATGATATTTAAATAAATACACAGAGTAGATAGAGGGAAAGTAATCTCAGAGAGATAGCACTACAGCTATGGGGGAAAGGAAAGACCTGCTGAAGGAGATAATTGGCTTTGAACTGGGTCTTCAATGAACTAGGGAAACAAAAAGGTAGAAGTAAGGAGAAAGAGCATTCTAGATGTGTGGACAGCCAGAGTAAAGATACAGAGACTGGAGGTGGGGTATTATGTTCAAGGAACTTAAAGTGGGGCAGTGTTGCTACAATATAGAATATATGATGCAGAGTGAGGTATCGTTGTCATTTTTGAAAAGGATCAACGATACCACTGGGTGATACCTTGACTTACAAGTGAATTGGATCTAAGCGAGGAAGAGCTGCACAAAGTCAGCAGCCTCAATTTCTCTTCCTGAGTCATCAAAGTCTAAAGGCAAGCAAAAGTCAGGATGACAGGTGATGGCTTGAGATGCAGTGGACTTTGATGTCTGACCGAGCTCTAAGTACTCCACGGTACCTGCTCCCGCAGCCTTCATGGACATTAGAACAAATTGTTCTCATCTGCTCGTTCCACCAGGGGAAGTCTTTACATGCTTGGGTTAGACATCCCTCTAACTCATCCATGGGTTTGTGGCCCATCAGTTACCTTTAGCCTGGTTTAGCCCATCTGCCAGAATGGTTTATGGAGGGATGGCTGCTGAATATATTACAGATTCTTGGAGCTACAGGTGAGAGTGAGGTGCCAAGTGGCCACCAAAGGTGGATAAGCAGCCCTGAAAAAGGTTTGGCAAGCCCTCAAACCAGAGGTTTTAGTCTTTCTTGAACATTGCAAAGGTAGAAAGGGCTCAGCTTATGAAGAGCTTTAAATGCTAAACAAAGGGCTATTTTTTTTGACACCAGAGATAATGGAGAACCAATGGAGTGGGGTTACATAGTGTAATGTTAATACAATTTGAAGATTTTCCTATCCATTAATAGGCCCATGTGACCTTCCTGGGTCACACAGAAGCCTGAGTCATATAAGCCTGTGGTGGGAGGAGCTTGCTGAACAGATGGAGCAGGAAGGGTAAAGCAGAGCTGAGAGGAAATGAGACAGAGCAGTCAGAGCTGGGAGAGAGAGAGAGAGACAGGGCAGCAGCTAGTATGAGTGAAAGCTAGGGAGTGGTTTTGTGAGTTTGTGCATTGTTTTTCCCAAACTGACAGTTAACTTAGATCAGCACTGCACCTAATTAAGTTCCTCACACTGCTCATCTCATGCAGTGTAATACTTGTGTGGCAGCAGCCAGGGATTGTGGGAAAAAACTGAAATAAAAGTAGACAGCTGTTCCAGCTGCAACTCTGCCTTAGTCTAATCACTGCCACTCTCTGAACCTCATGTTCCTCCTCTAAAAATCGGAGGATTGGAGTATAATTTTGTGACTAGATCCCCTTTAGGGTGTCTCTCTAAAACTCTAGGCTCTATATCAGAGTAGATTTCTGGGTTGCTGGCTGAATTTGATTGCAATGAATTTCTCCCCTCTCAGATTCATGGAGTAATTTACTAAATATCCCAGATCAAGTTATGCTAGTCATCTATGGGCCTGTGCTCTCCCTATGCTGACCTTGGCCCTAATGTTCTTAAAGTCCTTTGTGGATCATTCACTCAGATCCTGAGGTGTATGGGGTGTTCAGGCAGGACTAGGATAACCTACAGACCTCAAACACATTGGTGAGTTAGGAGGATGTCTACTGCAAACATGTGAAGACTTCCCCTGGCAGAATTGGTGGCTGAGAACAATTTGTTCAAATGGCCGTGACATGAAGCAGGTATTTGGTCAGATATCAAAGACACCAGTCATTCATTGCATCCAGGGCCGTCACTAGTCATCTTGACTTTTAACTTGCCCCTGGACTCTGTTAGAGAAAGTGGAGTTAATGACTTTGTACAACCCTGCCTCACTTAAATACAATTCATGCACAAGTCAAGACATCAGTCCCATGATGTTATTGGTTCTCTTCACAAAACAGAGGATGAATACCAACTCAGATCCTGTAATCATTCCCTTTGACCTAAACAGGTTTACAGCTACTTCTTGGTTGCTTAACTTAATTGTTCAGTGCTTGATGCTTAAAGGAGAAGGGTGGAGGCTCAGAAGATAGGATGTAGGTCTTAGAATTAGGAAGACCTGAATTCGAATTTTGCCCCAGACACTTACAAGCTGTGTGACCATGGATAAGTCACTAAACTTTCTTCAGTCTTAGTTCTCTTGTATGTATAATGGAGATTATAATAGTACCTATCTCACAGAACTGTTATAAGGAATAAACAAGTTAAGGTAGACCTTAAATGCTGTGTAAATATCATCATCATCATTATCATTATCATCATTATTTAGCCAAAGCAGAGTCCTAACTAGCAATTCCTGTACTTAGAGAAAATCAGCATACAAAGTTCCCTGACGTCAACTTTTCCAAATAAATTTGGATGGAGTGGGGGAGTAACCTGGGAAGAGACCTTGGACTTCAGGACATAAAGGCTCATGGTGAGAGGTTCTCCAGAACACTATCTCATGAGAGGGAGATAGAGATACTAGAATAACATGAGGCTGCTTCTAGGAGAGAAGCAGGTGCCAGGACCAGACCTAGAGGTTTACCTAGAACTCTGCTACCAAGAGTAGGGAGTATGCCAAGTCTTAGCTTCCCATTTTAACTAAACGCTTTTGCTAACAAGGTGCTGAGCCCAGCAGCTTCTAGCTACTGGAGAAATAAAATATGCTGTCAATATACTCTGAAGTTTGGCCAAAGCCCTATTCAAAGCCCTCGGATTATAGCACTGGATCAAGATCCCAAGTTCGGTTTCCCTGTAGGGCAGTTCATTTCTTTCTTTTCAATAATCCACACCCTGCTTCCCCAAAAGGGGAAAAAAGAATCATTCATACAACTCAATTGGAAAAACTACCAATTACTTATCTTTCATAGCAAGAAGTTACTAATACCTTTATGCACAATGTCAACGCAACAGTGATCTGGATGGAAATCATCTATGCTCTAATACATGAGGCGAGGGGAAAAGAATTCCTTTTAAGGGGAAAGAAGCACAGATAGAGATGTCCCACAGCCACTGTCAGCAAAAGGAAAGGCAAAAATAAAGTTGTGAAAATGGATTTGAACAATGAGACAGGAATATTAGTATTCTTTCTCCCAAATGGGAAAGTATTTAGGGCAGCAATGGGTTTACCCTGCATATTGAAGAGATTTCATTAGTGAGTAGCAGGAAATTGGGTTGTCTCTTTAACTTGTATGCACTAGATTCATGGCATCTTTTGAGACAGAGATCAATTGATTAGAATTTCTTCTTCATATTGAAGTGCTTTCTTGGGGAAGACTGAATTAGAAAAAGACATCATGCAATCCTGTTCCCTAAAGAACAGGCTATAATCCAAGACCTTCGGAGGTCTCTAGAAGAGCATTGCCCTGGTGCAGGGCCGGGGAGGGGGGGCAAGATACTCAGGTTACCAATGATGACAGTAACAATAACAGAATTGATATTAACCACCAACATTTACATGCACATTAAGGTTTGTGAAGGACTTTACATATTTTATCTCATTTGATCCTCACAATAACCCCATGAGATAAAAGATAAATATTTTCCCCCATTTTGGTGATGAGGAAAACAAGGCTGAGGGTTATATAGTTTGTAAGTATCTGAGGTAAGAGTCATACTCAGGTCTTCCTGACTCCTATTTCATAGCTCTACCCATTATGCAACTTAACTGCCTCTGGTCCTGACTGTGTGACCTCGTATAAGTCATTAAGCTCTCTATGACTTAGTTTCTTCTTCTATTATGGGTTGAACTAAATCAGTGTGCTCTATTCGCCCTCAAAGTTTAGAACAAAGACCTAGATTTGGGTATTCAAAGGAAATTAGTGCTTGGGGAAGCTAGTACAAATATGAGTTTTATTGTTATATGGTACAGAAAGCAGGCCAAAAAGAAATATATATATATATGTGTGTGTGTGTGTGTGTGTGTGTGTGTGTATGTGTGTGTATTATATACATACATACATAGTAACAGCAATATTGTGTGATGAAGAACTGTGAATGACAGCTATTCTCAGTAATACAACAATCCAAGACAATCCCAAAGGATTCATGATGAAGCATGCTATCCACCTCCAGAGAAAGAACTGACACTGTCTGAATACAGACTACAGCATGCTATTTTTCACTTCCTTCCTTCATCTCTTTCTTTCTTTCTTTCTTTCTTTCTTTCTTTCTTTCTCTCTTTCTTTCCTTCTTTCTTTCTTTCTTTCTTTCTTTCTTTCTTTCTTTCTTTCTTTCTTCCTTCCTTCCTTCCTTCTTTCCTTCCTTTCTTTTTCTTCTTGTACATAATGACTAATATGGAAATGTTTTACATGATTGCACATGTATATATTATATCAGATTGCTTACCGTCTCAGGGATGGTGGAAGGGAAGGAGAGAAGGATAGATAGAATTTGGAACTCAAAACTTTAAAATAATATTTAAAAATTGTTTTAACATGTAATTGGGGGGAATCAAATATTATATATTTTTTTAAAAATGGGGGTCTGAGCAGGGAAGTTTTTCTACCTTAAAAAGGAGCTTGATTGAGAATAGTTTAATCAATGCCAGATGTGAAAGGAGGCATTGTTAATCAGCAATGTTAATCATTGTTAATGTGGTGGAGAAATTCCCTGGGGCACTTATCAATACTTCCCTCTGGTGAGCAATGATGGGGTAGAGTTCTATATTAGGACCAAAAATTAAGTAAGGATTTGAGTTGGCAATTGGAATCCCAGAGATGGGTGTGGATCAAAGCAGCTGCAGTCAGCCAGGAGTCTGATGTAATCAGAAATTTCAATTGTTTTAAATCCTTGACACAGGGTCAGAATGAGTCAAGACAGTGGAAAAGTAAAGCTATCTGTCATTGTTTTTATGTTTATGGACATTAGGATAACTTGGCCTAAGTGATTCTGTATTAGAGTTCTATCATTAATAACTACAACATCGAACAATATATTCCAAAGTCACAATCACCACACAGAATTTCTGAAACTCTGTTTGTACAACATTGATGTTTGCCAAAGGAAAGAGTTGTAATGGCAGATTAGCAAAAGTATACCATTAACTCATCCATTTAATTGAAAGAATCATTGGAGATTGGTCAAAATTAATCTCGTGACTGAAAAGTTGGCCTCTTATTGATCTAGAATCCATTAGTACCTGGAATAGTGTATAGAGTGCCAAACATATGTTTAAAATGGGGGAAAGAATACCTGTGGCATTTCTAGTATAAGGTAGTTGTAAGGCTCAAATGAGATCATATATGGAAAGGGCTTTGCAAACTTTAAAATGCTATATAAGTGATGATGATGATGATGATAATGATGCATAAAAAGTTGACTGACAATCTACCCCAGTGGAGTATATAAGATAACCAATCATGTATAGTCTTACTTTATTATATTTGTTTTTGTTGCTTCAACAATTCAGGGGAAAATTGTGAAGTCTGAAGAGAAAAAAAAAACAAGTCTTAATAACTAAGATTCAAATATCCATGAACATAGTTTAAGTCTCAAGTCTGAAAAGAGAGGTCAAGTGAGCAAGAAGATCAAGACTACACATTTTCTCTGACCCCGCAACCTCTCAAAGTTCTGTAAAGCAAAAAAATTATGCATCAAAGACAGAGTAACCTCAGCTATCTCCATAGTCAGGGATACCCAGAATCCAAAAGATGGTTAAAAAATTTAATATAAACTGACACTTAACAAACCTGAGCTTACTTAACACCCCTTACCCACCTCCCATGTTACTGGCAGCAAAACTACATTGACACACTCAAGGACCCAATATACAGACTTGCAACAAAATCCTCCCTCCCCAATAAGTCCTCCTTCCCTCTTTCAAATGCCATGGAAATCCCAGCTCCAGGTTACAGAAGTTTAGTCTGGCCAGTGGGACTACAACATTTCAGAAGCTAAAGAATGTTGGGAAATATGACAAACAGCCAGCTCCTCAGCATACAATCCTGTAGCACCAGTGCTGCATCTCTCTGAACTTTCAATGCTATGCCAAAGAAGTAAGGAACAAAAGGAGTGGGACCGGTCACCAGAATAGAATACCCCATGTGATGAGAGCTGTGAAAGACTCCCCTGAGCCTCAGAAAAATCGCTCAGGATTCATATGCAGTCAGTCTTGCCCACCCAAAAGTCCCTTAGGGAAGAGACCTAGGCTAAGTAAGTCATGAGTTTCTTGACATTTGCCAAGTGTGGGAGGCGGCTGAGACACTTTGAGATCCAGCCCTCAAGGAAACAACCATCAGAGGGGACAGAGTCAAAAAGTGAATAGGGAAAAATCAGAAAGAAAAAAAAGTCTGAAATTATCAAAGATATCAGGAAGAAAAAAACTTAAAGATCTTGAATGTAGGCAGATAAATGAACAGAAAAAGCATTAATAACAGAACTATGACTTCCAGATCTACAAAATGCATTCAGGCGTCTCTGAATAAATTGCTGTAAAGCAAAGAAAAATATTCAGGAATTAGCCTGATGAGACAGAAGAACCTGTGGAATGTGGGAAGAACTTAAAACCATACCACAGTGTTCTGTGTTAACTGTGTTAACACAGTATTCAGATGAGAACTATGAGAGCAGAATTTATGACCTGCCTAGAAAAAATAATGGGCAGAATAGAAAAACTGGAATGTCCTATGCTGAGTCTAACCAAAGAAACAAAAGAGAAAACAATTGAATGGGAATGCAAATATACAGAAGTGAAGGACAATTTAGAAAAAAAGAAATTAAAAGAAAATGTGTTCACTATGTAAGCATAATATACTGATCTTGTAGACAGGACTCACAGAAATAACCTGAGGATCATAGGTCTTCCAAAAAGCACATGACAGGACCAAAACACCTTAACACCATAACGTAGGAAATAATAGAAGAGAAATGTCCAGAATTTCTGAACATAAAAAAAGAAATATCATTCATAGATCACTTCCAGGAAAAAAAAAAAATCTAAGCCTACAAACTCCAGGACACAAAGTGGTTTAATTGAACAATTCAATTCAGAAACAAGTCCTGTAAGTAATCAGGAGAAACACCTCCAAAGAAAAAGGAAAGGAAATTTGAATAACACAAGACTATTCTGCATCCACAAGAAAACATAGAAGGGAATGGAATAATGTGTTCCACCAAGCAGTGGAACTCAGCCCCAGATGACATACCCTGCAAATCTGATCTTAGAAACTTAAATGAAAAAGATGGATGTTCAATAATAAAGAAGCATTTGAAACATTTTAGAAAGAAAACCAGAACTCCTCTCAAACACCCTAAACGATAGAAATGCAAGAGTGAATAAATGTGGCCATCAAGGACAACAAGGCAAAAGATTGAAAGCAGGAAAACCAGTAAAAGACTTCTTTCTAAAATGTACACAAGGAAATCATGATAAAGGTGGAAGTCTGATGAATAAATGAGTGAATAGGTGGCCCTGGGGCTTTGTGGATAGAATCTGGCAACACCTTGCCTAGATTCAATATTTTTTTTTTGTGGAACTACATTGCAACATAGGAGGGTATGTGAAAGGGAAGAGCAAAGTAGCGATGTAGAAACAAATGTGTGATGTGCCAGGCTTAAAATGAGGGCTAACAATGAGGAGAAAATGACCCTTGTCATCTAAGAAAGAGAAGAGCCTGGAGGGAAATGGTTGAGGAGGAGGTGGGAAGGCTTAAAAAAGGGGATGGAAAAAGAAGGAGGCCTTTCTTTTGTGGTGGGAGGTTTCACTAATGAATGTTGCTGTGGGTAAAGAGAGGTGGTCTATAAAGGGAAATGTAGACCTTGCACTGGGTGCGTTCCGGGGGATTTTTTGTTTGAAACATCCATTTGTTCTATCTTGGAGCAGGAAAAGGGATCTCCTACAGGCAGCTGGCACCTGTGGAAGTGGGAGGACATGGAGCCAGGAGGGAGATTTTGAGGCAAATGAAGAAGAAAAAATAACCAGAAGAGAATATAGATAAATGATCAGCTACACAATGAGAAGTGAGTTTGGAAAAGGGCTCTATCACTAGGCAGTGTCCTTTCTGACCCTTACAACAATTGTCATTGTCCGGGGAATGAGGCATGATGGAAAAGGGATATCCATGAGGCAAATTTTACCAGGTAGGCTGTGGGAGAAACCAACTAGAAGGGAGAGCCTTGATGGATACTTTGGGAATTTTGAGTGCATGAGGAGTACAGAGAAAAGAGAGACCAGATAAATTATAGGAGTCACGAATCAGAAAATGATAGTCTAGAGTAGAAAGAGAAAATAGATAATGAAGAGGCTGAAAGGGAACAAAAAATGAAATTTAAAGAAACTAATGAGCAGAACTACTCCAGAAATGGGGAATCTACTTGACTAATTGAAAGGGGAAAAGGAGGTGGGGGAAGAATTATATAACCAGATAAAAGCAGGAGAGAAAAAGGAATTAATAAGCAAAACTCCAAAGGGAAAGGTAGAACAAATGAGAAGAATCAGAGATGAGAGGAAGAGAGCCAGTGGGAATAGGGCCACTTTAAAAAAAGATTAAGGTTAAATAACTAAAGGCACATAGTACTATGTTTACAGCAAAAGCAGGAGGGAAAATTGTAACTTGAAAAAACCTAATAGTAGAATCAGATGGAGGAAAACATTAACCTAACCCTTATAACTTTAAATGTGAATGAACAATCTAATAAAACAAAAGAGTGACAGATTGGACAAGAAAACAATACCCTACCTCTGTTACTTATGAGAATCACTTAAAAAACAAAGACTTAAACAAAATAAAACTCAGGAGATGGAGTAAAATTTACCGTGCATTCAGTGAATCCAAAAAAGCAGGAGCCCTAATCATTCTTTCTGATGAAGCAAAATGAAAGGAAAAGTAATAATGGTATAGCTATTGCCAATCTGAGTTTCCTTTCCAGAACTGTAACTAGGGCATTTTGCCCTAAGGTAGTAAAATTTAGAGGGTTTTCCTACTACTTGCATTACTTCAGCAGGTAGAAACGATTGGCTTCAGCAACTCATTGCTCTTAAAGACGCGTTTCATGGTTCCAGAAAATGTGAGCCGTCATCTAGAACCAGAACACAAAGATTTGGGGGGGGACTCCCAGAAATGATTAAGAAAAAATGATGTATTGTAATAATCCAATAGATCCAGGCTTGCATGAGTAAAGAGAAAAAATGAAAATTATCGTGAAGCATGCAAATGAGTTATCACATCCAATAATGTTCCTGATTATGAAAAATTTATTGATAGAAAACAACCACGTTTTTTACACTGAGTAATTTGTTGGTAATATTAGACTTCAAATCAGATTGACTTGAAAACATAAGTTGTTTTTTTTTTAAACCAGTCTCCTGTTATTTGGTACCATTGCTAAAAAAATTCATTTAAAAATAATTCTCTGCAACGGTTCCTTTAAAATGAAGGGGGAACCCCACTGCTGCAGAAAGCTTGGAATCTATTGGATTAGATGATCTGTGAGTTCCCTTCTGCCTTGAAAATCCTCTGCATCCTCATTTCACATTAACTATAAGAAGGTAAGGAAACCCAGCAACACGAAATAACATACTTTAAGCTCTGTTTGAAGATAGAATCAAAACTGATTCCTCTCCATCCCAATTCTTGTTTTGTCCGCTTTTCAAATACATCTGGATTTCAAAGGAAATTGAATCCACATGTTTCTGATTCCCTGACACAACTCATCTTACTGAGTTTTGTCAGAGTTGTTTGATGTCTCAGAGGTCTTTGGAGCCCTTTTCTTTTCTTGTTCTCTTTTTTTATTTTCCATTTTAATGACCCTTTTACTCAGAGACTAAAGTTTGGTTTGTATTAACCACAAATGTACTTGGTCACCTAGGAGAGTCATCAAGCTCAGCTTCATGTGCCAAGTCCACACTGCTGCAAAGGGTCTTAAACCTAGTCATCTGTGGCCCCATCCCTTAGTATTCTGAATAAAAAAATGAAAAACTCAGTTTCATTCCTGCCCTGTAAGGTCTATAGCAGCCCCACAAGGCAGCAAAGAAAATTAACAGGCCGTCATTGGACACTGAATTTTTATCTTTATCCTTCTGATAGACTTCAAAAGAAATGGTATATACTTGAAGAAACACAAAGGCACTAGGACCTGGAGTAAGTTAACTCCATTTACTGACTTGCCTGTCCTACTTAACTGCTCCTCTTAAAAGAAAGAGGTCTTGTTCTGGAGGCACAAATTATCACACTGGCAGCTAAGTGATGCGAGGGATAGAATGTTGGACCTAGATAATACCAAAAGCCAACATTTATACAACACTTACCATGTGCCAGGAACCATGCTAAGTGATTTACAATTATCATATTTGATCCTCACAACAATCTTGCAAGGTAGGAGCTATTATTATCCTCATTTTAGAGATGGGGAAACTGAGGAAAACAGAGACTTGATGGTAAGGAAAGTCAAATTTAAACTTAGGTCATCTAGACTCAGAGCCTAGTGGTCTACCCACTGCACCACCTAGCTGCCTGAGTCAGATAGACCTGAATATGAATCCTGACTTGCGTACTTACGAAGGGTGAAACCCTGAGAAAATCACTTATTCTTTCTCAGCCTCAGTTTCTTACTTTGTAAAATCCGTAAAAAATCTATTTCTTGTAGCACAGTAGTACTCCACCACAATCATATACCCCTCAAAGTCATTCTTAAAAATATTATAGTTAATGTATACAGTGTTCTCTTGGTTCTGCTCATTTCATTCTTTATAATTTCTTGCAAATCTTTCCATGCTTTTCTAAGATCTTTGAGCCCATCATTTCTTATAGCACTATTTAGTATTCCGTCACAACCATATACTACAACCCATCCAGCCATTCCCCAATTGATGGGCATCCCTGAAATTTCGATTTCTTTGCCACCACAAAGAGAGCTGCTATAAACATTTTAGAGCATGTAGATAGTTTTCCTTTTTCCCTCATCATTTTTGGAAATAAACCTAGCAGAGGTATTGCTGGCTCAGCGGGCATAGGCATTTTAATAACTCTTTGGGTGTAGTTCCAGATTGTTCTTCAAAATGGCTGGATCAGTTCATACGAAGAAAGATGGTATCTGCATTCAGAAAAAAACTGATAAACAGAAGTATGTATAGAATTATTTTGCATAGATGTGTATGTATGTGTGTATATACATATGCATATATACAGACATACTATATATACACATATATACATATATGTGTGTGTATACACACACACTTGTGTGTAATGGCAGCCATCTCTAAGGTGGGAAAGGGGAAGAAAAAAAAGAAAAAAAGAAATTTACATAATTTTATTATATATTTAAAATGAATAGCAAATTCTACACAGTGGATTTGCAGTTTCATGTGCAATCATTTTTTATTACACTATGTTATGGAAATGCTTGTTTTACTCCATAAATTTAATGTAAAATAACATAATAATCTCACCTAACTCACTGAGTTGGTGAGAGAAGCAAAGGAGACAACCTAGATTATTGTTGTTCGTCCTTCATTTTCAAAGAAGATCAATGACATTCACTGGTGATGTTTCGACTTACACGTGAATCAGATTGAACCGTACAGGTGCTCAGGGAGGACTGGCACCTCTAGTATAAGATCTTGCTGGATGCTTTTCAGGGCTACACATCCACCTTTGATATTGACCTAGCACTCAGTTCTCACTTGTGGCTCTAAGAAGCATGTGCAATGGCAACACCCCAGTAAAACCATCTTGGCAGACAGGTTAACATATGTAAGGCACTTTGCAAACCTTGAAGCACTATCTAAATGCAAAGTATCACCATTAACATCACTATTATTGTTGTGATTTTTATGATTGTGACATTATTTTATTGTTATTATTAATGTATAACAACCCCACCATGTCAAAACCCTAGTTCAATTCATTTCAAGATTGTTTGGGAGAAGTCTGACTTGGGTTAACACACAGGATGCTCTTTAGGGGGTAGGTACAGAAAGATCAACCTCAAAAAATGGTGAGATTAGTAAAGTTTTCCACAAAGCTTTCCTAACCAGAAATGTCTCCTCCACCATATCTCCCATACAGGTTTTGGAAGGGAGAAAGCCACTTTGCAAAATGTAAAGCATGATCTATAATGACAGAAGGGTGGAAGGAGGTTAGCTTTAAAGTCAAATACTGCTTAGGTAGCTAGGTTGTACAGTGTATAGAGTGCCAGATCTGGAGTCAAGAGGACCTGAGTTCAAATCTAGCTTCAGATGCTGACTGTTTGACCCTGGACAAGTCACTTAACCCTCTTTGCCTCAGTTTCCTTATCTGTAAAATGAGCTAGAGAAGGAAATGGTAAACCACTCCAATATCTTCACCATGAAAACCCCAAATGGAGTCACAGAGAGTCAGACACACCTAACTAACTAAATAACAACAACAAAAAAAATTATGACTTTGGACAAGTCACCTAAGCACCTAAAGCCTCCATGTCCTCATCTACAAAAAAAGGGGTCAGACTAGATAACTTCCAAGGTCTGGTCCAACTCTAAATCTACCTAAAATCCCTCATTTTCAGTAGAACCTAAGTTCCTTCTGTCTCTACTTCCTGGCATAGTCTTTCTCTCCTGGCTGATGGTGGATCTATCTTCATTAATACAAGCATCATAGGGATCTGGACCACATGCAGAGAGCCTGGAATGACGTTTCCACATAGAGAGTCTATAGAGTTTTTTTTTTTAAAGGAGGCAGTGCAGCAAGTATTTCATAGCTAGTTTTGATTGGTCAACCATGTGGTTGTAAGGAAATTTTTGGATGAATTATGGAGCCAGAACTGTCACCATCTTTCACAAAGGCCTGAGTCAGCTTTGGCCATCTAGTTTGGCTTTATTCAGTGATGCCCTCAGCCACTGCATCTGAGCAGAGACTATATTCTAACAGGACATACCTTAAGACCTTCTTCCCTCTGAGACCATGTAACCCTGAGGAATGGGTCTCCATCCTTGGCCTTTTCATTTGTTCTTTCCTATTCTAGGTGAAGGGTGTCTGGTGAGTGGAATGTCTGACCTTGCAAGTTTTAAAAGGTCAGAGAGTGAGACACCAGGATCCAGAAGTCAGAATCTAGGCTGGTTTTTAAAACCAGCACAGCATCAATGCCTTGAGGATCAAGGAGCTACCTTTGGGAGGGACTTTCAGGACCCCAGCCCAATGGAGATGAGGATTCACCCAATGACTCATACAGCCCTTAAAAGGCTGCTTGCTGCTGTTTGTTCCAGATTTGTAGGAGTGGGAGAGAAGGGAAAGAAATTATGTATTTCTCTTCCTTACTTCTCTTCCTTACCTATGTCAATGTCCCCTTGCACAATCTATTTCCAATAAAATCAAGGGATAGAGCAAAGAGCAATCTAGCTATGATGAATGAGCCAAAAGGCACCCCGAGAGCAAACTGCAAGCCAAGCTTGCCACTGGCACCCTGGAGAAGACCAATGGCATATCAAGGTGATTTGTGTGTGGACTGGATCTAAGGGAAGCAGAATTGTATAAAATTGTCAGCATCATTTTCTTTTCCAAAGGCACTGAAATTCAGTGGCAAGACAAAAGTCTTTAGTAGAGGTAAGCATGGAAAGACTTAAATGAACTGATGCAGAGCGATGGAAGCAGCACCGAGAAAAAAACAGAGAACAACAACCACAAAACAATTGAAAAGAATGTACGAAATTACAAAAAGCAAACTTGGCCCCCAAAAAGAAATATGAGAAGACCCCTTATACATACACTGTAGCAGGGTAGGGGTCCATGAGTAGTAGTAGTTTATAGCACCTACTATGTGTCAGGCACAGTGCTAAAAACTTTACAAATATTATCTTATTTGATCCTCACAACAACCCTACAAGGTAAGTGCTATTATTATTCCCATATTGCAGATGAGGAAACTGAGGCAAATAAAAATTAAATGACTTGTCCAAGGTCACATGGTTGGCAAGTATCTGAGGCTGGATTTGAACTCAGGTCTTCCTAACAACAGGCCTGGTACTCCAGGCTCTGTACCACATAGCTTTCCATGAGTACGGAACATTGCATATATTTTCAAGATTTTGTTTTTGATTATTGACCAGTTTTGTTGTTTATTTTCCTCTTCTTCCTTTAGTTTCTTTTAAAAAATTGTTTCAGATGTGTTGGGGGGAAATGCAGAGGGGAATTTAGGTCACCAAAACTTATCAATAAAATTATGTTAAAACGAACAAGAAAGAATGCTAGCACCTTGAGAGTGGGGACTCTTGCTTTTCTGTTTGTATGCTAATAAATACTTTTTCTTTATTTCATTCATACATTCATCCTACCCTCCATGACACATGCCACACTGAGTTTGGGGACTTCCCAGCGCCACTCCTCCATGAGACTTGCTCACCAGGTACCAGGGAATTGCCCTCTTATAACAGGTGCCCTGGAGAGGTTGCACTTGGCATTAGGAAGGCAGGAAAAGGGAAGAGCATTCTCTTGAAGTTTCTCAGTCATGCGTCACTGATGAAGGCATCTGGATCTTGTTGTATCCCCTGAGGGTGAGGTAGAGAAGAGGAGGGGTTAAAGGGAGGAGCTCGGTGATGTAGCTTGGCTTTCCACATGCTGTTGTGACATACCAAGGGAAACAACATCTGTACACGTCTCTGTACACATTGTTTCCAATGCATGAGAAAACAGAAAAAAGTCTCCCACCCACCCCTGAACTTAAATTGACACTTTCTACCCGCAGGGAGAACTCACAGCCTGGCAGCTTCGAAGGTTTTAAACAGGCATGAGTTTCTCATAAATAATTCCTGGAACTTGCCCTTAAAAGGCTGCTTGTGCTGTTTGTTCTCGAATTGTAGGAGTGGGAAAGAAGGGAAAGAAGTTACGTATCTCTCTTCCCTATCCCTCACCTATGTCAATGTCTCCTTGCACAATCCATTTCCAATAAAATCAAGAGCTAGAGCAAAGAGCAATCTAGTTGTGATGAATGAGCCAAAAGGCACCCCAAGAGCAAACTGCAGGCCAAGCTTGCCACTGGCATCACCCTAGAGAAGATAGCCTTCCTGTTGGGTGGATCTCATGCAGTGCTTTCCAGCAAACAGGTAAGAAAAAGAGTGACCTTTTGTGCTTAAAGGAACCTTGGCATGTGGAGACGGGCCAATTTATGGATAGCTATCTTCAGAAAGGCTCCTTTTCCTCTGTGTCTGCTTCCAAGCCACTCTGTAGAAACAGTGAAATGATCCTGGTATACTATTTATTTTTGACTCTAAGAAAGGCAACAGGCCAAGATGGCAGAGTAAAAGCAGGGACTTACATGAGCTCTCCCCAAAACCCCTGCAAATACCTGTAAAAATGACTCTAAACAAATTCTAGAGCAGCAGAACCCACAAAAAGACAGAGTGAAACAAATTTCCAACCCAAGACAACCTGGAATGTCAAAAGGAAAGATCTATTATATTAGGCTGGGAGAGGAGTGCAGTTCAGCGTGGGCTGCGCCAGCACAGATGGGGCTGGAGCAGGCCTCAGGGTACTGAATCACTGGCAGCTGTGGCAGTTTTCAGACTTCACAAACCACAAGCACCAAAGACAACTTAGCAGGTCAATGGGAAAGATCTGTGGGACCTGGGTGAGAGAAGAGTAGGGTTCAGCCCCAGTCCCAGGGTGGTGGAGGTGGATGCAGAAGCAGCAGTGGCAGCAATGGCTGCTTCTGGAGCTCTCATCCCACAGATGGTGGAGGGATTGAGTGGCTGATCAGACAAGGAGTGCAGGGATCTCTTTGCTGGAGCTGGAGCTGAAGCTGAATTCCCTTGCTTTGCCTTGCTTGGATCTGAATCTCAGTCCTGGGTGGTGGTCCTGGGGTGAGGATGGGCACTGGTGTGGCAGAGCTCAGGCTACAGTGGAGAGGGAATCTTGCTTGAAGTTCTGGGGCTGAAAAGAGTGCTTGTGGACACTCACAGACCAGGAAAGAAGTAAACACCTCTCCTTCAATTATACCACCTTAGAAGAACTGAAAATTTATGAGCCCCTAGAAGTATCTCTGAAAACAGTTACACAAAACCCCTGAAGTATGCCCTCCGCACTGAAAGAGAGTCCTACCTTAAGAGTTAAGAAGTCAAGTATATGGCTGAGAAAAAGAGCAAACAGCATAAAAACTCAGACTATAGAATCTTACTTTGGTGAAAAGATCAAAACATACAATCGGAAGAAGACAACAAAGTCAAAGCACCTACATCCAAAGCCTCCAAGAAAATATGAATTGGTCCCAGGCCATGGAAGAGCTCAAAAAGGATTTGGAAAATCAAGAGAAGTAGAGGAAAAATTGGGAAGAGAATTGTGAGTGATGTAAGAAAATCATGAAAAACAAGTCAACAGCCTAGATCAAGGAGAAAATATTGCCAGCAGCCAGAAAGAAACAGTTCAAGTATTGTGGAAACACAATCAGCATAACACAAGATTATACATTAAGGGACCAGAGGGCTTGGAATATTATATTCTGGAGGTCAAAGGAGCTAGGATTAAAACCAAGAATCACTTACCCAGCAAAACTGAGTATAATCCTTCAGGGGGAAAATGGATATTCAATGAAATAATGAACTTTCAAGCATTCTTGATGAAAAGACCAGAGCTGAATAGAAAATTTGACTTTCAAATACAAGAATCAAGAGAAGCATGAAGAGGTAAACAAGAAATAGAAATCATAAGGGACTTATTAAACTTGAACTATCTATAGTCCTCCATGGAAACATAATGTTTGTAACTCATGAGACCTTTCTCAGTATTAGGGTAGCTGGAGGGAATACACACACACACACACACACACACACACACACACACACACACGCACACACACACATATCTGTATATATGTATGTATGTATAGACAAAGGTCACAGGGTGAGTTGAATGTGAAGGGATGATATCTTAAAAAATAAAATTAATGGGTGAAAGAGGAATATACTGGGAGAAGGAGAAAGAGAAAGGTAGAATGGGGTAAATTATATCACATAAAAGAGACATTGGAGGGAAAGGCGGGGAGGTGACAGTGAATGAGTGAACCTTACTCTTATTGGATTTGGCTTAAGGAGGGAATAACATATACACTCAATTGGGTATGGAACTCTATCGTACCTTATAGGAAAGTAGAGGGGAAGGGGATAAGAGAGGGGAGAGGTGATAGAAGAGAGGGAAGATTGGGGGAGGGGTAGTCAGAAGCAAACACTTTTGAAAAGGAACAGGGTCAAAGGAGAGAACAGAATAAATGAGGGGTGGGATATAATGGAGGGAAATATAGTCTTTCACAAAATGACTATTATGGAAGTGTTTTGCATAACTACAAATGTATAACCTGTATTGAACTTCTTGCTTTCTCAATGAGGGTAGGTAGGAAGGGAAGAAGGGAGAGAATTTGGAACTCAAAGTTTTAAAAAATGAATGTTAAAAATTGTTTTTACATGCAACTGGGAAATAAGATCTATGGGCAATGGGGTAGAGAAATCTATCTACCCTATAATAAAGTAGGGGGGAAGGGGATGAGAGAGAAGGGGTAGGTGATGGAAGAGAGGGCAGACTAGGGGAAGGGGTAATCAGAATGTATACCATCTTGGGGTGGGGTGAGGGGAGAGATAGGGTGAAAATTTGAAACTCCAAATCTTGTGGAAATGAATGTTGAAAACTAAAAATAAATAATTAAATAAAGATAATATTTTGTTTTTCCTCAATTACATGCTAAAACAATTTTTAACATTTTTTGAAGTTTTGAGTTCCAAAATCTATCCCTCTCTCCCTCCTCCTTTTCCAAGACAGTAAACAATCCAATATAGGTTACACATGTGTAATCATGCAAAATATTTCCATATTAGTCACTTTGTAAGCGAAAAAGAAAGAAAGGGGGAGGGAAGGAGGAATGGAGGGAGGAAAGAAAGAAAGAAAGAAAGAAAGAAAGAAAGGAAGGAAGGAAGGAAGGAAGGAAGGAAGGAAGGAAGGAAGGAAGGAAGGAAGGAAGGAAGGAAGAAAAAGAAAGGAAGGAAAGGAGGGAAGGAGAGAGAGAGAGAGAGAGAGAGAGAGAGAGAGAGAGAGAGAGAGAGAGAAAGAAAGAGAGAGTATGCTTCAGCCTGTATTCTGACAATATCAGTTCTTTCTCTGGAGGCAGATAGCATGCTTCATCATGAGTTCTTTGGGATTGTCTTGGATCATTGCTGAGAATAGCTGAGTCATTCACAGCTCTTCATCATACAATGTTGCTGTTACACTGTACAACGTTCTCCTAGTTCTGCTCACTTCACTTTGCAGTAGTTCATGTAAGTTTTTCTATGTTTTTTTTTCTGAAATCACCCCACTTGTCATTTCTTATAGCATAATAATATTCCCTCATAATCATATACCACAGATTGTACAGCCATTCCCTAATTAATGGGCATCCCCTTGCTTTCCAATTCTTAGCCACCAAAAATAGCAGCTATAAATATTTTTGTACAAATAGGTCCTTTCCCCTTTTTTATGATCTCTTTGGGAAACAGACTTAGAAGTGGTGCTGCTGGATCAAAGGGTATGCACAATTTTATAGCCTTTTAGGCACAGTTCCAAATTGCTCTCCACAATGGTTGGATCAGTTCATAACTCCAACAACAATGCATTAATGTCCTAGTTTTTCTACATCCCCTCCAAGATTTATCATTTTTTCTTTTTTGTCATATTAGCCAATCTGATAAGTGTGAGGTGGCACCTCAGAGTTGTTTTAATTTGCATTTTTCTAATCAATAGTGATTTAGAGCATTTTTTCATATGACTATAGAAAATTTGATTTCTTTGTTTGAAAACTGACTATATCCTTTGACCATTTATCAATTGGGGAATGATTTATTTTCTTATAAGTTTGAATCAGTTTTCTATATATTGTTACAAAACTGTTACAAAAATTTCCCGCTAGTTTTCTGCTTTCCTTTTAACTTTGGTTGCATTGGTTTTGTTTATGCAAAAAAATTTTAATTTTATATAATCAAAATTACCCGTTTTACACTTTGTAATGCTCTCTACATCTTGGTTGGTCCTAAATTCTTTCCTTATCCATAGGTCTGACAGATAAGCTATTCTATGCTCTCTTAATTTGCTCATAATATCATCTTTTATGTGTAAATCATGTACCCATTTTGACCTTATCTTCATATACAATGTATGATGTTAGTCTGTAGTTTCTGCCATACTGTTTTCCAGTTTTCCTGCCAGTTTTTGTCATATAATGAGTTTTTGTTCCAAAAGCTTGGATCTTTGGACTTATCATGTACTAGATTACTATGGCCATTCCAGGTACAGTATTTAGAGCTGAAAAAAAAATTGGAAACCACTTCATCTCCACCTCTCTACATTTCTATGCAAATGAGGAAACTGAGTCCCAGGGATGGGAAGTGACTTAAGATCATTAGTTAGTTAATGGCAGCAATGGGACTAGAACCAACAAATAGATAAAAAATTATTAAGCACTTACTGTGTTCCAGGCACTGTGCTAAGCTCTGGGGATACAAAGAGAGGCAAAAGACAGACCCTGCCCTTGAGGAATTTACAATCTAATGGTGGAGGCAAGATGCAAACAAATATATCCAAAGCAAGCTCTATACAGAATAAATAGGAAATAATTAAAAGAGGAAAAGCACTGGAATTAAAAGGGGTTGGTTTCCCAGCTTTCTGGCTACTGCTGTTCTAATAAATTCTATGGCTACAGGTAGTTAATGAAGAGGCCACTCCCAGGACTGCAGATGTACTTTTCAAGAGGGAGGTCACTATTGCATAATGAACTAGCATAGCCTTGTTTGGAATGGTCCTCTCCTACCTTTCCAGTACTCTTACACCTTGCCCTTCCCACCCTGCTATATACTCTTCAGTCCAGTGGTACTGGCTATGTCTAAACTCCAGGTACATTCACTGACTGTTCCTCATGCCTGTAATATGGTCCCTCCTCATTTTTACCTCCTAGCTTCATGGCTCTCCAAGTTACAGCTAAATTCCTATCTTCCACAAGAAGCCCTCATCCCCCTTAATGCTAGTGCCTTCCCTCTCCTATATGTACGTTGTTCAAAGTCAATAAATATTTATTAAGCACCTACTATGTGCGAGGCATTTTGCTAAGCACTGGGGATACAAAAAAAGGCAAAAGACAGTCTCTGCCCTCAAAGAACTTAAAATTTAGTGGACAATGTAATTGTTTACATGTTGTCTCCCCAATTAGACTCTCCTTTTAGCCATATCTAACTTCTTGTCTTGGGTTATCACCCAAAGTCATCATATCCTTACTTCACTCCTCAGGAGCACTGAAGGTGGAATTTGGGAGATGGGACAAAAAAACAAATTATTCTGAATGCAGTAGCCTTGTCGATCTCTTATCAGAACTGGTGCATATACATGTATTACTCATGTTAATGGAGCTGGATGCACCAGCTGCTAAAAGAGTAAACATCTCTGGAATACTAAATGCTATTTTCCTCTTATCTATTTCACTTTAAATGAAATCTCTCTTTAAACTAATACTTATGAGTCACCTTTGCACATCATCATTCATTTTCTACCCCCTATGCATTGATGTACCCCCAGGGATCTGTCCTGAACTTTTTACTTTCTTCTCTCTGCCTTTGTCTCTGTCTGTCTCTGTCTCTTCCTCTTTCTCTCTCTCTCTCTCTCTCTCTCTCTCTCTCTCTCTCTCTCTCTCTCTCTCTCTCTCTCTCTCTGTCTCCTTGTCTTTCTCTGCCTGTCTCTGTCCTCTGCTTCTGTCTCTCTGTCTTTCTCTGTCTATCTCTTTCCTCCTCTCTGTCTTATCAGCTCCCATGTATACAACTATCATTTCTATGCAGATGACTTCCAAATCTACATCCTTATCTTTCTCTCCTCACCTCTAGTCCTATAACTCTATTTGCCTGATTTTTAAAAAAGCATTTGGTCCAAAACCATGATTTCATTGGTTTGGGGAAATTCCTGCTGTGGAAGCTATCTCTGCCAATGAAGATCTGCATCTCCCTTACAACTTTCAGTCTTAGAAAGTTGCCTGGGCTACTGAAAGGTCAATTGGCTTGCTTTTAACCTCAGTGCTATTTCATGTCAGAAGTACCACTTGAAACCAGACCTTCATAATTCTGAGACAGGCTCTCATTCATTATTCCACACAGCCCCTTAGATGCCTCACAGGCATTTGAAACTTGTGTCAAAAACTAAACTGATTCTATTCACCCCTAAACTCTGTCTCTCCTTTTCCTTGCTTCCATGTCCCTGACAAGGATGCCAGCAGTCTTTAATAGCCTGAGAATCATCCCCTGCTTTCATTCACTTCCCCTTTTTCTAACTGGTTGCCAAGTCTTCTGCCTCAGTAGTCCCTCTTGTACTACTGCAATAGTCTCTCAGTGTCTCTTTGCATCCAGTCTCTTCTCTCTCAAATTTGTCCTCCATATAGCTGTCAAATCGATAATTCTAAAGCACAGGTTTTGACCATATCAATCCCTAGCTGTGTGACCTTGAGCAAGTCATTTTACCTCTGATTGCCTCAGTTTCCTTAACTGTAAAATGGGTACAATTATCGGATCTACTTCACATAATTATTGTGAGGATCAAATGAGATCATATTTGTAAAAAGCACTTAGCACAGTGCCTGGCACATAGTAGGTGCTGTATAAAGACTTCATTCATCTCCTTTTCTCCTTCCTACCCAAGAAGCTTCACAGTGATTCCTTATGGTTCCTATGGGCTATTTAAATACCCTTTGAAAACTACCCCCAGGCAATTTTTTCCTGTAAATTACACATTACTTCCCTCTGCGTGCTCTACATTCCAGCCAAACTAGTTTACTCACTGTTCCCTGTACACATCATTTTATCTCCCACATCAGTACCTTTGACTATGCTGTTCTCCATGACTGGAATGATCTCTCTCCTCACCTCAATGTCTTAGAACACATAGCTTCCTTCAAGGGTCAACTCAAGTGACTCAAATATAAGAGGCTTGTCCTAATTTAATCCTATTTAACGTCTTCTTCTCCATTACTTTGCATTTATTTTGTAGGTCTATTGTATTTTTTCATTGGTGGACATGTGTCTTTATATAGAATATAAGCTCTTAAGGACAGAGACTGTTTCATTTCTGTTTTTGTAGCCACCATGCTCAGCACATTTCCTGGCACACAGTAAAGTGGAAATGAACAAGCTAATAAATTGTTGCTGCTGTTCATCTCGTGCTAGAGAATACGAGGTGCATTTCAACCAAGGCAGGGCCTCCCCTAGGTATAGCTAGCCGAACCAAAGCTTTGTCTGCCCTGGCACTTGGGGAAGGAAGCCAGTCAATCACTCCCTCATAGCCTTGCTAAGAACTTCAAAGGTCATAGGAATACAGGACCAAATATCTGGAGGCAGAAGGGACCTCAGGGGCCATTTTACAAAGGTAAGCGTACTTGCACAGCCCTCCCAGAATTCGTAGCAGTAGATGTTTAGGAGATAATGCCGGAGAAGCCGCATCTCAAACAGCAAGGCAACATGCAGAAAAGTTAAAAAATACAAACATGCAAAGAATTATAAAGAAACACACAAAAAATACAGGAATGAAAAGGATTATTGTTACTTTTTTCTAATAATAATGCCCTAAAGGAAGATAGTAAAATCAGCCATTCTTACATACCTTACAGCTTGCCTCTGATCCGTGTTCACAGCAGAGCCATGGACATACCGAATGTCCCCACGGTGGCATGCAAGGCTTATTTCTCCTCATTCCACTTTTCTTTTAGAGGATGGTGACCCTGGAACTGCCCCCATTCAGTGGGAAGCTTGGGTCAAGAAGCTCTAGAAAAGGTAGAGCTCATTGCTGGGCTATTAGGCTCCCATAATATGCTGCTGTCAGTCTACTGAGCGATGAGGGCTGCCTAATGGTGTGGAATGTGTTTAAAATGCAGTCTAGGTGCCAGGCTCCTATTCTACATGCATTATCATTAAGGAGGCTACATACTTGGCCGAACAGTGTTATCACATCTGCAAGGGTACCACTTAAAGCAAAAGAGAATGGAAATAAAGTTTCCAGAGAATCTGCCTCCCCCGACTACAAATGTACAGATGGAGAGATGGTCAACAACCAACAAAGGGATGTATCAATTCTCCACATAGGGTGTGGTCAATGTAGCATTGACCAGATCATCATCGAAGGACACATCCCCTGGCACTGACCTATCTTCCAGGTATGTTTAAACAGTGGCTGGATATCTTGGGGAAAACAAAACGAAGCCTCAAGCCATCTCAGGGATGATTTACAATATTTGTATATGTAGACATTACAAATTTGCCTTGATGTGCTACTCATTTATCTCACCCAGCCACTTGATCTTCATCTGCAACCTTTGCCACGTCCACTCTCTGAGATTGTATTGTTTTTTGTTGTGGTGGTGGTTGTTCAGACATTTTAGTTATATTTGACCCTGTTTGGGGTTTTCTTGGCAAAGATACTGGAGAGGCTTGCCATTTCCTTCTCCAGCTCATTTTACAGATGAGGAAACTGAGGCAAACAGGGCTAAGTAACTTGCCCAGGATCACACAGCTAGGAAGTGTCTGAGGCTGTATTTGAATTCAGGAAGATGAGTCTTTCTGACTCCAGGCCTGGCACTTTATCCACTGCTCCATCTACTTGCTATTGAGATTGTAGACAGACAGACAGACAGACAGACAGACACACGCACACACACACATACACATTTACATATATAAAATATAATCCCATATACATATATGAAGAGCATGGCAGAATGGAAGGGACATTGGATTTAGAGTCAGATGACCTGGGTGCTGCTCCTGTCTTTGAACCTAATGAGTTATGAGATTTTGGCAAAGCCTTTTACTTTGCTGAATCTGAGAAATGAAAGAGCTTTAAACCAAGTAATTCTTGAGGTCTCTTTCACCTTTGGATACTATAACTCTCTAAAACAAGCATGCAAATCACGGTTGTCTTCTTCTTTCTCCCTACTTTGGGTGACCTCAGTTAGATGGCACAGTAGATAGAATGACAGGCCTAAAGTCAGGAAGACTCATCTTCCTGAGTTCAAATCTACCCTGAGATAATTTACTAGCTGTGTGACCCTGAGCAAGTCACTTAACCCTGTTTGCCTCAGTTTCCTCATCTGTAAAATGAGCTAGAGAAGGAAATGGCAAGCCACTCCAGTATCTTTCTCAAGAAAGCCGCAAATGGGGTTACAAAGAGTGATACATGACTGAAAATAACTGAACAACAACAAACCTCCATACTGCACCTCTCTGGCTGAAAATAAGCAGGAAGTGAGAATTCCCAGGCTGCTATAACATACCCCAGGAATGCTAGCTATACTTCAAACATTTATCATTCCTGGCTTGGTAAACAATCTAGATAATCTGATTGGTTATTGGTTTCTGCTTGCCCACCATAACGTAGTGTTTTCCTTCATAGTCTCCTCAACTAAATATGCCTCATAATAATGTTAGCATTTATTTAGAGCTTTAAGGTTTACAAACAACTTTACAAATATTTCATTTAATCTTCATAACAACCTTAGAAGATAGGTTATTAAAATACTATTATTTGCATTTAATAGATGAAGAAACTGAGTCAAACAGAGGTTAAGTGAGTTGCCCAGGGTCACAGTTAATAAGTTCTGAAGCAGGATTTGAAATCAGGTGGTTTCTGACTCCAGGTCCAACAGTGTTCCCCTTGCTGTTGCACATACTGAGATGCTTGCCTTTATGGTGGCTCCCCAGGCATGACAATTCATCCTGATGACTCCGATGATTAACACTTATCAGATATGTGGTAGAAGGCATTCTTGTTCAGGTACGGTGTGGACTAGCTGACCTCCACAATGCCTTCCAACTCTGATATTCTATGATTCTGGGCATTCTCAGGTCTCCCCTTGGTAGCGCTGAGTCATACCGGGTTCTGGATACATATGTCCAAGGTAAAAAGCGTCAAGTAACAGGAATGTCTGGATTGGCAGCCATCTCAGTTTTCTAGGATACTTCCCAGTGGCTGTACAGCTGCATTCCTGGTCCAACTTTCCACAGACGTCATGCTTGAGATGTGATGTTGTGTCACATAATTCCTTCTAAAATGGCAATTTGGGAGGATCTAAGCAGTGGTGGGATTCAGCCAGTTCACACTGGTTCCATAGAACCAGTACCTAATTTTACGTTGAGTTCCAAGAGCCAGTTGTTAGCAGGGACAGGGCCTGCACCCACCTCATCAGCAGTGGGGGTGGAGCCTTGGCTTGGTTCCCTGGAGAACTGGTTGTTAATTCATTTGAATCCCACCACTGGATCTAAGAGTCTAGAAAAGGAATAGCTGGGAATGGATCTTGCAGAGCTTGTTGGTCTAGTTAAAGGAAGTACTTCCTTCAAAATTCCAATCTCATGAGGGAAAGCAACCTAGAGTAGAAAGATAAGCATTTGACTTAAGTTAAATTTAGAGGAATCTAACTCTAATCCTTAGATTTAGAAGAATTCCCTTCCTGCCCCTCCCCCCCATCCTGGACTAAAAGGTCTAGCCACAAGCATCTATTAAGCACAGATTATGTGCTAGGCCCTGTTCTAAGCAGTAGGGATACCAAGAAAGGCAAAAACAGTCCCTGCCCTCAGGAAGCTGATGGTCTAACAAGCCTAAGGAATGGAAATGGATTCCTTAGGGAGGTCTCATCCTCCATTCTGGAAAATTTGGAGGTCTTTTCCAATAAAGAAGTCTTTCTGAGATTTGTTCCAGAAAACCAAAGAGTTTGAGCATAGCTGGGAGGGAAGAATTACAGACATAAAAAGAATTTTAACTGCTTGTGGGTAGGAATTGTTTCATTCTTTATATTTTAGTCCTCAGTGCTGGGTCTAGCATATAGTAGGCACTTAATAAGTATTCGTTGTGATTGAATCAGGCTGCACCTTCCTGTTCTTTGGTTAAGATCAGCGTCCTAAGAATGCCCCAGATGGAGAATGCATTGTTTACAATTATGTAACCAGCTTTAGCCTCCTGAGTGAGCCCACTAGCAATTTCTGCTTTGCCAAAAAATCAGAATTTGACTAAAAGGCTGGCCTTAGGTATAAATGAAGAAGAGGAGTGCCAATATGGTATAATTTGAGGGGCCCAGAAAATTCCCCCAGTCACCTAAAATATCCCACTGATCTACAACAGTGACTACTAGAACTCAAGATTCCAGCTTGGACATTTGCACAAAATTCTCTTTATGTGCTGGTGCATTGGATAGTGGGTGGGGCCTGAAGTCAGGAAGATTCATCTTTCTGAGTGCAAATCTGGCCTCAGGCATGTTTTAGCTGCATGACCCTGGGCAAGTCACTTACCCTGTTTGCCTCAGTTTTCCTATCTGTAAAATGAATGAGAGAAGGAAATGGCAACCACTCCCGTATCTTTGTCCAGAAAACCTTATATGGAGTCATGAAGAGCTGGAAACAACCAAACAACAACAACTCCTCCTATGAATTACACTAAGCATTAGAGCATAGAGGCTAAAGGGTTCTAAAGCATCATCTGGTCCAATCCTCTCATTGACAGATTGGAGAGATGAGGCCCAGAGATTTGACCAAAAATAAGGGGCAAACCCAGGACTAATCCAGGGTTCCTGATGCTAAATCCAGTATACTTTTTTCTGTGCCCAGGCTGCTTCTCACTATTACACATATATTCCAGGATTCCCTTGGACTCCTTTTGTATGCACAGCACTTAGTACACAGTAGGTGCTTAATGAATTTTTCTTGATTGATTGACTGACGCCCTTAAGGGATAATAGATTTTGAAATGAAAAGGGCCTTAGAGATGATCAAATTCCCCACCTGTAGTAGGAAGGCCAAATTTATGATCTCAAAAAGGATTTTATATATATATATATATATATATATGTATATATATATATATATATATATATTTATATCAATGGTTTGAAATCGTTGGGAGAATTCTCTAAGTAGAAAGCAATAAAAAATTTATTCAGG
Source organism: Phalanger gymnotis (assembly GCA_028646595.1). Classification (NCBI taxonomy): domain Eukaryota; kingdom Metazoa; phylum Chordata; class Mammalia; order Diprotodontia; family Phalangeridae; genus Phalanger; species Phalanger gymnotis. Next base: position 441,744,404 of record CM053622.1, read on the forward strand.
AATAGGCACAATAACCACACTATATTCTTTCTTGGGCAACTGTCCAATTTTCATCATCAATTTAACTTGTCTGGCTGATATTTCAGCCCCTCCTAGTCCTGTGATGGTAATGAGAGTTCCATGGCTGAACTTGTCTGGATTTCTATAGATAAGGGTGGCCTCAGCCCCCGTGTCTATCAATGCCTTAGTTACCGTACTTGACCCATTTCTCCAATATATGGTCAAGTTAATGTGGGGCCTGCAATCCAGCCTGTGTATTTCCTTAATTTGGGCTGGGGCTCGGCCTGTTTCCTAGCATTCCCTAACATGTGATTCACTTGGGTATAAAGGTTCAATGTCTGTAGCATCTGCAGGAGAGGTTCTTATTTCCCTCTTGTTTCTGTTACTGAGTCCTTTATCTCTGTACATTTTGTACAATTCGT
>CM053622.1:441745325-441783551 GCA_028646595.1 Phalanger gymnotis
GAGGGGCTGAAATATCAGCCAGACAAGTTAAATTGATGATGAAAATTGGACAGCTGCCCGAGAAAGAATATAGTGTGGTTATTGTGCCTATTCCTGAATAAATTTTTTATTGCTTTCTACTTAGAGAATTCTATATACCCAACAATTTCGAACCATTCAGATATATATATATATAATCCTTTATATTATATATATATATAATCCTTTTTGAGATCATAAATTCGGCCTCCCACCCCACCTCCATTTTATAGATTTGAAAAACTGAGACTTAGAAACATTAAGTGACTTGCGAAGGTCACATTGTAAGTAAGTGTGAAAGGCAGGATTCAAACTCAAGTCTTCTATCCAAGTCTACTGCTCTATCCATTACACCACGAAGCCATCATCAGTCCTGAATATCTGAGCTTCGTTATGTCAATAAATCAGCAGAGATGAAGGGGAAGGGGAAGGAACCAATCTGGAACACGGAGAAGTCCATACCAAAGTAGGGGACTAAGTGGCCTCTTCTGTAGATCCAGGGGCCACATAGGTGCACTGAAAGTCTATGACGGTGAAGAACTCTGAAAGGCAAGATGTGAGGGCCCAAGAGATAAACTTTACCTGCTTTCTATTCTTGTGAAGGACTTGCCTTCTCTGGCTGAGTAATTCTCTATGTGCCTGCCTGCTTTGTTCTTACTTAGTTTTAATGAGCTCCTTCTATTTATTCTTAATAAGATCATATATTTTGATCTAAAAGGTCTGCTGATCCAATCCCTTCATTTTACAGATAAGGAATCTAAGGCCCCAGAGAAGTTAAGTGACTCATGGAAAGTCACCTAGGAGGTAAGCAACAGAGCCAGAATTGGAACCCAACTCTTCCAACTCCAAATGCAAAATTCTGTCCACTGAACAACTCCACTCATCTTCATTATTGAAAATAGGGGCATGATAGACTCAGCTCAAACCAGCCCCACCCCCCTACCCCTCCTGTTAGTCTATTATTAAATTTTCAGTGTGAGAATTTACATTTTTGAAAATCAGCAAATGCTCCAAATCAAGGCTTGATTTATTTTGATTGTCTAGACTTAAGAAAATGATGGAGAAAAAGTTAATAATGAAGGTTCAACTCAAAAGGATGCCATGCATAATTTCTTCTTTTCCCCCCAGAGAGCCTGCTATTAAAAATTTACAAGCATACCACTTATTGGAAATCAAAATAAATTCATTTATAAAAATAAATTCACTTCACCATCTTCAACCTACCCAATCTGCAGAGTTGATTCGTAAAGGATACCATACATATCAGACTACATTCAGACCCATTTGATTCCTCCAGAAACTGCTTGCCAACAGCCTCATCATCAGCCAGAACCCAATCGGTTATCCCCTCTTGGATTATTTTCATTTTTCTCAGGTAGGATTAGAATATTTTTTCACATTCTAGTTTGCTTTTGAGAGGAATTCGATTGGCGGAGGCAAGTTCATTTCAGCAGACAACTGGTCACACAAGATCCCAGCCCCAAATGAGGCCCCATGGTAAATAACTTTATTGCCATGAACAGCTACATCTTTCAAAATGAGTTATACACCTGACCAAGGTATGAGAAGAACATTATTTGTCCTCACTTTCTCATAGCGAATACTAGGCAGTCAACAGCAAGCCTTCAGCTTCGGTGCACACAGTGTTCTAAAAAGCTCAGGAAACATTCAAATGATGTTTTAACGAAAATTTTCTAATTTGGAACTTTAAAGTATATTTTCCTTATGCAACCTTGAAAGTAACAACTATTCCTGGGCTAGCAGCAAGGGCTTTCCTTCCTTATGCATCACCTAGGTAACAATATGGGCAGATTTGAAGTGAGGAAAAATTGAGTTTGTAATCCTAGTTCTGTGAAGTTGGGCAAATCGAATCACTCAGTTTCCTCATCTGTATAAGTGGAGACAATAAAAGTACCTGCCTTACACAGATTGTTGTGAGGTCCTAATAAGATGCTGCAGGTAAGGTGTTTTATAAACCTGAATGTGCTTGTTATGGTTCTTATAGGGTGAACTTAGACAGCCCCCAATAAAGCCAGACCTTGAGATGTGTAGTTTGGGGCCCTGCTCCTGAGCCCACCTACGGATGAAAGTTATCCATAGAGCATGCTGAGATTTCTGAAACTGGAAAGCAGAGAAAGGTCACTATCTAAAAGTGCCCTTTCAGGGAATTCCCAGATGCTGCAGGTCATTCCTTCAAAGTCCTGGGCAGGTTGTGTGAGATATCAGTTGTGCTAATCAGAAAAGCTTCTGCCTCTGGGCAGAGGGTAGAGTTGGGTTAAAGGTGTGAGTTAGGCCTAGAATTGCACAGAGTTCTAGGAACCAGTGAAGAGATGTATCCTGAGAACTGGCAAATGGTATAGATGATGATAATGATAATAATAGCTAACACTTATATAAATCTTTTGGAGAAGGAGATAGCAAACCACTCTAATATCTTTGTCAAGAAAACCCCACGAACAAAGTCCATGGGATCACAAAGAGTCTGACACAACTGAATGACTGAACAACAACACCTTTAAGGTTTGCAAAATACTTTAGATCCTTTAATCTTCACAGATATTAGGAGAATGAGGATTGCCTTGCAACCCTCTGGATATTTTTGTACTTTAACAAACGAAGCTAGGCCTGACTTTTGGCTTCCTCTGGACCAGTTTTAGCTGGACAGCTCCCTACTGTTGATGGCATTATCTTTGGGGAAAATCGAGAATACCACTAAGTAGGCAGGATTGCTACTATCATGTTAAATGTAATCTAAACTTTTAAAAAGAAACATATATGATAAACATTTAAATTTCACTCACGATCCTCTTTTTTCTGTTTTTTCAATGTGGAAATATTTAAAAACATTTAACACTTTTATACTAAGAAGAAGAGGGAAAGAAAGGGAAAGGAAAAGTAAAGAAGGGGAAGCAGAAGGGTAAGCGGAAGGGGAAAGGGAAGCAGAACAGGAAGCAGAAGGGAAGATACCTTAAGGCCTTTCTAGACTTACATGTTTTAAGTGAGTTAAGTATTATATTATTTAGGATGAATAATTGCCTAGCTTATTAGCCCATTACAAAGAATAAAGACAAAGAAATTAACTGATGATCAATCCACACTGATATATGAAAAAGAAGGAGAGGAAAAGAGGAAATTATCCTCTCATCTGTCTCCTTCTCTATATACAATGCCAGGCCTTGCTTACCAACTACATGGATTATATTGTAAGAGCCTTTTAACCTCTCTTCCTGCCACTAATCTTTCCCCCTGAAATCCATTCTTCCCATTACTGCTAGATTAATTTTCCTCATATATTATTGCTCAACAACCTTCAATGACTCTCTGCTACTTAATAAAAGTTAAGAGTACTTAGGCTAGTATTCAAGTCCCTCCACAACTTGGTGCCTGCCTATACTTCCACTTTCCATATACTTTATGCTCCAGCTAAATTGGATAATCACCTCTATAAATAACTTATGCTTTTTGGCATCTATGCCTTTGCTCTTGGCATTCCCTATACCTGAAATGCCATCACCAACTGCTGAAATCTTCTCTATCCTTTAAGATTCAATCTAAATGCCATTGCTAGGGTATCTTCCCTGGTCCCATTCCCACATTGACATGATCTTTCTTTCACTTTATACTGCATTTTATGCCACTTTATGAGCTTCAATTTGACTTTGTATTTGAATATGTGTTATAATCTCCTACTAGATTAAATTCCATGAGAGTGTGGACCATGTATCCCAGCTTCATGGGGCTCATTTCAGAAGTGGGAAAGGCAATCAATTTCTAGAGCCTAGTCTCTATATAAATGGATAGTTATGGTCATGGATGACAAGGATCATATATCCAGAGCTCGAAGGGACCTCAAAAGCCATTTAATCTGACCCCTTCACTCCAAACATTGGAAAACTGAGACATAAAGAGGCTTTGTCTTGCCCAAAGTGACAAAGGTTGTGAGTTTCAAATGTGGGCCTTGAACACCTGAGATAGTGCTCTTTCCCCTGTATTATATAAATGTCACCTTTGTACCCCTAAAAGATGAAAATAAAAACCTACACACAGCTCATATGTATTCTAGCAGGGTTTCTTGAAGGATACGAGTTACAGGTGACTAGATTGTAGATGATAGCAAATACAGGATGCCAGGTTCCCTTGGGTGCTTTTAGATGAAGGGCATGCTCTTCCAGATGTGGAGGAGTTTTCTTCTTCATCTTGGCATAAGGGCCAATATGCATAGGTCAAAAGATTAGTCTTTAGCCGCAAAATGATTTGAGGCTTGATTCTACTTGCTTATCTCCTTCTGATATACCTTCTTATTAATAAAGAGTGACTTTTCTAGCAATCCTGAAGATTTTAAATGGTTAACTGGCTACATGTACCTGAGTCTTTTCTACAGCGGTAATTTGCCATTGGAGCATTTTGATCTTGGCACACATTCAAGGCCCACCACAGAGAGTTCTCTGATGGAATACCTCAGAAATCTGTCTCAGATTCAGTTTTTTTTTAATATACCTTTTTATTGATATGTTTTAGTTTTACATTACGTAATGTTTCCCATATGACTCTGCTTTCCATCCCAGAGAGACATCCATTTTTTCAATTGTTTTTTTCTTTCATTTATCATTGCTCCTGCTAGCTCACCCCCTTAGCAAAATAGAGAAATAAGAAAAGAGAGAGAGAGAGAGAGAAGGGAAGAGAGAAAGGGAGGAAGGAAGGAAGGAAGGAAGGAAGGAAGGAAGGAAGGAAGGAAGGAAGGAAGGAAGGAAGGAAGGAAGGGAAGGAGGAATGAAGGAAGGAAAAATGAAGACATCTTGTCAGAGAGGTGATGAACTTAAAATGCTGTAAGAGACACACATTTTTTGGACATAGCCACTATGGAAATTTGTCTTACCAGACTATGTATCTATGTATTGAGGACTTCCTTCCTTCCTTCCTTCCTTCCTTCCTTCCTTCCTTCCTTCCTTCCTTCCTTCCTTCCTTCCTTCTTTCCATAGTACTGGGGATATAAAGAAAGGGAAAGGATAGTCCCTGCTCCTTAATTAGGGAGACAAGATGCAAATAACTATGTACAAGCAAGTTGTGTACAGGATAAACTGGAGACAATCAACAGAGGAAAAGCCCCAGCATCAAACCTGATGACACTACCCACTCCATGTTATCCAAAGTGGGGGAAAACAGTGCTGCCAGAAGAAAAGCAGAAAAAGGGCTAAAAAAAGACCTTAAAGTTTATCTAATTCAACCTACTCATTTTACTGATTAAGGAAATGAGGTTCAGGGGTTGCCCAGGATCTCATAGCTAGTACATGGTAGAACTAGGGTTTCGGCTTTTCATAACAAGCCTGTTGCTCTTTCAAACCATTCCTCAATTGATAAATAGTCTAAGAATATGAACAGGCAGTTTTCAGACAAAGAAATTAAAACTATCTATAGTCACACAAAAAAATTCTCTAAATCACTATTGATTAGAGAAATGCAAAGTAAAACAACTCTGAGGTACCATCTCACACCTATCGGATTGGATAACATAACAGAAAAGGAAAATGATAAATGCTGGAGAAGATATGGAAAACTAATGCACTGCTGGTGGAGTTGTGAACTGGTCCGCCCAATCTGTAGAACAATTTGGAACTACGTTCAAAGAACGATAAAACTGCATGTGGGACACAGCAATAGCACTACTAGGTCTGTATCCCAAAGAAATTGAGAAAAGGGATATGGGCCTATCTATACAAATATATTAACCTTTCTAGTAGCTCTTTTTGTGGCTCTACATGAACCTGAGTCTTTTCTGCAGTTGTAATTTGCCTTTGGAGCATTTTGGTCTTGGCCCACATTCAAGGCCCACCACAGAGAGTTCTCTGATGGAATACCTCAGAAATCTGTCTCAGACTCAGTTTTTCTAAATATACCTTTTTATTGATATGTTTTAGTTTTTACATTACCTAAATGTTTCCAGACATTCTCTAAATGTCTTTACCCAGTCTGATAGGTGTTGCTTTAGACAAACTGAGACCTGGGAAAGACCTTAACTTAAAAAGGCCACGGTGTCGCAATGCATCCAGGGCCACCTCCAGTCAGCCTGATCTATATCTTCCCATGGGCCCAGATGGCTCCAGAAGAGAAAGTAAGGCTGGTGACTATGCACAATCCTCCCTCACTTCAATTAAACTCACTTGCATGCCATGACATCACATCCTTGATCCCATAGTCCTCTTCGAGAACCAAGGACAAACAATAAGGCAAAGGGCAAACAAAGGACAAAGAAAAGGCAAAGAATAGGAAATTGAGAGCATGCCCATCAAGTGGGAATGGTAGAGCAAGTTGTAGTCTGTGATTATGATGGAATAGCATTGTGCTAGAAGAAATGATGAGCAGGATGGTTTCAGAGAAACCTGGGTAAAACTCATATGAGCCAATGCAAAGTTAAGTGAGCAGAAGCAGGAAAACATTGTACACAGTAGTAGCAATATTGTAATAATGATCAATTGTGAGAAACTTAGCTACTCAGATCAAGACTCTGGTCAAGACAATGCCAAAGGACCCATGGTGAAAACTGCTATCTTCCTCCAGAGAGAGAACCGATGGACTCTGAGGCAGATAGAAGCAGACTTTTTTCACTTTCTTAGCTTCCTGCTTTTTATTGTGTTTTTGTTGCAACGTGGCTAATAGGGAAGTATGTTTTGCATGACTTCACATGTATAATTGATATCATATTGCTTGCCTTCTCAGTAAGAGGGGGAAGTGTAGGAGGGAGGGAGAGAATTTGGAACTCAAAATGTTAACAAAATTATTGTTAAAAATAAATAAAGGAAAAAGGAAAAAAATCTATTGCTCTTTTCAAAATAGAATACTTTAACGTATTAGGGACCAGTTTTTTTTATAATCACTATCCCATTGCAACCGCAAAAAATGAAGGGGAAATTAGGAAGATGACACCTGGCTGAGAAGATGATATGAACAGGCAGGATTTTTTCCAGTTAATATATAGTAGATGTGTGATATTGAACATACCACTACATCTCTCACTACTTCAGATTCCTTAATCTATAAAAGGATGATAATAATATTTATGCTATTTACCTCAGGAGAGGCAATATGGTATAGTGCAGTAACTTCAAACTAAAACAGAAATCCCTATTGCCTCGTATTAACTTAGAAAACCACAAATTAACAATATCTGTACTGTATTGTATTTTATCTATTTCGTGAAATATCCCCAATTACCATTTAATCTTGTTCCTGATGTACAGGAGAGTTTTGCTACAAACCCACAATTTTATGTCTTTGGTATACTGGACAAAGATGTCTTTAAAACCAGGAAGACCCAGGTTCAAGTCCCATCTCTGACACAAGCTGGTTGTGTTACCCTGGGCAAGTTACTTAACTTCTCGGTTCTCTAAATAACTGTCTAAGACTATGTGTTGCAGAGAAGGTGCTGACACATTGGTGGAGTTTCCCCACTTGGGAGTTCCCGCTAGCTACGAAATTATAGATCTAGGCTCTATTTCGAAGAGTTGTTGTGAGAAAAACAGTTTATAAAACTTAAAGAATTATTTAAATATGAGTTACTGTTATTAACAGAAAAGATAAAATAGATAAGAGAGCTACAGTTGTTTATCAAGAAATTATACTTACATGGGAAAATCCAAAAATCAGAATGAGGAAATAGTGGTGTACATTTGGGTGATTTGGGAAGAGCCAAAATCCTATTGTCTTTGGAGCGTACGGTACTATGGGCCACTTGGATAGAAGGACAAACTAGATGAGGAGTTTAGGAAATAATCATACACCTGGCAATGAAGCATAATGTATTAGTAAGAGATGTCAATGATTTGGACATCTGCTAGAGCTCTCTGCAAAAAAAAAAAAGTAGAACAAATGATAAATATTTAAATTTGCCTTAATGATGTTTTCATACTTCAAAAGAAATAGCAATGGTAACTGCTATTCTAGACCTGAATACGATATGATTAAAAAAAGTAATTAGCGACTTGAAGTAGAAATGATGGAAACCTTCAGGACAAGCAACCATTTAATTATAGATTTTGTGGTAAAGCAGAAAAAAACCATTAGGTTGGTGGAGAACAGATTTCAGAGTATGTAAAAGATACGCAGAATCCAATGGCTTAAATTTTACGAGGGAAATTGATCCCCCCCCCAGATGAATTTTGTTATTTTATTTCCAGCTTTACAAAATAATCTTTTGGTAGTTTAATCTATGTAGCACCAAATAAGTAAATTAATGTAATTAGTATTTTTGTTTTTATTTTATTGGCTTGGCCTACCCATGTGCAACTAATATTTCTCTATTTGGGTCTACCTTTGTTTCTATAAAAAATGTTTTATAGTTCCATTCGTATAATTCCTGTGTGTGTGGTGGACATTTTACACAATCTATAATTAAGTTGAATGGAATTTTCTTTTCTATCTCCTCTAGCTGAATTTTGTTGGTAATATGCAGAAATGGTGATGATTTATGTGGATTTATTTTGTGTCCTGCAACTCTTTTAAAGTTATTATTTCAATTAATTTTCAGTTAACTTTCTAAGGCTTCTCTAAGTAAATCATCATATCATCTGCACAAAGTGATGATTTTGTTTCCTTCAGTTTTTTTGCTCTTAGTACTAGAGCTAACATTGCTAGAACTATGCTAAATAATAGTCCTATTAGGACTATTGGGAAGGAAGGAAAGAAAAAAGGAAGAGAGGGAGGAAAGAAAGGAGGAAGGGAGGGAGGGAAGGAGGGAGGAAGGAAGGAAAGAAAAAAGGAAGAGAGGGAAGAAGGAAGAAAAGAAGGAAGGAAGGAAGGAAGGAAGGAAGGAAGGAAGGAAGGAAGGAAGGAAGGAAGGAAAGAAGGAAGGGAGGGAGGGAGGAAAGAAGGGACAAAAGAAGGAAAGAAGGAACAAAGGGACAAAGGAAGGAAGGAAGGAAGGAAGGACGGAAGGAAGGAAGGAAGGGAGGGAGAGGGGAAGGAAAGAAGGAAGGAAGAAGAGAAGGAAGAAAACAAGCATTTAAGTGCCTACTATATGTCAGACATGATGCTAAGTGCTTTACAAATATTCTCTCATTTAATCCTCACAACATCCCAGGAGAAAGATGCTATTATTATCCCCATTTTACAGATGAGGAAACTGAGGCAAACAGAGGTTAAGTGATTTTTGCCCATGGGTACAGAGTTAATAAATATCTGAGGCCAGGTTTAAGCTCAGGTCTTCCTGATTCCAACTCAAGGGCTTTTCACAGTGTACCACCTAGCTCAGCACAGTGCTTGATATAGATTCTTAATAAATGCTGATTGACTGGCTGACAAGTCTCAGGAGTTTTTCTGTAGCATCCTAGATATATGTTCAAGAAGCCAGTTGACCTCTGTACCGTGTCTGTCAGATCAACACATAGCTACCTTAACATATAGCTACTTCATTAGGGAGTTTCTAAGCATGACTGTTTGTCTCTTCTTCCTGTCTGTTAATGGATGTTCTCTCCCATGAAGGCACTTGTATATCTATGCCATTCTTTGAAGCCTGAGAGGCTTCTTAGTCCTGGAATGGTCCAGTTCTCAATAACTGATGGTCATTCTTCCTCTTTCTTTTCTATGTCACATTATTCTACCTGGCAATACCATGCAGCACTCCTAACACAGTCTAGAATTTTCCCTAATTTCTTTACATTGCTTTCCTTTTTGTTTCCTCTTCAGATCCCTTTCCCTGTTCTTCTCCTCAATCCACCAGTACGTTCCCTTTCCCCTCCCCTGGCCCACAGGCCCCTCCTGAAGACTTTCAGTCTATTTGTCTACTCACACAGCTTGGATGAGATGGGAATCACCAATTCTATCCATCCTGGTGAGATGGAGGACCATTTAACCTTCCCCTGCATCTTTAAGTCCCCCATGACTTACCATCTTATCTGACTCTAAGCTCTATAACCCCCAAGCATTTTCATCTGGACAAGTGATATAATTTAACCTACTGCTATAACCTGAGGACTTCTGGGCCTTTCAATTTACCCTACAGTTTAACTTTTTCAGCTGAGGGGTACAGTGGAGAAAGCAGTGGGCCTGGAGTTAGGAAGACCTGAGTTCAAATCTAGCCTCATACACTTACCAGTTGTGTGTCCCTGGGCAAGTCACTTAACCCTGTTTGCCTCAATGCCTCATCTGTAAAATGAGCAGGAGAAGGAAATAGCAAACCACTGGAGTATCTTTGCCAAGAAAACTGAAGATGGGATCATGGAGAATTGGGCACAACTAAACAACAACTTCCCCACGGAGAGCGCCAGCTCCTTGAGAACAAAGACGGTCTTGATTTTCCTATTTCATATCCTCAACACTTTGCATATGGCTTGCTTGGCACCTAGTAAGTGCTTACTAAGTTTTTTTTATCCTTCTATCCATCCACCCATCCAATCAATCATTTCAAGGAATACTTCTTTCTCACTGAAAAGCTCTTTTACTTTCCCTCCTAAGACAAGAGACTAATGTGTGCTCTCACATGGGAAGCTTTCTACTTATGGTAGTTTTAAAGTATGTTCCTATGGCACTTCCTGGCTTCTGCCAACAACCCCAATTCCTGGTGGGGAGAGAGGAGGGCTTACATCTATCATCTCTGGGTGCCTTTTGTAGAAATAAGCATCCTGTACAAAGTTCAAGTGACCTGAAAGAGGGTTTCCTAAAAGCTCTGATTTACTGACTTACTTATACTCTGATTTGAAAGAAAAAGTAGGTTAGCAATCAATTGAAATGGAAAGATATTTTGGATTATTGCCCTGGATAAAAAAAACCATTAATTTAGGGGAAAACATTTGTTTTTTGGGGGTCTTTGTTTATGAAGTCTCATTGGAGATCTTCTCTATTACTTTTTTGCAGTTGCCTGCAGGTCATCCCCAAGCATATGATGAAATTAGCACAGAGGGAGAAACTCTATGGTGTTTTCTGAGAAATGTCCTCTTCTTGACTCGTAGCCTAGTATTATTTAGAGACCCAGCTAACTGGAAGTATTAAAATAACAGAATTGTTTAGTAGTAGAAAAATATAGTTATTAGCTATGATTACAGGGGAATCCAATTGAGCAAAGGACTATATTTTCCTTTTCATCACAAGTGGAAATTTTAAACAGCATCCTTTCTCTGGAATTTAAGTTTGGAGAGCTCTAGACTTTATGGACAATATTGCACATTGAAAAAAAAACAGATGAAAATTTATCTATGTTCTTGGAAAAGATGCTACTGCCAAAGAGCCTCTAAAAGGCTTATTGCCTACAAATTTATAGTGAATTGTTAGCAATGATAATTCCAGCTTTCACATTTGACAATAATCAAGAAACCAATTATGGTGGTGGTAGACCTACCCTTTTCAGCAAGAAACATAATTCAGTTCTTAAAGAAGTTAAAAATGAGTTCCATCTCCCTCCAAGCAACCAATCATTAGCTGGTTACAGACACCAAAGTCTCTTATATTTCTTCCAGGAAACAAAAAATATCAACAGCCAACAACTATTTAAGCATCTACTTTGTGCTAGGTTTTGTGGCAGGTCCTAGGGACACAGATACAATGAATAAAACAATCCCTACTTGTAAGAAGCTTACATTCCAATGGGAGAGATGACACGGATATAAATACATATATATATATATATGTATATATATATACAAGTAGTTTATACATATATATATATATACAAGTATATACAATTTATATAAGTATATATACAATTTAATTTGAGAGTGGATCAAGGCAATTTTCAGATACAGGTCAAGAAAGTCTTCATGCAGAAGGTGGTACTTGCCCTGCATTTTGAAGGGAGTGATTCCGCAAGGCAGAGGTAAAGAGGGAGTGCATTCTTTCCAGGCATAGGGAATGGCCAATGCAAAAACATTGCAATGAGAGATGAAATGTTGAGTGTGAGGAACAGAGAGAGGGATACTTCAGGCAGATTTCAGAGTCCAGGAGATGGAATAATGCCCCAATGTGAGGTCGGTGCCAGTTTATGAAGGGCTTTCAAAGCTAAGCAGAGGCTTTTATGTTTGAGGATGCAGAAGCCATTGGAGAGAGACAGGGCTAGATCTGTGCTTCAGAAAAATCTCTTTGGCAGCAATATGGAGGCTGCAATGGAGAAAGATTACATGAAGCCAAGTAGGACACCATCATAATGAATTGGGAGAGAAGGAGTCAGATGGGACGGAAATGGCAAGACTTGCCAACTGATTGATTGGATAAATGGCAGTAAGAAAGAGTGAGGAGTGAAGTAATTGACCTTGTAGATTGAATGTCATAGGCCTTGAACTCTGAGGATGCATTTGGATAATGAATATACCAACCCATTTGGTATGTCGCCACATCTATAATAGTAACTCTTCTTCAACCCTGTGGATTGGGAGTGTCTTTACAAAATATCCTCTCCCAATTTTTCCACATCCCCACTAACATTTTTCTTTCCTGACATATTATTCATTCTGATAGGTGTTGCCTCAGACAAACTGAGACCCGGTAAAGACCTTAACTTAAAAGGCCAAGGTGTCACACTGCATCCAGGGCCATCTCCAGTCATCCTGATCTATATCTTGCCATAGGCCCAGATGGCTCCAGAAGAGCAAACGAGGCTGGTGACTTTGCCCAACCCTCCCTCACTTCAATTCAATTCACTTGTATGTCATGGCATCACATCGCTGATGCCATGGTCCTCTTCAAGAACAAAGCATGAACAACAACAGCAACAATCCTCTCCCTTAGTAATATTTATTAAGCGACCATAGCATGTGGACCCTCTTGCCCCCAAGAGGGAAGGTAGAGCTGGAGCCGTTCTCAACAGTGTATAAGCTTTGAGACTTTGGAAAGAAACAACCATCTTACATTTAAGGAAATGTTTTTTCCCATCCTGACCCCTAATATATCTTCAAGTTATTCACTGTGTCTAAGAAGCCAAGAAATTACACATTTAATCCCATTAACAACGTAAACTGCACTCATGACATCCAAGCTACCATTTGTTGAAAAACATAAGACAGGAAATGGTCCATAAAAAGGTTTGTGCTAGAGACTTGATTTTTGATCCCTTAATGATCCAGGAAAACCTTCTGGAGATATCTCCTAATCATTACAACAATTTTTTTCCCCTGGGGTTTATGTTTTAAGGCATAAACACACATATCAAAAGAAGGTATAATGACCAATCCCTTTTTAGTTCTCTAATTATTCCCATCCTTCCATAAGCACTAATAACTTTTTTTAAGATCTTGGGATTTTCATGAAAGACCACCATGAGCTGCATGACCATACATTTGAATTTGGGAAACTAGGTTAAAACTATTTGATATAATCTGAGTTACTTTAAATATTTTTAATGACTTGCAGTTCTCTATATTAATATGTGTTTAAAATATAATGTGTTGGTAGGGATTCACGTTGTCTAATCAAACAGTTCTCAGAGTATCTCTTGCAGAAGAAAGCCGTAAGGATTAATTTAGGGGAGGTGGCCTGAATCCCTGGGGCCACAAACATGCCCTAAGATTATTGAAGATTTTAGCTATAAATTAATAGAAATACAGTGAAAGTATAATAAATAGTTCTTTATAATTCTATATGTTAAATATTTATATACATAAAATTAGAATTGCAAAAAGTCAGTGAATAGCTAGGATGAGTACAAAAAGAACTAAATTGTACACAGGTGTTTTATTTTGTTCTCAGATTGGTATAAGTCATAGATTATCTTTGAAAGGGTGCTAACTTTGAAGGAGAGGAGGAGTTTCATCAGATAGATATGGGAGTGAAGGGAGCAATTCATACATATGATTCCTGACTCTCAGTTGCCTTGTCTGTAAAATGATATTGAACATAATGGCCTCTGAGGTCCCTTACAGCTCAAAGGACCTTATAATCTTATAAATTCTATTCAGGAAAAAGCAGAGATACTGTAGGAGCTCTGGCTCCCTAAAAATGTTTGTATCAATGATTCTCAAACTTTGCTTTATGGATTTCATCATTTTGAATCACTTGTCCCCTGACCCTATAGCATTAAGGCAAAGTTCATGACTTCAAAGAAGACCATGAGCATGCTTGAATGGTTCAGAATTGCAGGATATAAGGAATTCTCTAAGTAGAAGGCAAAATAATTAAAGCATTTATTTAAACTCCAAAGGGCGAGGCCCAAGGACCAATGCCCCTAGTTCGCTACTGGGGCAAAAACCTTCCAGATCCAATAAGGCGCCTCACAATGGTAACCAGGAGGTTACAGAAAAATAATATGGCAGTGAGCCAAATCATACTTATGCTTTCCCCCAATGCTAGGGCCCTCCTGTAAGAAGATCACTCATGGGTCCCAAGCCCCTGCTCAGCACTCTCTGGTCTGTATGCTCTGGAAGCTGGTTCTCAGCTCTCTGTCCTACTCACAGTAGCACCTGCTGCTTCAGCTTCTTCAGCTCCTCAGCTTCCACTCCTTCAGCTTCTATGGTTCTGGCTTCTGCTGGTTCTGCTTCCACCATGTCTGCCTCTCCAAGCTCTATTTTCTCTTTTTATACAGTCCTTAGCCATCATCTGATCATGACCAGAACTTAGGCGCATACCATGGACTCTGGTCTTAGCAACTCACCTTAGGGCCCTGAGGGCTTCATGCCCACATTGGCTTAGCACCTAGTAACTAGGGGTTTGGGGCCTACTTAGGAACAAAGATCTAATCAGACCTCCTTTGGTGGGCCCCACCTGGAGTCCCAGCTGAAGCCTGTTCCATGGGTAGGAAAGAGCTTTTCACTTACTGATTGCCTTTACAGACTCTTCATTACTTTCTCTCTATTCTTATCCATGTTCTAGTTTTTACTTTTTAAATTTATTTATTTGCTTATTTTTCATTTTCAACATTCACTTCTATAAGATTTTGAGTTATAAATTTTCTCCTCCTCCTTTCCTCTCCCTCCCCAAGAGTGCAGGCAATCTGATATAGGCTATACATATACATTCATATTAAAGATATTTCCACATTAGTCATGTTATAAAGAAGAATTAGAACCAAAGGGAAAAAAAACACAAAAAAAGAATGAAAAAAATAGTGTGGTTTGATCTGCATTCAGACTCCATACTTCTTTCTCTGGATGTGGATAGCGGTTTCCATCATGAGTCTTTTGGAATTGTCTTAGGTCCTTGAATTGCTGAGAAGATTCTATCAAAGGAGGTCATTGCACAATATTTCTGTTACTATGTACAATGTCCTCCTTGTTCTGCTTACTTCACTCAGCATCAGTTCATGTAAGTCTTTCCAGGTTTTTCTGAAGTCTGCCTGTCTTATGGAATAATAGTAGTCTGTTACATTTATATACTGCAACTTGTTCAGCCATTCCCCAATTAATGGGCATCCCCTCAATTTCCAATTTGTGGCCACCACAAAAAGAGATGCTATAAACATTTTTGTTCATGTGGGTCCTTTTTCCATTTTTATGATCTCTTTGGGATGCAAACCTAGAAGTGGCATTGCTGGGTCAAAGGGCATGCACAGTTTTGTAGCCTTTCAGGCCTAGTTCCAAATTGTACTACAGAATGGTTGGATCTCTTCACAACTCCTCCAACAATGTATTAGAGTTCCAATTTTCCCACATCTTCTCCAACATTTGTCATTTTCCTTTTTTGTCATGTTAGCCAATTTGATAGGTGCAATGTGCCTACCTCAGAGTTGTTTTCATTTGCATTTCTCTAATCAATAGTGATTTAGCATGCTCTAGTTTTTAAATGAAAGGTAAAATTTCCTTCGGAATTTGCAACACCATTTGTGATACCAGTATTACCCTAAGGTGGAATAAAGCTGATGTCAAGAATCATTAGTCTTCATTCACAAACCGGTTGGAAAGACAACAACAACCCTTTAATTCAGTTGAATATCTGCTGAGTTACTTATTAGGAACTGGATTGTTTCCAAATATAGTAAAACTCTGATTAACTAGAACACTCAAAGAATGTTCTTGTATGGGTCCAAGACTCATCAGGGGTGGCTGACACAGCAGGAGATGATGGAGCGTCACCAAAGATTATTGAGAGCTTCGGTCCTTGTTGTGGCTGGGCACAAAATATACCAGAAGGAAAATAGCTAAGCTCCAGAAAGCAGCTTGAGTTCTGATAACAATGTCAACTTCCCAAGCTCATATTTTGGTGTTCTGCTCTTCAGCATTCCCTTAGCTCTGACTGGGCAACTGTATTATTTACTCACTGAGATACCTTGAATTGGGTAAACTTCCCCTTAACTGGGGGCTTCCTTAATTACTAGGACAAGATGGCTCTGCCATAATTATGCTTGACAGCTCTGGATGATTGTCAGTCGATAAACATTTATTTAGCACCTACTATGTGCCAGGGGATATAGAGAAAGATAATGACAAGATAAGGATCCCTAAGAAACATGCTCCTTAAGGAGGTCATAGTCTGATTGTGTAAGAGATGGCTAGAAAAAAACATGGTTTGTTTCCACCCATGTAGTTGAAAATCTTTGCAAAGTGGCTGAGTTTTGATGTTCTTTCTTAGGAAGAAGAGTCCAGAGATCAGCTGGTGACTGAGGGATCTTGCAAGGCCGACTCTGTCATGATCAGTCGTCATTACATGACTGTAGATATAGGTATAGGCATGAGGAATCACAGAATAGATTATAGTATCATTGCACTGAGTTCACACAACACTGGTTTGGGATGTGAGGGGGGTGGGGATTGATACAAACAAACACACAAATAAAAAACAGTCTTTTAATGGTGCTAGTAAGAGGGGTTCTGGTTACTTGGAAATTGCTTGTTGACTATATCCAATGAATTAAATTAATTTTTCCTCAGAGGAAGGCATATGTATATATACATATATATACATACATATATATACATATATATACACATATATATACACATATATGTACATATATATGTAGGGGGGAGGTGTGGGGATTGGGGATGGGGGTTGGGAGAAGTTGTTGTGTTTAACACTAGCCTATTATTAGGCAGCATAGTTCTTTTATAGTCACTTTAGCTCAGTGCCTGGCACATAGTAGGTACTTAAGAAACATTTATTAACTTACTGATGTGATCCACATCACAACTGTGTCTCCACAATAGATAGACCTAATTGTTGGCTTCTGTCAGCCTAGTGACAACTGCCTAAAGGCAGCTGGATAACATAGTAGATAGAGCGCTTGACTTGTAGTGAAGAAGATCTCAGCTCAAATCTGGTCTCAGACACTTGCTGGTTGTGTGAGCTGGGGAAGTCACTTAACCTCTGTCTGCCTGAGTCTTCTCACCTGTAAAATGGAGATAATGATAGCACTTGCCTTCCAGGGTTGCTGCAAGCATCAAATGAGTTAATATTTGTAAAAATGCTTGGCACAGTACCTGGCACATGAACTTTTTTTTCTTTCCAATTTTCCTGGTGATTAGTCTAAGTTGTTGCTCTGACAAAACATTCAGCTGATAGATTTTTTTTACCTTTGCAACTGATGAAATTTTCAGCCTACAAAGACTCAGATGTCTTCATTTCCAATTTAACCTCATCTTCACCTTGTCTTTAGTAATGTATATGACTTACTTTATCTTGCTTGAACTGTACAGGTCAAGCATTTCTGTGCATGTTTAGGTTGGGGTTTGGGGCATGAGGGAGGAGGAGAAAGCATGATGGGAAATTCCAATTTTACCAGCCTATTGGGTTGAGCTGCCTTAGAACCTGAAACTGCTTTTCCTAGTCCTATCCTTTCACTCTTAAGGCTAGGAGTGTGGAACTGTCTTCTGCAGGGAGAGAATGGATGGTTTGGGAGGAGGTTCCAGTTCATGGCTGCCAATGATACAGATTGGAGCCATAGGAAATAAGAGGTTTGTTCTAACTATGGAAAAGATTAGGGAAACTTTCTTATAGTACATCCTTCTCTCTTGCTCCCTTAATCTCTAGATTCAGAGAAGCCTTTTTTTTCATAAAATGCCTTCATAAAAATGCTTACTCCTTTGTCTAGAATTGATGACATGGGTAATTAGCATTATATATGGCAGCCTAATACTAAACAGGCCCTATTCAAAGGCCTCAGACTATAAAAAGACCCAGAGAGATGTGGAGAATGGAGACAATTATCTGGCAAACTCTTCTATTTTTTCCCCAGACAACACTCCCACTTTTGAGCTGAAAAATACAGATGGCTGAGTTATCTGGATAATCAGATCTACTGTTCACTTTATTCCATGTATTAAAAAAATTAGTTTGTTTTTGTTTATTTATCTCCACAGCAACCTGTTTAAAACATTTCACAACAGGAAGACAGAATGGTGTAGTAGAGAGAGCATGACCTAAAGATTTGTGTTTGAACCCTGCCTTTGCTATTTTGTTCTTAAGTCACTTAACACATGCATGCCTCAGTTTCCCCATATATAAAATGGAGGGGTTGGACTAGATCAGGGTATTTAATCTAGTTTGTGCCATGAGTCCCCTTTGCAGCTTAATAAAGCCTATAGACCTTTTCTCAGCTTGATGCTTTTAAATAATGAAAAAAATACTAAATTTCAATTAGAGGTTAGTAAAAACTGAGATAGAATTTTCTTTCCCATATAAGTTCATTATTTCCCATTTATCCTGTATAAATCTTGTTCATGCATAGTTAATTGCATGTTGTTTTCTCCAATAGAATGTGAGCTCCTTGAAAACAGAGATAGCTCTTTCTTCGAATTCCTCACACTTAGCAAGGTTCATGCTTGCTGACTGACTGATTCACGGACCCTCTGAAATCTAGCCATTAATCAGAAAGGCACGTTAAGAATCCCTGTCTAGGTCATCTCTAAGGTTCTGCTAAGGCCTGTGACTTTAAAAGAACTAGACAAGGAGCCAGGAAACCAGATGCATAGTTCTGGATCTACCCTTTCTTTTCCATGATTTAAGCCTCAAAGATGAAGGACCTCATCTAGGCAATATCAGATTTGGAGGATTTTAAACTCCTGTTGTCTATGTGTAAACTCAATGACTCTAGGAGCATATCTTAAATGTTCTGTGGCTCAAAAAACGGAACTATTTCTTTGTTATGTAGACATAAAAGTAAGCTGTGAAGCTATTGGAGAAACAGAGAAGCAGATCTATGTGCTGACTTCAGGGAACTCACAGTCTAAGGGAAATAAAAGGGAAGTAGATCCAGACCCAGCCCTCAGAGAGATCACAATTTGAACACTCATAGATGGATAGGTAAGGAAGAGTGGCCATCAGCCTGAAACACAACCATAGGACCATCAAAAGGCATTCTTTTGGGTTAAAGGAGACCTATCTTCACCTTATGGCATGTGGTTTTATAGGGATGGAATTGACTTGGACAAGACCATTCCTCCATTTGGTAGAATGCTCTCATCCAAGTCAATTCCATTCCATTCAATTCAATCCAATCCATCTTTGGAGAGTTTCCATTTTGCATCTGACCCTGTGCAGGAAATGTCATGGAAGCCATAGGGAAGGAGGAGCTCTTTTCCTAAGTTCCAAGCAACCCTAGTTTATATTGGCTTTTGCTTCCCCTGCAATATGTCTCCCATGACACTTTGTAGGGACTTTTTAGAGTCAGCAAATTTTATTGGTTACAACAAGTGAACTAGGAACAAAAATGCACTAACCTTATTCCCTGTTCTGACACTAACTCATTGGATGGTCTCTTCGGGACTCAGTTTTCCCATCTGCAAAATGAACAGTCTGAATCAGATGCAGGATCTGGATAACTTGTTGGGAATTTGTAGAAGAGATTCTCTGTCAGGTACTAGTTGGACTAGGTGGCCTCTGACATTCTTTCCTGGGATCATATGTTAAGAGCTAGAAGCCATCTAATGCGACATATTCATTTTACAAATGAGGAAACTGAGGCTCAGCAAGGTTAAATGACTTACCTAGGGTCACAAAGATATCAAGTATCAAGATGGTTTTTCAACCCAGGTCCTCTGCCTCCAGAGGATCTTTTCCATTACACCGTGCTCTCTTCCTCCTCTTAGGCTCTTTGATTCTAATAAACCAATTCAGGAACAGTTGGAAGTGGGACCAGGATGTAAATTTCAACATTAGTTAAGGATCAGCCATTTTGAAATAAGATGTCTTATCTTCTCTTTAGCTGGACCTTCATTCAGATCCCTCTTAACTATAGGTATCCCACAGGGTTCAGTCCTGGGTCCTCTTCTCTTCTCCCTCTATGCTACTTCACTTAGCAATCTTATCAGTTCCCATGGATTTGATTATCATCGTGTCTCTAATGAAAATGCCCAAATCTTCCCAAACCTCTCTAATGACCTTCAATCTTACATCTTCAACTGCCTTTCAGATATCTCAAAGGGAAATTCCCTTTGCCAATTCCCAAGATGCCAAATAGGCATCTTACACTGATGATGTTCAAAACTTAACTCATCATTCCCCCAAAACTCTTCCCCACCAACTTCTGTTACTCTAGATGGTGATATCATCCTCCCATTCCCTCAGGCTCAAAACTTATCTTGGATTCCTCACTATCTCTCACTCACCTCACCCCAAATCCAATCTGTTGCCAAGGCCTATCGATTTTGCTTTTTCAACATTCCCCAAAACAAGTCCCGTTCTGGCCTCTGACACTACTACTATTCTGCTGCAGTACCTTCTCACCTCACAACTAGACTCTTGTAGTAGCTTGCTGGTGGCTCTGGCCTGCCTCAAATCTCTCCTCATTGCCATCTATTCTGCATTCAGCGACAAGAGGAGAGAGTGAGGCTCACCTGGATCTAATTCAGGAGCAATTCAAGAGACTGGTCTTCTTCCAGAATGAAGGCTAAACAGCAACAAAGTAATTTCCCTAAAGTGCAGGTCCAACCATATCACCCTCCTACTCAATAAATTCCAGTGGCTCTCTATCACCTCCACAATTAAATACAAATTCCTGTGGCATTCAAAGCCCTTCATAACCTAGCCCCATATTGCCTTTCCAATCTTCTTACTCCTTGCCTGCCATTTGCTCTTTGATGCAGTGACTCTGGCCTCCTGACTCCAACTCTTGTCTCTGGCTGTTCCCCCATGCCTGGAGTGCTCTTCTTCCTTATCTATACCAACTGTCTTCTTTAGCTTCCTTTAAGTCCCAACTAAAATCCATCTTCCACAGGAAGCTTTTCACCAACTCTCTTAATTCTAGTGCCTTCCTTCTGCTATATCCTGTTTATCCTTTATGTAGCTTGTATGTATATATTCATTTACTTGTAGTCTCCCCCGTTAGTTACTTGAGATTAGGGACTGTCTAGCCTTTTTTTGGTATCCCCAGGATTTATCATAATGCCTGGCATGTTGTAAGGCACTTAAATGTTTCTTGATTGATTCTTTCATGCTCTCCCATAATGAATTAGTCCTCATGTGATCAGTCACGTGCTTTTGCAAAATGCAGCTAGGGGAAAGTTAGAGTCTGAAACCCTTAACAAAATGAGACCAACTGTTTAATATAAGAAACAGCCTCATAATTAAAACTTAATAGGAGACTGAACAGGAGCCAAAACTAGCATGAGGAAAACTGGGGCTTTTTTGCCCCAAGCACTAACATCTTAAGGGGCATCCCCCTGCCTTGGAACACTACCCATACTTCCCTCATATTATTCACTCTCTGATCCTAGACTTCCAACCCCCGACTATTGGGGTAAGGATTCACTACTCGACAAAGATTACTAGGAAAGCTATTAAGAAACCTAGCTCCTGACATAGAAGCAATAGTCTTAAAGGAGCAGAATAATCTAACAAGTCAATGTGTAGATTTGTTTTTGTTTTTACTATATTTATTTGTAGTAAAAGGTGGGGGATTTCTGGGGGGGAACAGCAAGAAATTGTGATAGATATCTCTACTGATTCCAACCAAACATAAAATAAGATAATAGCACTATTGCATTTTTAAAATGCATAGAAAATGACAAGGAAGTATAGAGGTTGACAGAAAAAAAAAAGGCAAGACAGCTTTAAAACCAATCCATTCACTTTATCACATACTTTTAAAGAATATACTTTTGTGACTTGAGGCCCACTAAGGTTCTGCTGAGATATCTGAGCAAATAGATATAGTTCTGCAGTCTTCAAGTAACCTGAGACTTTTCTAACAGTTGCTGATTTAATGGCCATTGTCCTTCCAAAAAAAGGTATTTTCCTGATATGAGTGAGTCTTGTGATAAAAACTCCAGTGAAAATGACCTCTATCCCCTGCCAGCTAACTCATGTTCATGCAGAGATCTATGGGACAACCCTTCCAAATGAGAAAGGCTTTGCTCGCAATTCGTGGAGGCACATGCTCTGTAGGCATTCTCATGGCAGGTCAGGGAGGTGAAGTTATAATTGGATCTAATGAGGCCTCCCTCAGGCTGTGCCATCCTTTACTACTATGGAGGTGAGCAAATTTTCCTATGGCCAAAATGATTCTCTGATCTTTGAAGATGTCAAAGGAAGATTAAAAAGAAGAAGTTTAAAACTTGGCTTTCAGCTACATTGTGGGGAAGTCTAGAAATCTGGCTAGTGATGTCAGCGCCTTCGCCCCTATATTAATTAGTCAGGGTTCACCTTTAGGACTCTGACTTTTCTCTCTGGCTATGATCAACACATATAGGCTCAGGGCCAGCTATACTCAGCAAAGAAGATTAAAAGGGCAAAGAATAAAGAGGATGATGGTCCTAGGATAATGTCAGTGGCTCAATGGTGCTGGTTCGACCAATTCTCTCTGGCTTGTTGGACACTGAACCCTGACTGCCAAGACAGATGGGGAATCCACAAAGTGCAGTTTTAAGCTTTAATAGCTTAAATAGATCTAAGCTTTTAAAACTTTAAATAGTTTTAAGTTTAAAGCTTAAATGGTTTTAAGCTTTGATAGGAACCACAGTAAGAATTTGGGGCCACCCTGTATAATGTCCGTTGGCTTCTTCCTTGCTCCAGCTGATTTTTCTGAACTTCAGCTCCTGTCCACCTGAATTGCTGGGGTAGTGGGAATAAGCTGGCCAGAAGGAAGATGAGCAATCTTATTGTGGGCCATGTTCTCTGTCACATGGGATTACCAGCTAGCAAATGACACTCCTCCAGGAAAGGAAAATCTGTATTGTTTGCTAAAAAACCATTTCAGGACCCACCTATACATACTTTTGAGAAATTTTTGCTTCCAGCTGATCTTTCCTCTTTCCCCCTCCTCTTCTTCTACTTCAAATGGAAAAAAAAATTCCTCATTTTGCATTACCATCAGTGGAAATATAGAACAGTTTTAGTCCAAGGTCCATGTAACAATCCTTAAAGCATTATTTTAAATGAGCTCTTTAACTTTTTGAGTGCCAGGTATAATTTCAAGGCAAAGAACAAAAACTGTGTCTCATTCAGCATTGTGGGGAACAATGGCCATGCATGAGGAAGGCTACTCCCTAAAAGAAACGATCTGACACATTTCTCTTACGTGCTAATTAAAAATCACAAAGAACAATGGTGTAGTTTGAGAAAATCCAGGTTACCTCAAATTATTAAAGAAATAGGACCACAGCATAATTGACTTTACTACTATAGACTGGCATGCTTCAATTGAGCTTTTAAATTTTTAATTATGTTCATTTAATTTTAGGTATTAATGAGATTGTGGTGCAAAATATTTGCTGCATTTCAAATTGTCTGATTACCTTTGCCATCTCCCATTCAAAAAATATGCTTTTGTAGTAAGGCAAACCAACTTCCTTGTAACTATAAACACTTTCTTTTCCTGTGTTTGGATTATGTAATCAATTAATCAACAAATATTTATTAAGTGCCTACTAGGTACTTAGACATAGTGTCTAAAAACCAGGTAATAGCATCATTGCAGGTATATTCAGTATAATCATCCTTAGGCCATTACTTCCAGGATCTGAGTTATTAATATTTAACTTTGAAGAAGTAAATTGACCAAAGAAATTTAGGAGCTCTTGGAAATTACAGGGCCTTCTTCCCTTTGCAATGAATTTGACCTTGAAGATTGAGGGAATACATGATCCTGAAAGTGCATGAGGTATGGCAATCTGATGATGTCACAGAATGTCTGGTATCTTTTAATAATACTAGAAGAGTCAGTTCTTTACAAAGCCACAACTAGGGCAGAATAAGAAGGTGACTCCCTAAGACAGGCAGTAAGTTTGCCCCAGGACTAGAGATTTAGAAGGGCATTTCGCCATAATACTCTTCCTCTGAGGAAGAAAGGAAGATCAATGTCTGGTGACGGAGAAATTATGGGGCAGAAGCTGGTGGTGGGACAACCTAAGCAGGCAGAGTCCTACTTAGCTAGCCTCATCTTGCCACCAAATGGAGAAGGGCAGCCCAGGACCAATTAGCAGATTAGAAAAGGTCCATTCATTCCTTCATGTTGAGAATAAAAAAGAGAATACAACTCTGTAAGAGCGGCCAAATTGCCATAATCTGACTGAAAGCCATAGAATGACATGTAGGAGAACTGGACTCTGATACTAAAGCTTGGTCTCTGTTTCCCCTATTAATTCTGAGGGTTAGATAAAGTGATTTCTATGGTGCCTTCCCATTCCAACCAGACTGAGTCTGTGAGATCTGGGTTCCATTTAACTTCACCTCAGATCAGTTTCAATTTAAATCAGTGTTGAATGAACCTTCCTCTGTGATTTGGGGGGAGTAACTTCTCTATTCTGGGCCCTCGGTTTCCTCCTATGCATAATCGTGGAGTCAAAGCAATAAGATAACTTCTACAGAGCCTTCCAGATTTAACACAGTACTTTGAAGGTTGTGTTGCTATTGTTGTTGAAGTTGGCGTCTTCAAGGCCTCCTCCAGATCTTTCCCCAAAAAGCTGCTTCATATAAGGGTGACCACTCCAGACATATCTCCATCCCAGCAATCCATTAGGTTTCTCAAATGAATGCCAAGTGATAAGAAATTGACCTTTACAACTAGTTTTATATATATGGTAGCTGCCAAATGGGTAAGCATTCCAATTCCTGAGAGAGGGGATAGATGGACAGAAAATTCATTCATCTCCCCTCTACTCCAAATATTTCTTCTTCCCTTTCTTTGTTGAGGACATCACACTCCTTCAAGTGACACAGGCTCACAACTCCCTGAGTCTTCTAGAACTTTTGCCTCTCCCTCATCCTCCATATAAAACGAGTTGAAAAATTTGGTTGATTCTACCTCCACAACTTCCTTGGTATCCCTTAGTATCCCCAATTCATGCCCTTAACACTTCTCACCTGGACTACTTCAACCACCTCCAAACTGGATTTTCTAAACTCCAGCCCATCCTATACACAGCCTCAAAATCGATATGACTCTGGAATGTCAATCTCCTCCTCAAAAAGATTCAATGACTACTTTTTTGTATTTAGGATAAAACATAAACTCCTCTGTTTGACTTTTAAAATTCTCCATGTCAAGTGTAGGAAGAAGATGATCAATGGGCTGGCTCATGTATAAGTCAGTTTCTTCCCAGAGTCTTTTTCTCCCTTCAGGGATCTGAAGGGAATCTTGTACCTTGTGTCTTCTCTCTCAAAACTATAAGCCAGAAGACTAGGATCTCTCTTCTCTCCAGCTCTCACCAACTTTGACCCTCTAGGCAGGCAGGCAATTAGTCAGCATCGAGTAATTAATCTTCACTAATGAGGAGAGTTTTATGCAAATGACCCTTTGAGCCAAGAGTTACATATACAAACCTCTTTTCACTGCTTTGTATATTGGAACATTCATGTTTTTTGAAATTTTAAATTCAAAAGAAAAAATTAAATCTATAAAACTTTTCAGGTTCCTTTCTCTAGACTGTTTTGTATTCCTTGTCCCTGGCACAAGAATTGTTAGTTTAGGTTCTTCCTCACACTATTTCTGGCTACAGAAGGACCTTTTGCTGCTTTCTCTCTGGTGCTTCAGTGTGGCCCCAGAGAACTAGGCTTCCCTCAGCCCCCTTCTTCTATCAAAATGTACTTTCCATGTATTCTATAACTTTAAGACCCTGTCCTCTGTTAACTACTTGACAATAGAGCATAAAGGCCTAAGCAAGTTAGTATCAGGTTATTCCCAGTTTTATCATCTCATATAATAAATAGAATAGGCAAAAAATTCTATCTTATGGGAAGAATATAAATGGAGGTAATTTTAGTGTACTGTGTTAGCCTGGTGAGGAATTTTTTCCTCTTTGTTTCCTTTGAGATTCTTGACTTTTTGTTCCTCTAAATGAATTTTGTTATTATTTGATCTAGTTATTTAAGGTTACCTTCTGATAATTTAATTTATATGAATTAATTTGGATAGTATTGTCATGTTTTTTCCATTAGAATTCTATTAGCTCTACCTTGAGCCACTTCCCTATGAGAAAAGTGCTCAGTCTAGAAAGAACAATACCTGTTGTGAAGCCAACAAAGTTCTCATTTTATTTTACATTTATTTTACAATCCTAGTGAATGGGTAGCTCCCTAATGGAGTAGGCTTGCTCTGACAAATGCGAGGCTTTTTATGCTACTCCCAATTCAAATTTCTCCCCTTGTTCTCCACTGGCTGGATGAAACCTCCTAAACTGCCCACTTCATGCCCCCCTTAAACAGCGTACAAGCCTCTGGCCTTTTACCTAATCAGAAGCCTGATTCTGCTAGGTCACAGCTCTAATTAAAACCTGTCACCTCTGATTTACATTCTGTTATCGCTCAAAGCTGAGAGTCATTTTAATCCTGTGGAAACAGAATTCCTTCTTTTGTTTCCCACTCCCCTAACACAGTATTAGATAGTTGCTGTAACTAGGTCCTGGTCCCTCTCCCTGTCTTCTCCCATAACTGTGGCCTGGGACAAGTAATTGAGACCATACCCCAACCTCTGCTTCAGTCCCTGGCATTTGCTTCCACCTCTAGGTAGCCCAACATGAGATCAGTCTAGTCTCAGCCCTGTCTCTCTTTCATCCTAGCATAATCACCCCCCCCAGATTTGGCTTTTGTCCCCTGATTCTGCTCTGACAGGATATTGGAGCTCTGGCAGGCTCTAGACTTTCTTCCTAGAGGGCCCTGAGGCCAGAGCTGCCCAGAAGCCTATTCCTGCTTTTTTTCCCTAGGGCAATCATTTACCAGAGAGTGGCTTTATTCCCTGTAGGATCCCTTAGTCAAGCATAAAAGATGCTGTCGATTTTAGGCCTCCTGAACATTCCTACACTGAGGACTGCTGAGTCCCTCTCCATCCCTTTATCACCACCTGAATATCAGAAACCATTTGTCTCAAGCCTGCCAGAGAGCCCCAAAATGTTCATTCATCCATATTCCTCTGTATCCTTAGGCAATCACCTCCTGGGTGTTGCTTCATCCCCAGACACATCTCTTTCTGGCTGTTCAAGATCCCACTGACTTCAGACTCTCTTTACCAAAGATCTCATGGCTTGAAGCATTCCTGAAGGATCTCAGAGCAGAAAATCCATAGGCTTCCATCTTCTTGCACAAGTTACTTCTAGGGTAGTCACTAGTGTTTCCTTTTGGTTTCATTGGATCATTGCTTCATCTGGCATCCTTTTTCATCTTTCCTAGTGTTTTACTCAGGAGGACCGTGCCTTGGAAAGGAGGCCATCTTCCCATCATTTAAATACGCAAAGGTAGAATCCTGAAAGGTAATCATGCCTTCCCTGAAAATATGATTAGCTATGACCCAGTTTGGCATTTTTGAAGTTCCTGTGGTATACTCTTTCCTTATTTCTCACACATCTCATTTGAGACTTTTCATTTCATTGC
Organism: Phalanger gymnotis; assembly: GCA_028646595.1. NCBI lineage: Eukaryota > Metazoa > Chordata > Mammalia > Diprotodontia > Phalangeridae > Phalanger > Phalanger gymnotis. The sequence goes on from CM053622.1 coordinate 441,772,992, forward strand.
TGTGAGGTGTCCCCTGAGCTCTGTATTGTTCCTGCCATTCAAGACATGCATTTGAATCTGAGACCAGAGTTCAAGACTTTTCAGCTGACCCTCCTTAATGTCTCTATTTAAGTATTTTCAATTTATTGATGTCAGGTGCTTTGACCACTGAGAAGACAATTATGGTTGAAATAAACCAACATTGGCAAATGAAATCTCTTCCCTGGGGCACTGGAGAAGAGTGACAGGAAGTGGGGTAAAGCTTTGTTTTCCTTTCCTTTCCTCTCCTTCCCTACCCTCTCCATTCCTACTTTTCCCCTGCTTCAACCACTTTCAGTCCTAGCTTGCCAGCATTTGTAACTTCTATTACTGATATGTCATAATCTCCTGTCCAGCTTGAGAGATGACTGTCAGTTACTGGTGGACAAAAGGTAAGTACTAAGACATTTCTACAAAAAGAGTATAAAGAATGACTAGACCCACACTGCCACTTGAGCAAAAAGATTTTGTGTTTGGTTGCCATTGCTGCTTCTTCCTCAAGAGCAGGTTGGTATTTGTGAGCATTTCCTCACATATCGCTGTCTTCCTTGGAGATCTGAATTTGACCTTGCAAACACCTAAGTTAATCAGCATTGATCAAGGGACCATTGTGTGAGAAGACCCAATCTCATACAGGCTGTGGTTTAGGACAGCTTCTCACAAATGATTACAAATAAGAACAGAATGAGTTCAGATGTACCAAATCAACCAAGAGTCCTTTGGACACTCCTTCTTTAGGAATTACAGTGGTGGATTCTCTCTGGGGCTTCTAATAATTATAATAATAATAAAAATAACTAACATTTATCTCAGGTTCACAAAGTACTTTACATATGTTTTTACCCTTATTCATTTGACCCTTACAATAACTCTTGTTTTCCAGGGTTTCTCCATGTTACAAATGACAAAACTGAGGCTGAGATAAGTTAAGTGACTTGCCCAGGGTACTAAGATTTTAATTCAGTGAAGACTTCCTGACTTTAAGGCCCCCAGTTTATCCAATTGAACAACTAGCTGCCTATATACTGTGTGTCTCAAAAATCGTAGTGCAGTTTGGTACCTCTACCTCTACCTATAACTACACATGTGCTTGTACATATACATATATATATGTGTATATATGCATATAAATATGTAAGAGGAAGAGTCATTCCTTAAGAGCAGGAATTATTCTTGCCTTTCTTTGTCAGCACTTATCACAGTACCTGGCACATACTAGGCACTTAATAAATGCTTTTTAACTCGAAGAACTGTTCTGACCCCTATCCATCAAAGAAAGTATTAATACTCTGTAAACCCTTTATGAAGTGTGAACACCTAAATGCTTTTATTGTGTCCAAATAACATCTTTCAAGCTGGGTATAACTGTATGCTGCCAAGAAAAGCTCCCTTTAGGAGTGTCAAATATAGATGGTCCTAGATCACTTGAACTGGGGCCAGAGAAGTTAGAGGTACCCAAGGGGAAGTTGAGACCTTCATGACAGGACACAAAAGCTACAGTATATATTTTTTCAATTTTCTTTTTATTTTTTTAATTTATTTTTATTTTTAGTTTATAACACTCAGTTCCACAAGCTTTTGAGTTTCAAATTTCCTTTCTCTCCCTCTCCTCCCTCCCGTCTCCCCTCCCCCACCCACAAGAAGGCATATAATCCAATATAGGTTCTACATATACCTTCAAATTAAACTTATTTTCACAATAGTCAAGTTGTAAAGAAGAATTATAACCAATGGAATGAACTATGAGAAAGAAACAGAGAGAGAGAGAGAGAGAGAGAGAGAGAGAGAGAGAGAGAGAGAGAGAGAGAGCAGAGAGAGCAAATACTTTACTTCTATCTCCATTCAGACTCCATAATTCTTTCTCTGGATGTGGATAGCTTTTTCCATCATCTTTTGCAGTTGTCTTAGGACCTTGCATTGCTGAGAAGAGCCAAGTCTATCTAAATTAGTCATCCCAGATACCGTGTATCTGCAGTTGTGTATAACGTTCTCCTGATTCTGCTCCCCTCACTCAGCATCAGATCATATAAGTCTTTCCAGGTTATTATGAAGTTCATCTGCTCCTCATTTCTTATAGCAAAATAGTATTCCATTACATTCATATACCACAACTTGTTTAGCCATTCCTCAATTGATGGGCATCCCCTTGATTTCCAATTCTTTGCCATCACAAAAAAAAGCTGCTGTAAATATTTTTGTATATGTGGGCCCTTATCCCACTTGTATGATCTCTTTGGAACACAGCCCTAGAAGTGGTATTGCTGGATCACAGGGTATGCCCATTTTTATAGTCCTTTGGGCATAGTTCCAAATTACTCTCCAGAATGATTGGATCAGTTCACAGCTCCACTAACAATGCAGCAGTGTTCTAATTTTCCCATATCTTCTCCAGCATTTATGATTTTCCTATTTTGTCATATTAGCCAATCTGACAGGAGAGATGTGGTACCTAAGAGTTGTACTGATATGCATTTCTCTAATAAATAATGATTTAAAGCATTTTTTCATATGACTATAGATATCTTTAATTTCTTCCTCTAAAAACTGCCTGTTCATATCCTTTGACCATTTGTCAATTGGAGAATGACTGGTATTCTTATAAATTTGACTCAGTTCCCTGTATATTTTAGAGATGAGGCCTTTATCAGAGACACTGGTTCTCAAAATTCGTTCCCAATTTTCTGCTCCCCTTCTAATCTTTGTTGCATTGGCCCTGTTTGTACAAAAAAAAAATTCAATTTAACATAATCAGAATTATCCACTTTGAATTTTGTAATGATCTCTATCTCTTGTTTGGTCATAAATTCTTCCCTTCTCCATAAATCTGGCAAACTAAAAACATAAAACAGGTAAACTATTCCTTGCTCTCCCAGATTGCTTATAGTATCAGCCTTTATATCTAAATTGTGAACCCATTTTGACTTTATTTTGGTATACGGTATAAGATATTGGTTTATGCCCAGTTTCTGACACACTGTTTTTCCAGTTTTCCCAGCAGTTTTTGTGAAATAGTGAGTTCTTATCCCAGAAGCAGGACTCTTTGGGTTTATCAAACAGTATCTTACTATACTCATTGACTACCGCATCTTGTGTTCCTAACGTATTCCACTGATCTACCCCTCTATTTCTTAGCCAGTACCAAGTAGTTTTGATGACTGCTGCTTTATAATATAATATAAGATCTGATATGGCTAGGCCACCTTCCCTAGCATTTCTTTTCGTTAATTCCCTTGATATTCTGGACTTTTTGTTCTTCCAGATGAATTTTGTTATTACATAGAACATAAAGATGTCTGTAGGAATACAAAGGAAAAAGAAAACATTCAAATAAAATATGCATATGCAGAAAATAAGGTGAAGAATTGCTCTCTTAAAAATGTATACCTCACTTATTCTAAAGAATTTGGATTGTATAGTAAAAACTTCAGTGTCAAAAAATGAATTGTTCTAGACAGCTAATTTGTTGTTCTTCAGTCATTTCAGTCACTTCTGACTCTTGGTGACCCCAATTGGGGTTTTCTTGGCAAAGATAAGAGAATGGTTTGCCATTTCCTTCTCCAGCTCATTTTACAGATAAGGAAACTGAGGTAAACAAAGTTAAGTGACTTGCCCAGGGTTACCAGTTAATAAGTGTCTGTGACAAGATTTGAACTCATGAAGACGAGTCTTCCTGATTCTAACTAAGCCCAGTACTCCATCCACTTTACCACTTAGCTACCCTTCTGGGCAGCTAAACTTCCCCAATAATAGATTCTTTACTCATACAAGCACCATTTTTAACGTAACAAAATTTTTAGGATGGCAATGTTTCTTCAATATATTTGCCTCCCCAAACACAGTATCCTAATAACCTTTTCTGGATAATTCAGGGTCAGCACGATGGTAATCATAATTACTATGCTGCCCTATGGTAACGCCTTCCATTACCTCTGTAAAGGTGTGTTGCACTCTTTGCCTCTGTGCTGAATGGATCCATATTGCTGCATTTATTTTGTTCATGTTTTCATTCTTATATCTGTTTTTATATCTCCTCCTTTGCTTTGAGACTACCAGCCATCCCTTTTCACTGTTGTCGGTGGACTACCTCTAGAAGCTTCTCTTTTCCACTTTGATCTGTTTATCTCACATACCAGTCACTGGGAAATGGGTTAGAATGGGTTAGAAATGAGGAAAATAAAAACAAATAAACTGGTGTACTTCTGTGAATAAATTGCATGAACTTTAATATATGTCCATTGGTACATCAATTTTAACTGCCCTGCAATTATTCTTGCTTCTTTCCTGGTTTTCATATAATTTCTGATATTAGCTTTGCTTGGTAGCTCAGTGGATAGAGTGCTGGACATAGACTCAGGAAGATCTGAGTTCAAATCCAACCTCAGATACTTACTACCTATGAGACTGTGGGCAAATCACGTAACTTGTCTGCCTCATCTATTAAATTGGGGTGACAATGGCACCTACCTCCCAGGTTGCTGTGAGGATCAAATGAGATGTTTGTAAAGCACTTGGCAAAAGACCCGGCACCAGGGTAGAGCCAAAGTGGCAGAGTAGAAGCAGGGACCTGCTTGAGCTTTACCCCCAAAACTCCCAAAATACCCATCAAAAATGACTCTAAGCAAATTCTAGAACAGCAGAAGCCACAAAATGACAGAGTGAAGCAGATTTCCAGTCCAAGACAATCCAAAAGGCTGACAGGAAGGGTCTATTGCAGCCTGCTCAGAGTGGAGTGCAGCCCAGCACTCGTGGGTCCCCTTTCCCTTCCGTAAAGTCGGTCAGTAAAATACAGGGGCTTGTTCTGAATGCACTGCACGAGGTTGAGGAAGACATTTTTGGCCCCTTTCTTGATATTCTCCAGCATGTTATAAGGGCTCTTATAACTCTTTTACCTTTCATATACTTTCTGGGGGTGGCACACACTCCTTTCAATCGTAATACCAATCCATTTAGGGACATCAGTTCCCTTCCTCTTCACTCCTGCATCATAGAGTTCCTGAGCATCTTGGCCAATTAGCTCATAATCAATTACAGAACCATCCTCTGCCCATCTGCCCTTTGCCAGGGCAACCATCAATTTGCTGAAGTCATCAAATGTGTCCAAAATAATGTCCTTCTCCAACTCTGTCTTGTACATTTCTCTGTGGACTTTGTTAATTTCATAGAGCTCCTGGTTTGTCTGTGAACTCAGTGAAGGAATCTTCATCAGTGTCCAAGCCCTTCATGGAGACTCTTAGCTCTGAACCATCATACTGAGCAGTTATCTTCAAGAGACCCAAAATCAATGTCTCCAGGTGTTTAGATAAGGCAGATTTCAGTGCTCCTTTTTGGTCCTTCTCTGGCAAGCAAAGAAGATGTCCTGCCTCTGTTCTTTGGTGCAATTTGTCAAAATAATGATGGTAACTTCATCCACTCCTTTGGTCTTGATGGCTGCCTCAATGTTTATAGCATCCCTCTCAGCATCAAAGTTATTATAAGCCTTCACAGAACCATATGCACTTGCAGATGTAGAATGATCACCCTCCGAATTGAACTTGCACAAAATTTCATGAATTGTAGACATCTTGAAAGAAGCTCCCCTACACAGATTCCTTTCCCTTGGAATTCAGAGACCCTTCCCTCCCTGCCATTGACCCCTTTTGCCCTTGCCCCACACAACAGTCTAAAACTGGGTGCCTAGGCCCCCCGCCTATATGGCCCGTGCTCAGGCTGGGAGGCTCAGATGGGATGCTAGCCATACTACTGTTCTCCCTAGATGCCTCTACTTCTCTTAATTTTCAAAATCCTTTTTGAGCTTTTCTATGGTCCGAGACCAATTCATATTTTTATTAGAGGCTTTTGATGTAGGATCTTTGACTTTGTTGTCTTCTTCTTGTCGTATGTTTTGATCTTCTTTGTCACCAAAGTAGGATTCTATAGTCTGAGTTTTTTATGCTGTTTGCTCATTTTCCCAGTCAATTACTTGACTTTTTAATTCTTTGTTAAGGTAGGACTCTGCTTTCAGTGTGGAGGGTATAATTCAGTGGTTTTGTGTAGCTGTTCTCAGAGATACTTCTAGGGGCTTGTAAATTTTCAGTTCTTCCAAGATGTTATGATCAAAGGAGAGGTGTTTACTCCTTTCCTGGACTGTGCTGTGTGGTCTGTGAGTGATCACAATCAATCTTTTCTGCCCCAGAACCATGAGGAGGATTTCCTCTTCACAGCAGCCATAAGCTCTGCCACACTAGTATATCTCCTCACCCCAGGACCACCACCCAGAACTGCGACCCAGATCCAAGCAAGGTAAAGCAAAGGAATCATACCCTAGTGCCAGCTCCCCACAATCCCCTTCTGATCAACTGCTCAATCCCCCCACCATCTGTAAGAAGAGAGCTCCAGAAGCAGTCACTACTGCCACTGCCACCTCCACTCTCCAAGGTCTGGGGCTGGACTGCACTCCTCTCTCACTCAGGTTCCACAGACCTTTCCCCCTGACCTGCTAGCTTGTCTTTGGCATTTGTGGGTTGAGAAGTCTAGAAACTGCCACAGCTGCCAGTGATTCAGTCCCCTGAGGCCTGTTCTGGCCCGATCTGTGCTGGCATGACCCATGCTGGACTGTATTCCTTTCCCAGCCCAGCACAATAGACCTTTCCTATTGACCTTTGAGGTTGTCTTGGGCTGGATATTTGTTTTACTCTGTCTTTTTATGGGTTCTATAGCTCTAAATTAGTTTAGAGTCATTTTACAGGTATTTGGAGGGGTTTGGGGGGAGAGCTCAAGCAAGTCCCTGCTTTTACTCCACTATCTTGGCTCCACTCCCTCAAATCCCACTTCTGACCGATCTTGGATATATGGCACTGGACAAAGAACACTTCAGTACCCTCAAACAACTCCCTAGGACCATAAATTGCAAATCAGGTGGCAATCTTCATTGGAAAAGGGAATTTCCTCACTGGATGCTCCTTATACCAATGAAATCAAAGATTTAGTCAGTGGGGAAAAAAGGGATTCGAACAAATCTAAAGTGGTCTCTTTATACAAGCAAGCCCCACCCTTTCCACTACTACCTCAGTCTTATTAGGTAGTTAGTTTGTTTATTCCTAGGTGTAGACTGTTGACACAGGGTATTATTTCTGGATACAGCTTTCCTAAAGGTGGAAAAAATATTACCATGTTCTTTCAAAATGTAAAAAAGCAAATACCCAAAGAAACAGATGTAATAACAGCTAAGTAGTAACAAAAATATTTATTCTGTATTTCGGGCTTATATTTCTTAAACCCTTATTTTAACCCTTATGTTGCTTATAGATAATAGAATATAATGAATATATTCATGTTAATAGAGACATTTTTGTTAGGAAAAATTCCAATGAAGTGGATCATGTGCAATAGAAGAAGACCTAAACATTGGGCTGAGCGATCTTGAATAGATGTCACCCAAAAGTCTAGGAATCATACCCAGGAAGAATTAATTCACCTCCATATGCTAGCTTTGTACCAGTTTTTAGATAGGTAGATAGATCATTTAAAAAGGAGGGTACCTTAAAGATCAATTCCCTTGTTTCATAGATATGGAAACCAAAACCTTTAGAGCAAAGTAAAGTCACTTGTATGAAGTCACATAAGGTCTCCTGGCTCTTTTCGATTGCCTACCAATATGCCCATGCTTCCCCTATCCTGAAAAAAAATAGTCTCACTTGATTCTTTCATCCCAGCTAACTATCATCCTATATCTCATCTGCCCTTTGTAGCTAAATGGAAGGCCATTTAAGAGAGATGCCTCCACTTTCTCTCCTCTCATTCTTTTCTCAACCCCTTACAATCCAGCTTCTGACCATGGAAATTGCTCTCTCCAAAGTTACCAGTAATCTCTTACTTGACAAATCCAATGGCCTTTTCTCAGTCCTCATTCTCTTTGACCTCTCTGCAGCCTCTGACAATGTTGATCACCCTCTCTTCCTTGATACTCTCCTCTCTCTAACTTTTCAGGATACCATTCTTTCCCTGTTCTCCTCCTTCCTGTCTGACCACTTCTTCTCAGTCTTCTTTTGCTGGCTCCTCTAACCACAGATATCTCTCAGGGTCCTGTCCTGGGCTCTCTTCCCTTCTCCTTCTATGATACTATTTACTTTATTTGGTGGTCTCAGCAGCTCCCATGGATTTAATTACCACCTTATGGTGATAATGCATAAATCTACCTATCCTGCTTCCACCTCTCTGGTGACCTCCGAACTCACATCTCTACTTGCCCCAAACAACTCAAAATGGATATTTAGTAGACATCTTAAACTTGTCCAAAACAGAACTCATTATTTTACACCCTAAACCCTCTCCTCTTCCTACATTCCCTATTACTGTAGAGGGTAATACCATCCTTTCAGTCTCTCAGGCTCACAATTTCAAAGTTATCCTAGACTCTTTGCTAGATAACCAATCTGTTGTCAAGATCCATCAATTTCATCTTCGCAACATCTCTCAATTATACTTCCTTCTCTTCTCTGACACTGCCACTAGTCTGGTGCATGTCCCCTTCACCTCCCATCTGGACTATTGCAATAACAGGCTGAAGTGTCTGCCTACCTCATGTCTCTCTACTCCAACTCATCCCCATTCCTCCACTAAACTGATTTTCCTAAAACACAGGTGTAGTTTCCCACGCTTTCTAGGTGCAAATACCAAATGCTTTGTTTGGCATTCGAAGCTCCTGATAACCTAGCCCCATTACCTTTCCAGTCTTATTACACCTTACTCCTCATCATGTACTATTCAATCCAGCGACAGTGGCGTCCTGGCTGTTCCACAAACAAGATGCTCCATCTCTTGGCTCCAGACATTTTCTTTTGCTGTCCCCCATACCTGAAGTGATCTTCATCTTCAATTCTACCTAGTGACTTTCCTGGCTTCCTTTAAGACTCAACTAAAAATCCATCTTTTACGGGAATCTTTTTCAATCCTTCTTAATTCTAGTGCCTTCCCCCTGTTAATTATTTCCTTTTTATCCTGCATATATTGTTTGTAAATATTTGTTTGCGTGTTATTTCTCACATTAGATTATGAGCTCCTTCAGGATATAGACTATCATTTGCCTCTTATTGTATCCCCAATGATTAGCACAGTGTCTGGCACACAATACTCAATAAATGTTTATTGATTCATTCATCTAATCCTCTTTCTTTTCTCTCCTCTTCTTCCTTCCTTCCTTCCTTCCTTCCTTCCCTCATCCCTTCCTTCTTTCCTTCCTTCCTTCCCTCCCTCCTTCCTTCCTTCCTTTCTTCCTTCCTCCCTTCCTTCCTTTGGGATGCTAGACTGAGTTCTCAACTTCTTCAATTATTCAATATTATATAAGGAACTCCTTTCCCCATCTCTCTCTCCCTCTCTCTCTCTCTCTCTCTTCTCTCTCTCTTCTCTTCTCTTTCTCTTTCTCTTTCTCTTTCTCTTTCTCTTTCTCTTTCTCTTTCTCTTTCTCTTTCTCTTTCTCTTCCTCTCCCTCTCCCTCTCCCTCTCTCTTTTCCTCTCCTTCTCCCTACCTCCTTCCCCCTATTGGTCTATTGGGTCTTCCTATCCCACTCTGGCTGGAAGTGCATCAGCCATTCATGGGCTCAATCATGCTATTGATCAATGCAGGAACTTTGACCTGCTCTGTTTCTGACTTGAACCAGCTCTTGCCATCTTTCAGCAGTTTGGTGGTTCCCCGTACCTAGGAGCTCACCATATTGGTGCCAGACAGTGGAGATACAAGATTAGCTTTGGCCCATCGCAGCTCAGAACTCCTAAAATCAAGCTACCCATCAGCCTTGGTCTCCCCAATAGTAGGAATTACAGCATGTACTTCTATGCCCACCTGTCCAATATTATTTCAACTAGATCAAGTTAGCTCTCTGATTCAGTGATGATACACAGTTTGCAACTGTTATGACAAGAGTCTGGATTAATTTAGAGCAAGTGAAAAGGGCAGTATTTTAGATAATAAGGATTGCTAATTCATGATAAATTGGTCTAGAATGAGTCATCATCGCATACCTTTTCCCAGATGACCACTGACAGTGAAAAGCAGAAGTCTGGACAGACAAATTTAAGAGAGGCCATGATTACTGGATTTGGAGGTAGAAAGATCTTTTTCTTTAAAGTGATACGATAGATACTGGCTGAAAGTTTCCTTAAAAACTAATACAGAACTTCATGCAATCTGCCTTGAAAGGACTGGCATCCAGAAATAAGGATGTGATATTCCTGCTGTACTCAGCCTAGCTTAAACTACATCCAGAGTATTGAGTTTAATTCTGGGTACCCCAGCTTAGTGTGACAGGGTAATCATAAATTACCCTCCCTCCATCTTCAGTGGACTCTAATTAGAGCATGTCACATGGAACATGGTCACATCTTGAAAGCCACTTGTACAGTGGCTCCTTTCAGTACAGTTCAGTGATGAAGAATTTGGTGTCTTGGAAGGCGGCACTAGGAGTGAGGCCTTCCAAAAGAGGATTAGTCCAAGTCAGGAAGAACTGCCCATTCGGTAGACTAAGAGGAGAGACAATTTCTACTCTTATTCTTTTCCCATCTGCTGAG
>CM053622.1:441784051-441800618 GCA_028646595.1 Phalanger gymnotis
TATTTCTATTGGGATGAGACCACTCTAGCTCACTCCCATTTTGCCAATAAAAGCCAACTATGGGCCGTTCAAATAGCTCTAGAGCCTCTCTCTGACCAAGATGGAGGGTCAAGATGCAACTAGGGAGCTTGTCCTATATTCCTAAAGCTAAGGCTAAATCTAGTATCTTCCTATCCTCTATTATCTCCATATTTGGAAATCATTATCCTACTGTATTCCCCACTCCCCAAGGCCCCCATTAATTTATTTTATCTTATTCTGTCCTTCCATTATATTGCTTGATAGAAAAACAAGTCAATGACATTAGTGGAAAGAGAGAGCATGTGTATATTCTTCCCCTCTGACATTTGTATGTGACCTATACATTTCTGTGGAGTCCCATGAGTACAAAATTCCTACAAGCAACCCTGCTTCTACATTCATACATTTCAGCTGATATTTATGAAATTTTTATTAAAGGCCTCACATATTGATATATTCTATCAATGTTTTGGTAATTTCTAAGGCTGTATCAAGATAAACATATTTATGGGCATCTTTAAGAGTTGTAGTAATAGCTTTATGGATTAAAGTTAAACATGGTAACAGAATGCATCTGCCATCTGACATTAAAATAGTTATTTACATATTTTCTCACGATTCTGCATTTGTAATGAGGGTGAAATTTCTTTTAAAAAGATGACTATAATTCTGTGATGAAAATAAACAATGGTTAATAAAACCACACAGATAAGTGTATCCATCCATGATGGAATTGTGTGCCAAGGAAAATTTGAACACAGCTGTCTTGCCTGAAATCTCTTATTTTCCAACAGGTTAGAAGAAATCCTGGAGGAAAAATAGTACATTATAATGGAAAGAGAAGTAGAGTCATGGGTTCTAATCCTGGTTTTTCACTATCTCATTACAAGACTTGGTGCAAGTCACTTCGCCAGTCTTGCCCTCAGTTTCCTCACCTGCAAAATGAATGGTTTGGAATATGAATGGATCACATTCAAACATGAAGTTACAGTTTATAAAATGCTTTTCTTCTGAGAATCCCAAAAAGTTATGGACATATTTTAATCCTCATTTTATAGATGGACAAATCAAGATTCAGAGAGTTTAGATGACTTCTTAAGCTCTTTTAATTATTACAGAACACTTTGATCAAAAAAGACCATGAGAGATGATTTTGTGGACCCCCTTACCATTCAACGAGGTTATATCTAAATCATCTAAGACAAGAATACTGAACCTATGGTCCGTGAACTTTTTTCTTCATGCAAAATATACTTCTATATTACCTAAATCACACACAAAAGGCAAAAAAGCAAGAAAACTATACTTCAATCAGCACTCAGAATCCATCAGTTCCCTCTCTGGAGGTGGATAGCATTTTTCATCTTGAGTCATTTAGAACTGTCTCGGATCACTGTCTTGATAAGAGTAACCATGTCTTTCACAGTTGATCATCATTATAGTATTGCTGTTACTGTGCCTATGATGATTGCCTGGTTCTTCTCATTTCCCTTTGCATAAGTTCATACAGATCTTGCCATGATTTTTTCAGAAACCACCCCCCCTCAACATTATCGCACAATAGTACCCTGTCCCAAGCATACACAACTTGTTTAGCCATTCCCCAATTGACGAGCATCCCCTCAGTTTCCAATTCCTTGCCACCACAAAAAGAGCTACTATAAATATTTTTGTCCATATAGGTCCTTTTTCTTTTTCTTTGATTTCTATGGGGTATAGACCTACTAGTGGTATTGCTGGGTTAAAGGGTGTTCACAGTTTTATAGCACTTTGGGTACAGTTCCAAATCGTCCTCTAGAATGATTGAACTTGGCTCAGTGCTTCCTAAACCGTGGGTCGTGACCCCATAGAGTCACTATCCACAGTTTAAGCACTGAAGGGGTCACAAGTAGAAAAAGTTTAAGAAGCCCTGGACTAGTTCACAACCTCACCAGCAATTTATTAGTGTACCTACTTCCCTTCATCCCCTCCAAAATCATTTCTAATAAGTGTGAGGTGTTACCTCAGATGTGCCTTAATTTGCATTTCTCTAATCAATAGTGATCTAGAGCATTTTTAAGTGACTATAGATAGACTTGATTTCTTTTTCTAAAAACTACGTATTCATATCTTTTGGCCACTTGTCAATTGGGGAATGGCTCTTAATTTTACAAATTTATCTCAGTTCCCTAAATATTTGAGACATGAGACTTTTATTAGGAAACTAGCCCTTAATTTTTTTACATCATTTCATTGTCTATGTTACCTTTTAGCAAAATGTAGTTTCCCTGATTATCTCTTTTAATTAGGCCTATTCTTGTTTGATTTTGTTTGAGCTCTGTCTTTTTCTTGTTTTTAAAAATATTTTAGGAACTGTTTCAGCATAAGCAGTTTCCTTTGTAATCCATGTATTTTATTTCATGCATTTTAAAATGTTATTCTGAGAAGGGGTTCATAAGATTCACCAGAATTCCAAGTGTGTCTTGTCACACACACACACACACACACACACACACACACACAGAGTTAAGAATTCCTGCTCTAAAGACGATGAAAAGTAATCTTCCTCTAAGAGTTCCTATAGAGGAGAACAGTTCCTTGCACATAATAGGTGATTAATGACTATTTAATTATTTCCAAAAAATTTCACAAAAATCATTGAATTTGAAGCCAAAAGGACCCTTAGAAATTTAATTTGATAAAATCCAACAATCATTTATTAAACTTTCATTATGTACAATGTCGAGCTAGGCTTTGAGAATATAAAATAGAAATGAAACAGATTCTGTCCTCAAGGGGCTGAGATTCTACTGGGGAAAAAGAACACATATTCAGATAAGTAGAAACAAAGTACATACACATTATTATGAAGTACTTTCAAGTGGGAGGGATTTCTAATAACTGAGAGGATCAGAAAAGGTCTTGAAGAGCCTATGATTACTGAGCTGTGCTTTGAACGAAGCTAGAAAATCTAAGAGGTGGTGGTAAAAAGTGAGTGTTCTCCAGACACGGGGGATTACTTGGTACAGGGGCAGAAAACGGGATGTCATGTACAAGGACAGCCGATGGGTCAGTTTTACTGGAAAGTATGTAAAGGGTAATACTAAGCAAATAAGCCTGGAAAGCTAGTTAGGAACCATATTGTATAAACTTTTAAAGACCAGGTTGAAGAAATTGTATTTTATCCTAGATGGAATAGGAAACCACCAATTTTTTTTTAAATAGGAGAATGGTATAATTGGGTTTACCTTTCAAGAAAATCAATTTTGCAGCTGTATGAAGGATGGATTGGAGGAAGGAGGAACTGGAAGAGGCCTGTTTTAAAAGGGAGCTTATGAGGACCAGAGCACAGGCTATATGAGTAGAGAGACCAGGAAGAATTCACAAGAAATAATGGAGGTATAATCGATATGATGGGGGGCCAGTAATAGGGGTATAATAGATAGCACATTGGGCCTGGGGTCAGGAAGACTGAGTTCAAATCCAGCCTTAGAAACTTACTGTGTGACCCTGGACAAGTCATTAACCCTGTTTGCCTCAGTTTCCTCATCTGTAAAATCAGCTGGAAAAGGAAATATCAAACCACTGCAGTATCTTTGCCAAGAAAACCCCAAATGGGGTCCTGAAGAGTCAGATGTGACTGAAAAGGCTAAACAAGAATTGATATGACTTCGTTATTGATCATATGGTAGAAATCGGGGAGCATAAGAGGGAGAAGTCAAGGATAGCTCCAGATTTCTGAAATGCATTGATTGATAGGATGATGTCCTCAACAGACAGAGGGAAGTTGAGAAGAAGTATGATCATCTAATAAATCCCCTCATTTTACAGGTTCTAGTCTAACTATGAATATCCTTCTCTTCTCAAAAGTCTTTCCTCTTATCCTGCTTATTCATCCTCAAAGCCCAGTAAAATCTATGTGAAATGTAGAAAAGTACCAAACCGAATTTCTAAGCTATTCATTCCATTCCATCTAAATAAAATCCCTGTCTCTATAAGTAAATGTTATTAATGAGAATGGCACACACAGGGATTTACCTACCTCGACTACTTCCTTTCTCAGTCACCCACTTTTATTTTCATTTCTCAAAAGCAACAAAGTTTCACAAAGAAGAGTTTTTATAGAAAAGTCATGTCCAGGAATTATTCTGGTCTTCATCATATGTTATGGCAACATATAACGTGTCTTATTCTATACAAATACAAATATTTCAACAAGTGATTATAATACAGGACATGACTTTCCTTTGCTGGAAGAGAACTTCTAAGCTTGCAGCTGCACTTTCCAATATGGCTGAGACAAATGTCCTAACAAAGCTTCCCTTTGATGAGAAAGCAAAGTGAGATTTCAGAAGGGAAAGCATTCATTTCCCCCATGGAATACTAGGTTCAAATAGAATTGTCTTTTAAAATATAGATCAGTATCTATAAAGCATAGAAATGACAGCCTAGAAAACTAAAGGACTTCTTTCCATGAAAAATGACCTCATGCTTTGATTCATCTTGTCAGCTAACACGATGACCTTTAAAATCTAGTTCTCTTCAATTGGAAAATTTTGAGTTTTTTCTTTTGCATTGTTTTAAGGAAATAAAAGAAAATCCATCAACATGGTAAAGAATTATTTAAATGCCTGATAATCTGACATAATGAGGCAGCTCGGTGGTGCAGTGGATAGAGTGCTGGAAGACTCCTCTACCTCAGTTCAAATCTGATATCAACTGTGTGACCGTGGTTATTTCACTTAACCCTGTTTGCCTCAATTTCCTTATCTATAAGATGAGCTGGATAAGGAAATGGCAAACTTCTTCAGTATCTTTGCCAAGAAAACCCCAAATGGGGTCACAAAGAGTCAGACCCAACTGAAAATGACTGAACAACAATAGCAATATGACATTATGCTTGCTAAATATCTTAAAAATCGAAGATCAGAAATATACAGGCCAATTCCCTTGTCGCTTCTGGATAGAATTCTAATGCAAGCATTAAGGACATTAGAAATGCCAGACTGGGTCAGATCCATGGTCTTTCCAGCCCAAGAGTCTATATCTGGCAGGGACGCACAGGGATACATTGTGGAAGAGCATGCTTGTCTACTCTGATGTCAGCCTTAGAAAGTTATATGTGTCCTCACAGACTAAACATCATCTAATTCCTCTTCATACACTATTATGGATGGGTCTTCTATGAAAATGACATGTGATCTAGTGGAAACAAGACTGGATTGGGAATCAGGATATCTGGGCTACTTCACTAGTTGTGTGACCTTAGATGAGTCACTTCAACTCTCTTTGTCTCCATGGGTCAGATGAAGATAATATTATTTATCTTATCAGACACTTAAGAGTCAGGATGAACCACCAACATCATTTAGTACATTTTATAGGTGTCTCACTTTACCAGCCCAACAACACACAGGAAGGAGGTGGCCAAGCTCTTCTTTTAACCTATGTCTTCTGACGTGTTCTTGTAACTTAAGCAGAGCTGTTGTGAAGGTTCAATGAAATCATAGTTGTAGAAACATCTTGAAAAGTTCAAAGTGCTTCAGAGAAGCCAAGCATTGCTATTAATAAATAAGACATAATAGTTATCACTTATGTAGAGATTTAAGGCTTGCAAAGATATTATCTCAATTTAATCTCACAATAATTACTAACTTTATTTTACAGATCAGGAAAGTGAGCCCGACAGAGGTTAAGTGACTTGCCCAGACTCACAAAACTACAAAGTTATGAGGCTGGATTTGAGATCAAGTCTTTACAACTCTTAGTCCAGCATTCAATCCACCTAGCCATCTGTATTAGCTACCAAGATAACAAATTGTTCCCATGATTTCCAGAGACAGAGCAAGTATCATCAGAGCCCTCTAAAGTTGGTACCCTGAGAAAAAGCTCCAGCATCCAATCCTAGTTATGACTTTGCTGGTCTCTCAAAAGAAACTGGAACTCAGGAAATCTGGCTTTAGAACCTGAATCTGCCAGTGATTCCTTGGTTTTAATGGGTAAGTTCCATGACAGTTTTATGTCTCAGTATCTCATAACCACTGATGCATGAAGGGAAATAACTTCAAATCAATGGTAAGGATAGGTTGGAGCAAATTAGCAGCAATAATTATAATAGCTAACATTTGGATAGTGCTTACAGTAACAGGGACTGTGGTAAATGGTTTACAAATATTATTGCATTTTATCCTCTCCCCAGAAGGTAGATTCTATTATTATCTGCATTTTACAGACGACAAAACCAAGGTGAACAGAGAATAAAAAAAAACCATCTCATGTAGGATATTTATCACCTGACCCGTGTAATGAGTCTGAGGGTTAGCAAAGTATTATGGTGTGATCCATGAAGTACTAAGAGAACTTGGCGAAGCTCCTGCTCTGATGGTTAGATCTCCTAGAGCAGATGTATTGAAGCATAAAAACACGGATAATAATGATAATAAGTTGGCAATGTATCACAATCTATGTGAGTTAAGGGATGTATCTGCAGTGATATTGTGCCAAAGCCACCAAAAAATCAAAATGTAAGATAGCTGTGCTCACCTTTGGGTAGAAAACCTTTTAATGAAGAGCATAAATGAGGGGAGTCATCATTTAATATTTTTATTTTTGTCTTACCTTCATTTCTGAATATATTATTCTCCCTTCCTATGCCCAGTAAGCTATCCCTCATAACAAAGAATAAAGAGAAATGAAAAGCATATCGGCAGAACTAACACATTAGTGGAGTCTGACACAACGGGCAGTATTCCTCACACATAGTCCCCCACCTCTGAAAAGAAGGAAGGTGTATCAGTGTGTGATGACTGATTTTGATAGACTTAGCTCTTCTCAACAATTCAAGGACCTAAGACAGCTCCAAAAGACTCATGATGGAAAATGCCATCCACATCCAGGAAAAGAACTATGGAATCTGAATGCAGAGTGAAGCAGACTCTTCTTTTTGTAGTTGTTTTGTTTTGTTTCATTTCGTTTTCTTTCTCGTGTTTTATCCCATTGATTATAATTCTTCTTTACAACATGACTAATGTGAAAATAGGTTTAATCAGAATGTATATGTAGAACCTATATCAGATTGCAGGCCATCTTGGGAAGGGAGGGGTAAGAGAGGGGAAGAAAATTTAAAAGTTCTGGAAGTGAACGTTGAAAACTAAAAATAAATTAATTAACTTTAAATTTTTTTTCAAAAGAAAGAAGGTATATTTTCTTATCTCTTCTTCAGGGTCAACCTTGGTCAGCACTCAGCTTTAGGTTTTTGCTTAGGACACCGTGGTAGTCACTCTCTATATTGTTTTCCTGATTCCGTCAACATTACTGTGCCTCCATTCATATAAGTCCAACCCTTGCATCTCTGATTTCTTTGTAGCTAAAAACATTCCATAGGGGTATTTTACTTTAAGAGAATTTGATTTACACAGAAGATGACTTAAGAGGTGAGCCTTCATTTTACAAGACAATCTTTGCACTTTATAAAGGGCCCTGTCAAAGTATCTTCTAACTAGCAAGCTTCTCCAGCACATTTCAAGACAACTTTGTGGTAACATAACCATTGAGTAAAACAAGGTCCGCCCATGTGTTGGACTGTTCCAAGCCACTGGGAATTTGGATGTTTTGCTCAAAGCAAATCTTTGAGAGAAGGCTGGTAGCCAGTGTCCCTTGAGTCACTGAGCTCCCTCCGCAGGGAGACACAAATAGGCAGATTCCTAAAATTAGAAATCACATCCTGTAAGTGCCTGCTGACTTGGCAGCCTTAGCACTGACATAATTTCACAAATAATGATGTTATCCAAAGCAAAAGTTGCATTAGACCAATTACCACTCTATTTCTGTTCATTTAAGTAGTGTTCCCATGTTTATTTCAGTTCAACTATTTTTAAGCCAAAACTCCTGGGCTCACAACTGCAACAATGCAAAGCGATTTCTTTTACACATCCTGAAATCACTCCATCAAACTTCTGAACCAATGCAAATAATCTGAATCCTTCCCATCACCTCCCTTTCCCTTACCCCTTTCTCCCTTCTTTTATCGCAAGAAGAATGTTAGTCTACTCTTCCAAAGTCCCACTTACCATCCTTGTAACTTGCTGGATCAAAGTGTCCCTATTGGACCACTACTCCCCTAAATGTGTTATCTTCTCCTATCAGAATGGGAGCTCCCTGAGGGCAGGGGCTGTCTTTGCTTCCTTATTTGCATCCCTGTTACTTAGCACATAGTAAGAATTAATAAATGTTTTTTCATTCATTCGTTCAAATGAGGCCTTTTGTTTTTCCGGGGAGCAACTTGAAAGAAATCTAGCCCACTCTCTTATTTCTCTTCAATTCTAGGTCCCATTTATTGTCCATCAGCAGTATCTAGCCAAGATAAATATGCTGACGGACCAGCTATATGGGATGTCTATCTGATGTTATAGCATATGTTGGAAAACAATTCTCCAGAAAAGTGAGTTATTATTTTGGTCAAAACAACTACTGACCACTGAAGATTGCAATAGAAATAATCTGCTGTTTCCCCAGAATAACAGAGAAGGGATAGGGAATCCTCGATCTTAGGAGAGAGCTCAGCTCAAATATCTCCTCATTTTAAACCTAGCAGTGCTATTTTGGCACTTCTCCGACAGACTTCTCCACCATGGCCCAAGAAGCTCATTATTGAGATGAACTCATTATCCTGTAAGACCTCATCAGCCTCAGTACTCTACCTCATCACCATATGGCCATGATCAACTAACTTCTATTTAAGGCAAGAGCTCAGCTCCAATATTTCCTCATTTCTCATCTGGCTGGACTTCTAACTGACTTGTCCACCATTCCCCCGGGCCTGATATCTTCTCCTCCTCACCCCGACTTTTCAGCTTCCTTTTGTGTGCCATCTTTTCCTATGAGACTGTAAGTTCTTTGAGAGCAGGGATTGTCTTTCTCTTTTCTGTCTTTATAATCCCATCACTTAGCACACTGCTTGGCACATAGTAAATTCTTCAAGGGAACAAGGAGTATAGCTACTTCTATTTATGGTCTTCCTTTCTCCTGCTTCAGCAATGCCTAGTCTAGCACAGTATTCCGCACATAGTAGGCACTTGATGACTGTTTCTAGAATTAGTGATAGATAAATGTCTCCTTTATGAGTGTGCCCCCTGACTCTTGGAGCCATTAGGTGGCATGAGAGCCTCTCAGACCCAGGCTGGACTCTGGGGTTTCTTCATGACCTTCTTCTGTTTGGAAAGAAAGATTGCACATGATAAAAAGCTCTATGTAGAAAATAAGCTTGTCAGCTAATGTGCTCAGAGGAGATCTATGGCCACTCTGTGCACTTTGGTTTCTTGCAGGAGAGAAAAACATTAAAAATTCATGAAATCAGAGAATCTCTGAGTGAGAGCTATTATTGGGAGGTGTACCTTTTTTTTTATTTTAACACCTGTTCAATTTAAACGACAACCCAGTCTCCCATTTTCCCATTAAAGATGTATGGCTATATTGTTGAAAGTTCAGATGACCCAAAGCTAACCTAGTCTTCACATTACACTTTCTGAGGATGGTTACTAATACTCTGAAATGCGATTTCCTAAAAATCTTGCTTTGAACAATTCTTGTACAGATAGTTGTGGAAGGCAGGGAGAACAACACCAGCTTAAAAATAAAAATAGCTAGCATTTATATTAGTATTATTTCATTTAATACTTACAATAACATTGTGCTGTGTTACTTTCATTATTAACAATAGCCAGTTTTTACATAGTGATTTATGGCTTTTGAACCACTTTACAAATATTATCTCATTTTATCCTCACAAAAATTCTATTATTGTCCCCATTTTACGGACGAGTAAACTGAAGAAGAAAGAGATTAAGCAACTTGTCTAGAGGAATACAGCTGGTAAGTAATGTCTGAGGAAAGATTTGAGCTCAGATCTTTCTAACTCCAGGTCCAGCACTCAATCCACTGATTATCAATATCGCCATTTTATCGATGAGGAAAATGAGATTGTAAAGGTTTAGTAACTTGCATAGCTAGTAAGTTTCTGACTTACTTAAATATTCCTGACTCCAGATTCAATTCACTACCCCCTGCGTCACTAAGTTTATTATTCCTGAGACCCCTCTTGAAACTATCTTCCCTGGAAGACTGAAATCAGATAGAGGTGAGAGAGTTAGGTGGTAGAGTGGATTCCAGGAAGAATATGTTTTTATTGTCGATTATCTTCAGAGGCAATGGGGTTAAGTGATTTGCCCAAGGTCACAGAGCCAGAAAGTGTTTGAGGCCAAATTTAAACTCAGGTTCTCATAAGTCCAGGGCTTGTGCTCTACCCACTGAGACACGTAGCTGCCCCTGTTGTCGCTGTTTTATTATTTATCATTGATGAAACAATCAGCTCTGGGCTTTTACTCTCAGCTGTCCTCTAAGCCTGGAATGCTCTCCCTCCTCATCTCTATCTTCTAGTTTCCCTGGCTTCTTTCAAATGCTAGCTAAAATCTCACCTTCTATGGGAAGCCTTTCCCAATCCCTCTTAATTATGTTGCCTTCCCTCCATAAATAATTTCCTATTTATGCTGTGTGTAGCTTGTTTGTATGTATTTTTTTTCTTGTGTCCCCCCTCCCACCATTAGATCATGAACTCCTTGAAGGCAGGAACAGTCTTTTGCCTTTTTTTTGTATTCCTGCATCTAGCATAATTCTTGGCAAATAGTAAGTGCTTTAAAAATGCTTATTGACTGACTGATGGTTGCGGGAGGGAACAGAGCTTCTTTATGCAATACAGTCTATATTTGGTACTCCACGGTGTATTAGCAAGGCAATAATCACAATACGGACAATAATTGTCAATATGTCTATGTGGTTCTGTATTGCAAAATATAAGAGACTCTCCATATAGAAGGTAGAGGAAGTAAACCATTTATTCAGACACCAGAGAAGCAGATCCCAAAACCAATAAGCCCAATCCATCATAGCAGCAAAGACTTCAATATACAATATCACAGCAGAGAACAACTTCATCCCAAAACTATCCGCCTCCCTGCTGGGGCCTTGCCACTCACACACACACTCACAACACAGCACTCATCTGCTCTCTCCCTCAGCTCTAACTGCTCTCTGTCTGAGCATTTCCTGTGAGACATTTTCCTTTTCCTCTCAGCAAGCTCTTCCCACTACATGTGATTTAGGCTTCCTGAGATGTAATGGGTGGGAAAGATCTTTAAATCTAAATTGTCCTTATACATGGTTGATGCTGTATCCCTGAACTGCCACTGGACTGTGATGCCTGTAGCAGCAAGAGTGAGGCTGATGATTTTGCCCAACTCTGCCTCACAATTCACAGGCATGTCGCAACATCACCCTGGTGATGTCATTGTTCTTCTTCTAAAATGAAGGACAAACAACAATAGTAAGAAAACATTTGTTAGGAAAGATAGTGTTTGTCCTTTGTCTTCAAAGAGGACCAATGACATTACAATGTGATGTCTCGACTTATGCATGAATTGGATTTAAGTGAGGTAGAGTTGCATAAAGTCATCAGTCTCACTCTCTCTTCCAGAGTTACCAAAGTTCAGTGGCAGGACAAAAGTCAGGACCGCTGGCATTGACACAGGATGTTGTAGATAACCTTGGCATCTTCGACATCCAACTAAGCTCTAAGCATACCACAGAACCTACTTCAGCTGCTTTCATGGCCATTGGAGCAAACTGTTCTCATCTACCCATTCCACTGGAAGGAAGTCTTCACATGCTTGTGGTAGACACCCCTCTAACTCACCAACACATTTGAGGTCTGTTGGTTACCCTCAACCTGGTTTACCCTATCTGCCAATATGGTTCTACCGAGGGGTAGCCTCTGTGTGGGCTACAGCTTCTCAAACCATAGGTGAGAGTTGGGTAAAAGACAGACACCAAAGGTGGATGGGCAACCCTGGAAAGGGCTCAGCAAGCCCTCACACCAGAGGTACTAGTCCTCCTGAACCCCCCCCCCCAAAGACCCCATAGATACTCTACCTATCCTATCCCCACTCATCCTTTGGGGTCTAGCCAAAGTTCTTGCTCCTTTACTGATCACCATAGCCTATAATGATCATGGGACCTTCAATCTAAAGGGACTTGGAATTAGGAAGACCCCAATTCCTGCCTCAGATACTTAGCATATGAGTGACCCTAAACAAATGACTTAATGTCTCTCATCCTGTTTCCTTCTCTAAGAGAATAACAATACTGCTTGCCTCTCAGGATCACATGAGATAACATATGTAAAGTATTTTGCAGCCTTTAAAGAAAAAAGAACAACGTTGACAAGATGGAGGGCTATGGGCAGAAGAGGCCATCTTTCATTGCCTATGCTCTAAAGACATCATGAGTGGTCTTTATGTGAAACATCTAGGTGTCACAGTGGATGGAGCACTGGATCTGGAGTAAAGAAGATTTGAGTTCAAATCCAGCTTCAGATACTAGCTGCGTCATCCTGGGCAAGTTACACGTTCTGTCTATCTCAGTTCCCTCATCCTTCATAATAGCACCTACCTTCCAGGGGTGTTGTGAGGATAAACTGAGATAATACTTGTAAAACACTTTGCAAACCTTAAAAAATATTAGATAAATGAGCAATGGGTAGAGTGCCCTGCCTGGAGTCAGGAAGATTCATCAAGACTCATCATCAAGATTCGTCAAATCTGGCTTTAGACACTTGCTATGTGACCCTGGGCAAGTCACTTAACCCTGTTTGCCTCAGTTTCTTCATCTGTAAAATGAGCTGGAGAAGGAAATGGCAAACTGCTACAGTATCTTTGCCAAGAAAACCCCAAATGGGGTCACAAAGAGTCAGACACAATTGAAAAAAAAACAACTGAATGACAACGAAAGGCCACCTATTGTTGTTATCACCACCACCGTCATTATCGTCTTCGTTATTATTACTTCACAAAGAATCTGAAGAGACTGACTATTTTTAAGGGATAACAGAGGGTGGGAACCACTTAGCCTCCAACATTCTTTCTCACTCTCAGATTCTATGACTCATTATGTGACATAGACAAGACAGGCCAAGTCTACAAAATCCCTCAGATAGGAAGTCTGAGCAAATACTAAACACAAACAAACTTGGATTCATTGTAATATTGCAGGGAGGCCCTGCCATGAATGAGGTTGCCATTTTATTTCTTCATTGGCATTTTATTTCCTTGCACATAAATATAGCTCATATACTCCCAAAATGGAAACTATTCCCAGGGGGTTAAATAGTTACCTTTATGAAAGTTCATATGACCAGTCCACAGTTATTTTATTTGAGGGTTCTTAAATATTGATTTCTAGGAAAACACTATTCAGTTCCAGAGAGGACATTTTTATTGCTGATGGGTAGTGGGGGCATCTGCAAGGTCAGATAAAGAAGGGCACCAGGAAAATAAGGGTCATGGTGATAAGATAATGCCAGAAAAGGGAGTGAGTTCTCACCTCTAAGCAGAAGGCAATGGAAGACCATGAGGCACAGTAATGGTATTTTGGTGTCACTTTAGACTATATCAGTGCCTTGGGGTACTTGATCCTAGCCTAAATCAGCTGAGAAGCGATAGTAGCCATAGGAAGAGGAAAAGAAGGAAGAGAAAGAGGAGAAGGAATAGTGTTTGGGGACAAGAAGAAATGACAGTTTTTTTCCTCTTTTGATTCTTTAGAAATAAAGCGAGATGGGAAAAACTCACCCATCAGTGAGAGAGTCAGATGGCTCAGCTCAGTTCATGGTCAGATTCTGCCCTGGATGGGGAGGCAGACACCACACATCTCTCATCCCAACACATTTGCTTTCATCAGACAATCTCACCACAGTCTGTTAGTCACAGACCAGGCATGTCTATGCTCAGAGAACTCTCTCCTTTACCTAGGAGGCACTGGATATAGCAGAGAGGTTCATTGCCCTGTGATAGCTGTTTTTAGATATACAACATGACAGACTGGTTGATTTTTGGCTTTTTGACCTCTCCATGAGCTTACCAAAGGAAAGGGCTCCCCTACCCCTTATTGTATTATGAAAATGCAGGGAGAGAAAAGGACAAAAGATATACTGAGAACACTGAATTTGGAGGTAGGAGAACTAGATTTGTATCGGAGATAGAGCCTTATCCTGGATATATAGAGTCCTAACATAATACTTAATACTAATGTCCTACCATATCTCCCAAACTCTACACCTGCATCACCAACTTATTGTCAATATTATCCTCATCTTGATGGGGCATTGGCATCTCAGATTTAACATATCAAAAATAGAAATTATTATCTCCCTTCCTAAACTTGTCCTTCTCCCAAATTTCCCTATTTCTGCTGAGGGTACCACTATTCTCTTAGTTACCAAGGTTCATAACCATGGAGTCATCTTTGAGTCTTGTCTAACACTTGAGTTTAGGATAGTGGGTATCTGTGTTACCCTGGGCAAGTAACTGGAGGTCTCCAGGCCTCAGTCTCTTTGTCTGTGAAATAAAAGACTTGTAAATGATGACTTCTAAAGGTCCTTCTAGCTATAAATCTATGATACTAGGTCTCACATTCCCCTTCCCCCAATAATGAATTAGTTAACAAGTCTGGTCAATTCTACTTCCATACTCACACACTTCCTGCACTTTCTTACACTCAGGAAGACTTGAGTTGAAATCCTGCCTCAGATCCTTCTTAGCTGTGTGACCCTGGAAAAGTCACTTAATCTCTGTCTGTCTCAGTTTCCTCAGCTATAACTTAGGAACAATAATGGCGCCTATCTCCCAGGGGTGTTGTGAAGATCATTATCTGTAAAGTACTTAGCACAGTGCCTAGCACATAGTAGGTGCTGAACAAATGCTGATTTCTTTGCCTCTTTCCTTCTTCCCCTTCTTCATTGTTTCTCCCCTTCCTTGTTTCCTTCCATTCTCTTGATCCACAGGACCTTATCACTGATTGTCAGGACAATTATGGAAGTCTTTCAATTAGCCTGCCTATCTCCAGTCTCTCTCTTTTTCAGTTAACTATACAATTAACAACAACAAAAAAATCTTTTAGGCACAGTTCTAACTATATCATTCCTCTATTAAAAAACCTTCAGTAGGTCCATATTACCTCTAGGATAAAATATAAATACTTCAACCCAGCTTTTAAGACTTCCACAAAAGGGGTAAAGCCAATATGGCAGAGTACTGAGAGTATCTCGGCTGAACTCTCCCAATGTTCCCTTCCAAATAACTTTAAAATAACATCCCAAATCAAAGTATTGGGTGACAAAGTCAATAAAAAGGTCAGATTGAGATATTTCTCTAGCCCAAGACATCTTAGGAGGTTGGCAGGAGAGGTCTGTGACCCCAGGGTGGTGGCAACAGGGAACACAGACCACATGGCAGCAACACTAGCAGCAGGCCCTGGAAGTGGCTGCGATAATGGCAGCAGCAGCTTCAGGATTTCTCAATCCAGACATGGTAAGGGGGTTGGATAATTGGTCAGAAAGAGATTGTAGGGTGCCCATTGCTGGCACTGGGTGCAGAACCCTGCTACATTGCTCATATGCGGTTCCAGGTCACATTTCCAGGGTGAAGAGGATCACTAGGGCTTGTAGCCACAGAGTGGGCAGGGGCTTGGTCACAGTTCTAGGGCAGAAAAGAATGCTTGTAGTAGCTCACAAGGGAGTAGGGGCCCTGGTCTCAGTTTCAAGGCAAAAAAGAGGAGAGCAGTGGACTTGGTTACAGTCTCAGGGCCAAGAAAAGTGCTAGCACTTGTGGCTGCAGGGGAGTAAGGTAAAGACAAGAGCGTAGGCCAGGAGAGCAGTAAGCACAACTCTCCTTGGATCATGCTACTTTGTAAGCATTAAAAAATTACAGACTGCCAGCACTAGCAAAACAACAGCAAGAAAAAGCTTGAAGCTTGAGACAGTGTCCCATCTACCCTGGAACCATAGCCCAACTGTGCCATACTATTAAAAGTCAAGAAATAGACTGGAAAAATGAGGAAGTGGAGGAGGAAGAAGAAGGAGGAAGAAAAGAAGAAGAAGAAGAAGAAGAAGAAGAAGAAGAAGAAGGAGGAGGAGGAGGAGGAGGAGGAGGAGGAGGAGGAGGAGGAGGAGGAGGGGAAGGAGAAGGAGAAGAAGGGGAAGGGGAAGGGGAAGGAGAAGGAGAAGAGGGAGAAGAAAAGAAGAGGAAGAAGAAAAAGAAGAAGGAGGAGGAGGAGGTGGAGAAAAAGGAGAA
The DNA here is from genome assembly GCA_028646595.1 of Phalanger gymnotis. Classification (NCBI taxonomy): domain Eukaryota; kingdom Metazoa; phylum Chordata; class Mammalia; order Diprotodontia; family Phalangeridae; genus Phalanger; species Phalanger gymnotis. Next base: position 441,800,227 of record CM053622.1, read on the forward strand.
AAAGGCGGAAGAGGCACAAACATATTGAAGAAAAAACACCTTAAAATAGAATTGAACCAGAACCAAAGGGGAAAATAGAAATTGAAACAATCTACCAATCATTTCCTGAAGGAGATCCCAAAATAAACTCTCAAGAATATCATAGACAACTTCCAGAGCTCCCAAGTGAAGGAGAAAATATTGCAGTCAGCCAGAAAGAAACAATTCAAATATCATGGAGCCACAGTCAGGATCACACAAGATTTAGTAGCTTCCATTTAAAGAATAGGAGGGCTTGGAATATTATATTCTGTGAGGGAAAAGAGCTGGAATTGGGGGCCATCTTCAGTCATCGTATCTTGCCATAGTTCTGGAGGAGAAGGTGAGGCTGGGACTTTGCACAGCCCTCCCTC